>OVBL01000227.1:1200000-1702500 GCA_900406555.1 Pseudoturritis turrita | reverse complement strand
TAGTTTGGATTTCTACAAAACAAAAAAAAAGTTTGTTATCGAGCCACTCAACATGATTAGGGTCTTTAACCCGATTTCTAATTACGACATGTTCTAAATATTTTGTCAATTATGTCTTTATTGATGACTAGTCTGATTACATTGATTTCAACACTTGGGAACATTTTATCTTTGTACAAGAACAATCCATGTAAGCATCTTGATATCCTACAAAAACTTATTCAAGCTCAGGGTCATTATACTTTTTATATTTTGACTCCATTTTCACAGTACTACAAATCACTTCTATAGATAATAAAATCAATTCATTTAAATTTAGATATTTGTTTTCAGGATAGATTTTCGAAAACCCAAGTACACTTAGTTGATGATATAGATAATAAAATCAATTCATTTAAATTTATCTAGTTGCACCACCGTATTTTTAGAAATTTATCAATTAATTGGTTTAGGGGCAATGAAATTTTTGAAGGTTTGACTAGCCCATAGCAAAATTTTGAACTTCGTTCACCTAATTATGTGGGAAAATGGGAAAAAAGTCTGTTTTCTACAGAAAAACAATATTTTAAAATCACTCTTAATTAAAAGAACTTATCTGTTTTATTATTTTGAGTCAAATTTTAAATAGTATTGGTTTATAGTTTTACGATTGAGTTGTGAGATCTTTAAAAAAAAAAACTTAGTATGTATCCACTATCCATTTACGAAAACATTAATTATTTAGAAACTTTAGAAGGAGCATTTACTGATTATTTTTCTTGTGTTATAAAACGTGGATAGCCCATTAAAATATTTATAGATTTTTTTTTCTTCATAAAATGGGGATGGACTTTTGTCAAAAAGCCCATTAACATATTATGCATTTTTATCGGTCGTTGCCCGTCACCACGGATCATAATCTAAAAGAAATATATCGACCATTGGTTTAATTATCTATTTTGTTAAATCCTTTTAACACATTCAACATCAACCTCATATTAAAATTCCTTTAACAATTACTGTTTTCTTAATTCTCATTTTTAATTATTTAGAAACTTAATAAATAATATTTATTAATTATTGTTTTTGTGTTATGAACTTTATTTTTATTCTCTTTTGTTAACAAAGAAGTTCCAGGTCTAAGACCCATTATCTTTTTCCGTCTCGGTTCGGGACAAGTCTTTAATAATACTTATTAAAGCATAAACTATCTTTTCCAAATGGAAATTCGAATTTGAGAACAAACACTTAACCTCCTATCTAAAGGAATCCTTGAAATCAAATAAGATATCACCACGTGTTATGAATTTTATAGAACAAGTTATTAAAGTATCTTGCATTATTATTGGTCGTCGAAAGTTACCACAAATTACAGTCTTGAGAAAAAATATTGAGCGTTGATTCTCTGACTAATCTACAATTGTTTTAGTTTTGAAAGATGAAAGCGAATCGACGTTCTTTATTTGTTAAATCTCTTTTATGTTTCCTTTAACAATAGTTTTTTTCTGTAAGCATTCGTCACAAAAGCGGAGTTCTCCAAGAAATCTCTCGGTGTCCCACCCTTGGTAAGATTTCCGTGGCCATGATGAAATGTTTTTTAGGAAATATAATTATGCTATCCATATATGTCTAACGATGATTATACCACGGTTAAAGGTGGACGCGTAACAGATATCCTTGATTTTTATGGTATATGTGATCCGTTATGTTTTATTTAGGTTATCATTTTTTAGATCTGTATTCGTTACGCGATTATTCGAATCTCCGTTAAAAAATTTAGATATTCGACCGGATATTCGATTTGCATCGTGAAAAATGAAACAAAAAAATATATAAAAAACCAAAATTCAACAAAATAATTGCAATATTTCATTTAAAACACACAATTTTTCTATTTAACTTTTAAAAAATATATTTTTATAATGAATTTGATAAATACAAATATATTTGTATATATATATATATAATGATTATACAATTAAATATAATTATATATACGTTTATATATATTGGAACTAGGGGTGAGACAGATCCGGATCCGGATATGTGACTTCCAGATATCCGGATTTCGGATATCCGATCAAAAATCAGGGTACCCGCGGATATCCGAATCCGAATCAGAAAATAATATAAAAATAATTAAATTAAAAAAATTATAAATTAAAATTTTGAATAATATTTTGGAAAATAAACATGATATATTAGAAAAATAATTAAAATAATTTTTTTAATATATATTTATATAAAAATAGCTTAATATGTAAAATATATGTTTTTAATATATTTAATGCGTCCGAATCCGGATCCGGATATCTAGACCTTGATATTTTACTATCTTTATCTGGATCTGACCGGCCCGGATATCTTAATTTTCGGAACGAATTAGAGCAGATCCCGTATCGGATTCGGATCCTAAATAATAATTTCACTTCTACTAATTGGAGCAGAGCGTAAATTCATCTTTTAAAATTTAATAATATATATATATTTATTTATTTATTACTCCTTTAAATTACAGTTATTCAAATTTCCTAGAAAAAAAAAAAAAAGAGTTTGTTTATTGATAAGGAGGGCGTTGACTGGTGAGGTCGTTTCAGTGAGGGGTCCACAGTTTTAGAGGAAATTACTCTCTCTCGAAACAAATAAGTATAAATACATCTCTTGATTTTCCCCTTTTTCTGATTCCTTTCTCACCTCCCCCAAAAAATAAACAAAACCCTCTCTTCTCAAACACTTCGATTCGTCGTCTACATGACTTCTTCAGATTTTCCCGACGGTTCTCGGGAAAATCCGGCGATTATCCCTGAATCAGACGCTCCCGATTTTCCCGATGGTTCTCGTGAGAATCCCGCGATTATCCCTGAATCTGATGACGAAGACGAAGAAGCTCCTCCAGGTTTTGTGGGTTTGGATTCACTTATCCATGCAATGGAGGTGATGCAGGATCAAGGGCTATTAGGGTTTCAAATTCGTAACGAGGAGGAAGAGAATCTGAGGCAAAAGAGGAGGATTGACGAGGAGATCCGTAGGGATGAAGAGAGAGCGAAAAGACTCAAGGAAGATAAGTATAAAACCGCCAAGAAATTTGCTCTTGATTTACATTCTGATCAAAATCTCAACATTCCTCAAAAACAAAGCAAAGAAGAAGAAGAAGAAGTGGTGAAGGGAGACGGAAAGGGAAAATCTCGGTTTAAGGAAGCTAAGGAAGCGATAGAGAAGAGGAGGAGCGATTCGATCTCGACTACTTCTGGTGAAATCGGGTTTAATCTGTTGACGCAAAGGACTGCTCCTACGCTAATGGAGATGAGTGCGAAAGTTCTTGCTGATAACTCTGAGTCGATCAAGTCTTTAAATCTTGTCCCTGATCACTTGAAGAAGAAGCTCTCTAATCTGGTTAGTAATTTAGGCAAAGTCAACGCGAGTTTTATGCAGCTTCTGGTTCAGGATTCTCCTTTTGAGATTTACGCGAGGAACTGTGTCGATTTAGAGGAGAATGACTTGATTAAACTCCTCTGTGACTGTGATAGAGCTAGCTTGAAGGTAAACATTCCAATCTTTGTTTTGTTTTCTTTAACTTTCATTGTAGTGATGATTAGTGTTTTTGTAGCAATGTTCTTGGAATTTTTTCGATTCTCAGGTGTTGAGTATTGATCTCTGCGGACGAGCTATGACGGAAAACGCAATAACTGAATTCTTGAAATACTCGCCAAACGGATTCCCGTCATTGACTACTCTATCTTTAAAAGGAGCATTCTGTTTAACAGACAATGCATTGGCCTTGATTTCGAGATCAGCTCCTCTGCTTCGGTTTATTAACCTCTCGGAATGCTCTTTTCTCACTTTCCATGCTGTGAAAATTCTTGCTGATAACTTTGGATCCACTCTTAGAGGGCTTAACATTGGAGGATGCCAAGGGATTAAACCATCTAATGTCTTCAAGAGCAGCCTAAGTAAGTTCACGGAATTGAACTATCTCTCGGTTGCAGGACTCGAAGACATTCATGATATTGTTGTCGACTTCCTTGTCTACCGTGGCTCGATTCTCACTGATCTTTCTCTCGCTTCTTGCAAGTAAGTTATTATGCTCTTTGAGGCCTCAAAAGACAAAAATCATTCCAAGTTTGACGCTGAAATTAATGTTTTTGCCTGTTTTCTCTCTATGGTAACCAGAGAGGTGACTGATCGAACTATTTGGGTTATTGGGAGATACTGTACAAAGCTAGAAGCTCTTGACATCTCAGACTTAGATAATTTGACTGATGAGTCGTTAGAATATATTACCGATGGCTGCAGATCTTTGAACTCAGTCAAACTTACAGAAAACCGATTTAGGTTTGCTCAAGTCTCACAATTTGTTTTTTTTTTACATTACTTTTGTAGACTGTTCTTCTGAATATCAATCTATGTGCTTCCTTTGATAGTGATGAAGCTGTTGCCGCGTTTCTTGAAGTCTGTGGAGGTTTTCTTACCCAACTCTGCCTAAACCATGTCCGAGATGTGAGTGTTTTAGTACCAAAAGTCTCATCCCTTCATAAGCTGGTTTCACCTCAAGTGTTTAAAGGAGTTGTGTGTTTTAACAGGTCGGTCAAGATACTGCCATTTCGCTCGCCAAAAATTGTAAGAGGTTGCGTTTTTTGGACCTCTCGTGGTGTCGAAAACTCACAGAAGGAGAACTAAGACTGATCTTGAGTTCCTGCCCATTACTTAGATCGCTTAAGTTATTTGGATGGACGCAGGTATGATATAGTAGAGAAACCTGTCTGTAATTAAGCTTACACTTGTGCTTTTTGTTCTTCGAGTTGAATTTCAACCTTGGGATGATCTGTGTAAAAGTACTTAAATGGTGGTATTATTGTTGCAGGTGAAGGATGAATTTCTTGAAGAACTTTCAAGATCACAAGTTCGTATCACCGGATTGAAAATGACCTCAGTTTTCGCTAATGTTGACGACTCTTTCCCAAGTGTAGATGCCAAGTTCTTCTGATGAGTGGACAAGTTTTGGCAATGTATAGCTCTGAAGTTATAGACCATCTTCATTGTTAGACCAAATCATCTGCAGAGGTTTATAATTAAAGCAAGTGATATATGAACAGTTGTTACAATATGTCTTCATGGGCTCAACTTTATATAAACAGATAGAAGAACTAAAGGAAAAAAAAGCATATGATTCCATGGAATCTTTTTTATCAACCAGAAACAAAAGATTCCTCCTCTCCTCTTTATGTATAAAATTGTTAACCATACCATCTAAATTGCTTCTCGAAACTATCCCGCAACTTGTGTATAGATTCTCTTACCAAGAAACAAACCATTTTCGTTCAGAGATTCTCTCCCTTTTAACCAGATGAACACCAAGCGAGGATTGTAAAGAAAGTTACCAGTTGGTTTCTTGAATTTGTATCGGGGTTCTTTTCGATGGAAACGGGATCATCCAACCCGATGATGGGGAGGTTTACTTCGTCCAGGAAGTTTCTGGCCATAAGCTTGTCGGTACTAGCTGTGCTCTCGCCTCTCTATATAGACAGCTTATCAGAGGAAGATCTAGAAGCGGAAGAAGAACTCTTCGGTTTCATGTTTTCGCTCTCTATGCTCCTCTTTTTGTTGATTTTGGCCATTGCCTTGTCTCTGTATTGTGACCAGAGCTTGACCAGGTTTGATCCTTACTGGATTCACAGGCTTTGTGGTTCATTTGGTGGCTTGCTTGTTGTCCTCATCCTTCTTGTGTTCGTCTTGAAGTGCAAAAGCCTCTGATTAGAACCTGAGTGAAAGTTGATTCGACACCACGAATAAAGAAAAAAAGCTTATCTTTTGTCCTGAAATTTCGCTAAATCTTACAAAGATTTCTGTATATCAGAGACACAACTCTTTGTATTCATTATCTAAAGAAAATTTATACAAAAACTCACAAATCCAAAGATGCAGAAGAATGAAATTACTCGAACGGTATATTTCACATCCGAAGCGCAGAAAAGAGGAGATATTTAGAGCCAGGTTCAGTTCATAGAAGCCGAGCTTGGTCTATGGTCCTTGTGGCTGCTCAACCTCCTCCTTCTCATCCACTTTGTCTCACAAGAAGATGGGGAAGCCGCTCCTTCAGCTGGCGGGAGCTCGCAAGGAAGCGCCATAGCAGTGCTGGTGAAGGCATTGAGGACAAGGAACGCCAAAATGGGAGACAAATCTAATCCTCCAAGAGGTGGTATGAATCCCCGGAATATATTCAAGTATGGATCACATAAAGTGCTGATACAATGGTAACACATACACATAATTAGCAATCAACAAAAGAAATGTAAGGTTCTAGGGCAGATCCATCAGGGTTTTAACCAATCCTTAACCCATTCAAGAGTTGGACAAGAAACGAGAGAACCGAGTTGATCCCAAAGAAACTTCCTCTAATTCAAGCAAAAAGACTACATTCAGCACTGACAAAAAGGAAATACATGATCTAGATTTTGCTCCCATGGATTGATTGAAACTTTTAGACCTGCATAAGACTTAAAACCGTACGAGCAGGAAAACACTAAAGAGACTTACCTGAGGGGGCTAACAATGGCAGGAGGAGCGCTGGGGAACCAGGTGAGTACTAGACGCACAACAAGGATGGTGTTATATATATTGAGGAAATTTATCAACCCGTTAGCAACCACCATTCCTGCAACTGAATCTCCAGGCAGAACCGCTGCAAATCCGTGATTAGACATTGCAAACCTCACCCTTGTCGCATTTCTCAAACGAACCTGAAAAGAAACAAAAGGCTCTTCATCCTAAACAACCAAAAACCAGAAGCTAGGCACAAAGAAACATAGCCTGACTTAGACATAGTGAAGAACAGAACCAAAAAGATCCCAACTTGAGGACATATTTCCACAGACTAATTCTATATAACTCAGATTTAACAATGTAAACAGGCTGTCCAACAATTGCTAAGTGATCTATACAACAATCCCATAGTCTTGGCATATGATTCTAGTTACTGGCGGTTCAAAAATGACCCTTTTTTTTTTGGAACCGAAACTAGAAAGATTCACCCTTCACAGTACCAATTAGAGCTCAGGCTAGATTTCGCCAGGTCAATCGGAAACACGAAATTATCTTTTTAACTTAATCGGAAGAAGCAACGAAACTTGTTTCTCGCGAAAAACATTCTCCCCGTGAAATTACTTTGCCACAGCGTTGTCGATTTGCATAAGCAGGGAAAGGAGAAGTTTACCTCGTCGCACAGAAGGCGAAATTCGGACGACAAGCGAACAGCTTCCTGAAATAGAGGGTTCTTAGAGGCGAGAGAATGGAAAAACCCAGCGAATTTCTCAGTAGCAGAGACCAGAGATCGATGGAAGTCTTGAATCAGTTTCACGGAGTCAGAAGCTGGTGGTAGAAGTAGCGAACTGGGTTTGTTCGTACGCACAACAGGTGTTTGCGTAAATGCCGAAGAGAGCGATACGAAAAAGTTCGGTATCAGTCCTATTGGAGAAGATTTCAAGCTTTTGATAGCTGGTTCGTTCGCACTCGCCTCCATTGCAGCAGAGCTCTGAGAATAGTTTCGTAGGAGGAGAAGCTGAAGGAAGAAGGAAAGAAGATAAAGTACATCCAAAAAAATAGAAAATTTCCCGAAGATTACACGTGGCGTCGTTAAAGCCGCTGTGTCCCCAAGGCCTTAATCATCTACTTGATCCAGAAGGTCTCACCTTTGTATAAAACGTTGCGTTTTATCTTTCTGACATTGTGGTGCCAGCCTGGCTTTAAAAAATTCCACAAAAGCGCGTAGTCACTTGTGGTTTTGGATATAACCAAAATCCGACGTGTCAATTTGTGACGTTATCCGTTTTGTATACTATTTAGACGAACCATACCACCACTGGATTTCTCACTTGTGACTATCGTCGTCGTTGTCTCGCCGGAGAAAATGGCGAGCAATCTTCTCCGGTTTTCTCTTCCTCCTCCGTCGAGTCTGCATATTCGTCCCGGTAAGTTACTCGACGTTAAATACACGAAGCGATGCTTCCCTAGACAGCGCCGCTCTCGTATCCGGCGGCACTGTTCGACACCTGGCTTCTTGGTATCAAACTCTGTCGAGATCAGTACTCAATCGTTCGAATCTACGGAATCTTCCGTCGAATCTGTGAAATCTGTTACGAGCGACACGCCTATTCTCCTCGATGTGAGTGGGATGATGTGTGGTGGCTGCGTCGCTCGGGTTAAATCGGTTCTGATGTCCGATGACCGAGTCGCGTCTGCTGTGGTTAACATGCTGACCGAAACCGCGGCTGTGAGGCTTAAACCGGAGGTCGAGATGATGGCGGATGCGGCGGAGAGTTTAGCCAAGAGATTGACGGAGAGTGGCTTCGAGGCTAAGAGGAGAGTCTCCGGGATGGGAGTGGCGGAGAACGTGAAGAAGTGGAAGGAGATGGTTAGTAAGAAAGAGGAATTGCTCGTTAAGAGCAGGAACCGTGTGGCGTTTGCGTGGACATTGGTGGCTCTGTGTTGTGGGTCTCACGCTTCGCATATTCTTCATTCCTTGGGAATTCACATTGCTCATGGTACATTGTTTCGCACATTCTGTTCACTTGTTAGGGGATTGAATATTCATGCAAATTTGTGCTGTTTGATGTCATTTGCTGAATACAAATTGAGTTTCTGACTTTCTCTTGCACTTGATGTTTACTAGGAGGGTTCTGGGACTTGCTACACAACTCTTACGTGAAAGGTGGTTTGGCAGTTGCTACTTTGTTGGGACCAGGAAGAGGTTTGCTTTTCTCATAAGCCATTTAAAAAAAAAAAATCTACAATGCTTACCAGCTAATGCATAATAAGTTAGAGTAATTGGCATTACAAGAGAGAGATGACGAAGTAGTCATTCTGAGGCTATTCTTCATATCTAGATGTTTGCTAATATTCTACTTTGATTACGTAATTGAGGTTTGTTGAATCAATGCTTTTAATGGTAGAAGCAGTCAATTCAAGGCTATATAGAAAAGCAACTTATTGAAACAGTATATATATATATATTCCTGAGGGTGGTATTTTGTTAGAACTCTTTATGAATTAGAATGTTTACCTTTTAATGCACAATAAATTGAGGGATCGATGTCATAAGAGAGAAACGATGAATTTCAGACTTCTCAAGTGAAAGTGATGGTTGCTACTACATGGTTGTAGCAGTGATATTTGAGGCTGACTGAAACAGATAAATGTATAATGTAGAATTGCTGTTTGATGGCATAAAGGCTTTCGGGAAAAGATCACCTAATATGAACTCCTTAGTTGGACTGGGATCTATGGCTGCATTTTCCATCAGTTTGGTGAGTTTTTGTACTCTGTGATTTATTTTTGACTGGTGAGTATCCTATCCTGAAAACTGTGGTTCTCTGCATTCTAAATTTTGCAGATCTCACTTGTTAATCCAGAGCTGGAGTGGGATGCTTCCTTCTTCGAGGAACCGGTGAGTTTCTCTAACACATCCACAAGGGACTATGATGAAAACTTTTTATTTTTACTTATACTGCATGCAAAATACAATTTCAATGGTGAATTCCTGATTGATAGCTCTTGTCATTTAGTATGCAGGTCATGCTGCTTGGCTTTGTGCTTCTTGGTCGTTCTTTGGAAGAAAGAGCAAAGCTTAGAGCATCAAGTGATATGAATGAACTGTTGGTAAGTTGGACATTTCTTGGTTCCCCTCCCAAGATTAACTTGTAGGCTTTTTCCTCCTTTGTTGACTTTAAACGTGCTTTTGCAGTCACTCATATCCACTCAATCAAGACTTGTGATTACTTCATCAGACAATAACACCGCAGGTGATTCTGTACTTTCCTCTGATTCAATTTGCATCAATGTCCCAGTTGATGAGATTCGAGTTGGAGACTCGCTGTTGGTTTTGCCTGGTGAAACATTTCCGGTCGATGTAAGTGTTTCTGTATTGACATCTTACAATTTCCTTAGCTGCTTATCCATGCTGCACTGTCTGATCTTAGCAAAAAATAATTGTATGGGTTTCTGAAAGGAAGTTATGAAAATCTGTTTAAACGGGTGGTAATCATCATTCTGTAATTTAGGAAATTATATTTGGATTAATCAGTGCTGGGAAAAAACCATGTGGATTTACCAGCTCTTGTTCAGATTTCAGTTAAATTTCACATTCTCCTCTGCACGTGATAATGGATATGGGTTATTATTTTCCTTATATTCTTTAAATAGCATGGTTATTGTTCCTTGTGACTGGGTTAGTCACCAAATTTTTTATTGTCATAATGATCCAAGTTGAAATAATTTTTTGGGTATAGGGAAGTGTGCTAGCTGGAAGAAGTGTTGTGGATGAATCTATGCTGACAGGTGAGTCGCTTCCCGTATTTAAAGAAGAAGGCCACTCAGTTTCAGCGGGAACAATAAACTGGGTATGTATACGCTATCTAAACAAAAGTCTATTTTAAAAGGCTGCTTATGGTCTTGTACACACAAAACAAAGGCTGCTTATTGTTTCATATTTTTAGTGCTTCAACTGATGACACGCATCTCAGTTTGGGATATGCTCCTCTTGCAAACATTATTATATCACTTCAATTCATAATGTGAACCATGTTATTGAGGGGGGTAGATTGCTGTCAAGCTTAACTGAGCTCAGTTACTAAGTCTGATTTACATACAGTGATCATGAATCTTTTTGAAAAATAGAATTTTGCTTTTACCTATTTCAGGATGGCCCTCTACGGATCAAAGCGTCTTCTACTGGCTCCAACTCTACAATATCTAAAATCGTCAGAATGGTTAGTGTCTGAGTTTAGAGCCAATGGAATTTTCATGAAAGTTACGTTGTGTGAGAGTTAAATTCCATCAGTCACAATGTGAAACGTTGGAGGTGTTCAAGCCATCATGTAATAGGAAAAGGCAGCCGTTAATCTCTATAATGTATCTTACTTTCCTCCTCCAAAATAGGAGGAGGAAAGACAGCTACAAATAGAAATATCATGAGTTAGTCAAAATCCGAAAAATAGAACTCATTCACATGTTTGTAGCTGAGCCTGATTTCAGACAGAAAAGTATGGATTAAATCACGTCAGAACCCTCGGTTCCTCTTTAGTAAGTCTCTATTTCATCCACATCATTTTCCTGTATGAAATCAGGTTCAGCTACAAAACATGTGAATGAGTTCTATTTTTCGGATTGTTTTGAATAAGAGTATGCTATGCGTAGAAGTTGAAATATGAATACTTTATGAAATACTGAACTTTTAGGTTGAGGATGCACAAGGTAATGCAGCTCCTGTACAGAGGCTGGCAGATGCAATAGCTGGACCTTTCGTTTACACCATAATGTCTTTATCTGCAGTGACGTTTGCCTTCTGGTATGATCCTCTTTTCATCTTCTACCAGAAATTACAACTGATTTTTCAGTAGGATTCTTAGATTTATTTTAGCAGGAATCTGTTTATTTAGTTGTAGTGTAAAGCAGAAGCATCACATGTCAATTTCCTTTTCAGAATCACCGAGTGAAAGACCCTTTTGTTTTCATGCTTCAGGTATTACGTTGGTTCACACATATTCCCAGATGTTTTACTCAATGATATTGCTGGACCTGATGGAGATCCTCTGGCACTAAGCCTCAAATTGGCTGTGGATGTCTTGGTGAGTGAGCCATGAATAGCAAAATTATATCTTTCATGTGAAAATATCAAAATATGGGTTGTTATTGGGGCTAGTCGGACTGAACGAGGGAAGAGAGAAAAATGGTGACTGTGAGGAAAATAGGAATTCGCGAAGGGAATGTAAGATAAAAGAGGAATAGAGAGAAACTCTGGAGAGAAAAACATCATATTGTGCAGATAACCAACTAGTTTTTTTTGTTTATCAGGTAGTTTCATGCCCCTGTGCACTGGGCCTTGCAACACCAACTGCCATACTAATTGGCACCTCTCTTGGTAAGTTGTTCAGCGTATTGTTTATTTAGCTTGCGCTTGAAAGTCTACAAACCTAGCCGAGAAGAGTAACCTAACTGTGTGCAAAAATTTCCAATTATTAGGAAAATTTGAAAAGGACACTGAAGCAACCGATTGTTCTTGTTCTGTGTTTCTCTTCTCTTTTTGACTACCCTAATATATGAAAAATCATCTATTGGTTTAAAACTTTTGCTGTTGATGGCGGCTTCAGATAATACATAAAATTACTAAAAATTGGCTTAGAAATCATGAAGAAACTACTTTCTAGTTTCTGTGAAGCTTCAAGAGTGCAGTTCTTGTGGTAATCATTCATGTTTACAGGGGTAGTTGAAAGTTATATTACCTGAAAATGTTATATTTAGCAACAATAAGTTCGAGATTCTTGAAATTGTCTGAAGCTAATCTGTTGTAGTGTCCTGAAATATGTCCAGGAGCAAAGCGGGGATATCTTATCAGAGGAGGAGATGTCTTAGAACGCCTGGCCTCCATAGATTGTGTGGCTTTAGACAAGGTATTGCTAATCTTTTGTGCCTTCTATGATCCTCTTCACCCATCTCTCTCTCCACTATCTGTTTCTTATATGAAGATGGGAAATCCTAGAAAATAATATAGGTGTATGAACAGTTCCTGTTCCCCCTCAAAGTTGAACAAATAGAGTTATTGTTTCCCACCAGTGATCATCATTGGTATTATGTGTCTAGACTGGGACTCTTACTGAAGGAAGACCTGTCGTCTCTGGTGTTGCTTCTCTAAGATACGAAGAACAAGTAGTTCTTAAAATGGCTGCTGCAGTGGAGAAGACAGCAACACACCCAATAGCAAAGGCTATTGTAAACGAGGCTGAAGCGTTGAATCTGGAAACTCCGGAAACAAGAGGCCAATTGACAGAACCAGGCTTTGGTACTTTAGCAGAAGTAGATGGACGTTTGGTTGCAGTGGGTGCACTTGAGTGGGTTTCTGATCGTTTCCACAAAAAGAACGACCCCGCGGATGTGGTTAAGCTGGAAAGTTATTTGGATCATAAAGTATCAAGCACATCATCAACGTCTAGGTATTCAAAGACCGTTGTTTACGTTGGACGCGAAGGAGAAGGGATTATTGGTGCTATAGCAATATCTGATTGCTTGCGCCAAGATGCTGAATTTACTGTAGCCAGGTAGTTTTTCCCACTCCTTTTTAACCGTCGAATTTTCAATAAAACCAAGCAACCCCTCGTTTTTAAATTTGAGAGTCGGCATATTTACATGAAATTATTTGCTGTTTCTCTTGGAGACCTTATCGGAATCTAATTGTTCCTATAGTTTTGCTTGTTCAAGTTAAGTGAACCTTCTGGCCTAATCAAAACAGCAATCATCGAGGGTCTCTAAAGTTTTAAGTTTGATGTTGTTTGTGTCTTATTAAAAGGCTTCAGGAGAAGGGCATCAAAACAGTCCTCTTATCAGGGGATAGGGAAGGGGCAGTGGCAACAGTGGCTAAGAATGTTGGGATTGAGAGTGAATCAACCAACTATTCCTTGTCTCCCGAAAAGAAGTTCGAGTTTATATCCAATCTTCAATCATCTGGACATCGTGTTGCTATGGTAAGATCATCAACTGAATTGCAAGAATTGTTTTTTCTAAACTTGTTTCTCATGAAAGACAGTGAAGTTAATTGCTCTAAGTTCATCGTCACACGGTTCAAATCTTGGAACTTGTGTGTTATAGAAAAAGGAGTTAGGCTAACGGCATATTTTTTGTTTCCAAAGGTGGGTGATGGTATAAACGATGCTCCCTCGTTGGCTCAAGCTGATGTAGGAATAGCTCTAAAGATCGAGGCGCAAGAGAACGCAGCGTCGAATGCAGCATCAGTCATACTTGTCCGCAACAAACTTTCACATGTAAAGATTTTCATATTCCTTACTATAATAAAACGCTTCATGAGTTACTTGCCCCCATTCGAGGACAAGAACCAAACCTGAGAATTTCTCATTTTAAAATCAAAGCTCATAACTCGTGTGTTTTTTCTTTTTGTTTTGTTTGTTATAGGTTGTGAATGCACTGAGTCTTGCACAAGCAACAATGTCGAAAGTATATCAGAATCTAGCATGGGCAATTGCGTATAACGTCATCTCGATCCCTATAGCTGCAGGTGTCTTGCTTCCTCAGTATGATTTCGCCATGACACCTTCCCTCTCCGGTAAGCGGGCCCGATTCCTGTTAAATTAGTTACAAAACAGTTTGTTTCTCTTCCACTCTATAGATTGACACAATCCAACGTATTATCATGGGTACTTGACATTAATTTGCTTTCAGGTGGACTAATGGCATTGAGCTCGATCTTTGTCGTCTCAAATTCACTACTTCTCCAGCTCCATAAATCTGAAACAAGCGGAAACAGCTAGTCGTTGGCTCCATTTGTTTTGGAGTCCAATCAGAACAAGGAAGGTTTATGTATATTCTGCTCTTTGACATTTTGTATTTAAGCTTTACTATAGAAAATACGAATCTTGTATTAGTCAAGAATGTGAGGTTACACCATATTTATACATGAAACTTGACCCTAGCATATCTTTGACAAAATTTTATGGAGACTACTATTTATTTTCCCCAATTTGTACAAACCTTCGTTTTTGTAAAGCTTGTAACTCCCTTCTACATTTTCTTCTCTGTCTCAAATTATTGGTACGCTACGACAACATTTCACCAGCCAAAATCCACTTCCAATTTGGTAATAAATCAGTTCGAAAAAAAGAAAGAGAAAAAGCAAAAGAAAAAAGAATGAGAAAAGGTTAAAACCACTTGCTTCCAAACTTAGCCAAAGAAGAGTGGACACAAATGATTCATCGTATGGATGCACTTAGGGAGGGTTTCGTGGATCAGACTCAAACCCCATCCATACATACAACCTTATTAATTACTAAAAATATTTTTTAGATAGTTTCGTACGGTTTTAGCTTTCAAAACTTGGATAAGAACAAAAAAAAAACAAGATCGTTTGATTTCAACGCATGGATAGATTTCAGTGTGAGAAGATTTGGGAGAGATTTAATCGAGTGAAGAAAAAACCAAAATGAAAAAAAAGATGTGTATCCATTTAACATTTCGAAACTCTTCTATACATTCTCCGGATGTTACCCCAACACTAAAAAGTGTTAAAACTTCAAAATATAAAATTCAACAAAACATGTCATTTGTTCCTATGAGTCACCCGCCGTCGCCGGAAAACACCTTGGAAAATCAGCCACCGAATACGACCTCCATGCACAAAAACCCAACGACGACTGAGACGATTTCAAATTACCAAAAGACCCTAGACTCCTAGGATACAACGGAGGAAGCATCATCATCTGACGTTGTTTCTGCCTCGGAGGAGATCCCGAAGTCGTCGGACTTGATCCCGGCGACGACGAATCTCCGCCGGAGCAAGATCCTTCTCCGGTCATCACACCAGCAGCAACCGCCATGGCAAGCGTCAACGCGCTCCTGCTCGAGCTAATGATTGGTTTCTTCGAGATCCCGCCACGTGGAGTCGTCTTGTTGCTCTCCCAAATCTGATGACATAGAAGATTCCTCCGACGACGACTGTAAGGATTCTCCGGCTTCGCCAAGTCTTTCATCGACGAAGAAGAAGTCAACGACGACGAAGCCTCCTCCGCTAGATTCGTGAAAGACTTTGACTTTCCATTGTAATACTTCGATATCCCTTTCCTACACAAAATCAAAATCAGAGAGAAAAAAAAATCAAAACTTTTTTCCTTATAAAGTTTCCAAATTCGTAAAATTTTCTTCAGAATCAGACAAAGAGAGATTTTTACCTAACGGGTAAGACTTCTTCAAGAGATTCCATCATATCAAGAGGACATTTGTACGGAGACTCAGCTTCAGTTTCTCCGGCGTCATCTCCACCGTCCTCCGACGATTTTCCGGCGTCTTCTTCATCGTCGCTATTCCTCCCAATGGAAGAAGAAGCCGAAGAAGAAGGAGAAGAAGAGAAAGAATCAAAAGAAGATTGATCCAAATTATCGCCGGAGAAATCAAACACATAAGATTCAACTCTATCCATTTCAATCGACATTTACAAACCAAAAACACTTTAGCAGATAATCTTTATATTCTCAAGCTCACAATAGAGACAGAGAGGAGAAGAAAGAGAGAAGAGAAGTTGAGATCTTTATATTATGGTGATTTTCCTATTTAGCAATAAATAATACAAAATAATTATTTATCACGTTGTGATTAAATCTTTAAATTTATAAAGATAAAAAGTGAGGGAGAAGAAGATAAGTAAAAGATTGAGGGGACAGAAGAAATTGTTGCTTAACCTTATCCTCATCCACGCACTCTGCAAGTCTGCATGCTATTCTCACCTTATTTTCTCTTTATTTACGATTTGGTCTTCATACTTTTCTTATTCGCTTTTTAATGGAATCACAAAATTGTGACCTAATGTTTGTATTGATTATTTTGATGAGATATACTAGGAATAGGATTATTTTAGATGGTGATTAAACATTTCAAGATTAGATATACCAACTGTGGCTTTTTATTTTTAGTTATGAATGTATATAAATTTGATATTTTGTAATGTATTGGATGAAATAGATTTGGTAAAAAATAGTTGTTGAAAAATTGGATTTAGAATAAATTTTATTGCGTTTTAGGAATGCAAAAAAATATATTTTGTTTGTTGCATTGTGATTTTGTTTGAGTAAGTATTTTTCTCGTCAGAGTATTTATATTAATAAAAACATGTACAAGAATAATAGGATATCCAACTGATATTATAAAGTATATTGTTGATTCTAATTTTTTTTTCTTTTTTGCTAGGTTATCAGCTATATTATCTACCAAAAAAAATAACTTTGACAAAAAATACATTTTTTTATGAAACCAAAGTATTTGATTTTGATGAAAATAATAAAATATTTGTGGAAGTGATGAATATTAAAATTAAATCGACTTTCACAAATAAACAAAATTTCCAAACAGTTTTTATTTATGAAAAAATTAGAACAAGTGACGAAATAATATAGTATGTGTTGCGATGGAGATTTTAAAATTTTATGGAATGAATGATAATATGTTAGTAAATAATATTTTTTTTTTTAAATTATCTAATTTTTTTAAACGTTTTTCTAAATAATATCCTAATAATTGTTAAAATTTTGATAACTTTATATAATGTATGTACAAAACACTAAATTTGGTATTTTAACAACAAATAAATATTAGATGTTACAAAAAAAATTATTAAAGAAAAAAATGATTTTATTTTCGCGCCTACAGATACGAGGTTTATGTTTTTGTCTTGCTACAAAAGTTTTGTATGAAAATATTAGACACAATTAGATTCGATAACATGAGTTAATTATAATAATAATGCTTGAGAAACGATACATATGAGAGTTTAGGGGCGACTTAGAGAGATTCAAGAAGTTTAGGTACTAATATTTGCAACCATTGCCTCGTAAATGAATATTATTATATTATATTCTCTATTATTTATTTATTACCCCGCGGAAGATAGAGCCATGGAAGACTGACACGTGGAGCTGTCGTGACCGTTGCGGCTGGATAGGAACTGGGATGAGATGTGACGTGGCGATGACGAGATGGTTATTTTTTTTTTCTGAGAAACGGTGTCTCTTATCCACTCAAGGTGGGACCCACTAAAAGTTTATTCCAGCCGACAGTGTTTCCTCATCCGCTGGATTTGTTTTTATTCATTTATTTTATTAAACTTCTTTAAAAAGAAAAAAAAACATTTGCCAATTTTTTTTTTGGGGTTTATCGAGGAAAAAGGAATTAGCCGAAGAGGTTGTTTCAAATTAAATTGTCAAATGTCTTACCACTGTTGGAAGATTTTTATGTTTATCTTCTTCTAGATTCGTTGATTGTTCAAATTTTTGTTGTTGATTTTTCTTTTTGTCATTATTACTTATAGGTAAAACGCAATTTCTCATATTTATGACAGAAATAATGATTATTTGGTAGCAATTTACAATGATTTTGCTCTAAAATTTACATCAAACTAAACTATTCAATAAATTTATGTTAATTTAAAGATAAAAGTTTTTTTTTGTTGGCAGCTAAAAAGTATTTAAAAAATAATTTGCAATAACATTTTTAAATATTGTGAACT
Organism: Pseudoturritis turrita; assembly: GCA_900406555.1. Lineage (NCBI taxonomy): Eukaryota > Viridiplantae > Streptophyta > Magnoliopsida > Brassicales > Brassicaceae > Pseudoturritis > Pseudoturritis turrita. The sequence goes on along the minus strand of OVBL01000227.1, from coordinate 1,684,472 downwards.
ATACAAAATAAATATTGTAGGAGAACATTCAAATTCAACTTCAACATATAATTTTTTATATAACCGGATATTTCGCACCGAATTTTAAGACTAATTTTCGTAATGTATATAAACATTTTGTGTATTTTTACCATTTAAAATAATTATAGTGACCGATCATGATTATAATTATAGTTGGAGAATTCAAATTACAATCTTCAACCATTAGACTATTATAAATTAATTTAAACATACGAGTTTTGATTAAAAAATATTATACTCAATAATATTTTTCACATGATCATTTCGCTTTCTCTCTTTTTTAAGTTTGTGGTTTGCCTTTTTATAATTGAAAAATAATTTGGAACGAAATCCTACTATTTTTTTAAAAATAAAATAAATATAGCCACCGGATAATTTATTCATCGAATTTTTGTCATGATATGCCTCCTCCAACATAGTTTTTATTCTTTTTTGGTAAAATCGTTATCGACTCGACCAAGTAAATAAAAAATTAATGTGTTTTCTGTTTGGTCAAAGCAAACCAAAATCCTAAATACGACACTGTTTAAAAGCAAAACCTTCTACAAAATTTCAAAATACAAATACAAACTAAGTAATGATTTTTTTTTTCTTTTGCATAATAACTAACGGTTAATTGTCCAAAAATAATTTTTCAATAATCTTTCGAATTTTGTCTCTCTTATTGTGAGTTTTTGATTCCGATATCGAAAACATTAAGTCGGACTTTGTATTTTATCATGTATTCCATCTAATTTTTAATTTAAAAAGTTTAGATCGAAAAAACAAAAATTATCCAAATATAGTTTTTTATTATTATTATTGGTGGCAATTTCCCAAATCCATTTATTATTTATATACAAAAATGAAAAAGACAAAAACACTTTGGCAAAGAAAAGGAAGAAGTAGCTAGGGTGGGTTGCTTAAAGCATTCAAATTTCAAAACCGCGTATCTACATAGGATCTCATCTGATCCTCAGGATCATTGTCATGGGTCCTCCTTTAGCCCTCATTTATAGACCCACTCTCATTCCACACTTTTCACTTTTCTATTATAAATATTTCAATCTAACGTGTCCGAACCAGTTATGCCCCCACTCAACGTTGTTGTCCGTCCGATTCACGTGGCGTTGCCTAACCCCTTAATTCCATTTGCGCCACGTACCCATTTTCCCTCAAATCCATTATTATGTTATCCATAATCCATTTCCTATTTTCATTTATATACCTCAAGGAGTAGAGGCAAATGACCGGAGTGAAAGCTTGACGGTCTTAACTCTTAAGTGCTCCATGTCTTCGAAAGTGGGACTTGAATGTAGTCATGTCTATATACTAGAAGACCCCAAAAAAATGTAGAGGCAAATTACATCCTTTCGTTTCTTTTTATTTACACAATCAACGGTGGACTGTGCCAACTTCATCTTCAAACATTTTGGAAAGGAAGCTCTTGGCCAAGACTATATGTCTCTTGTAACTTTGGCTTTGACTATTTCGTTCTTTATTTCTCAAGTCTAAACACGTATTTTTGGAGGAATGTCATTGTTAACAAACAAAAAAAATCAAGTAGAGGTCGTGAGCAATTTTCATGCTTTTTGAGAGTTGTAGATGAAATCAAATAATTCAAAGACGATGGACACAATCCCCGTGACTTGTCATATATCAATTTCAAGCACCCATTTTGTTAAAGCATTCGAGACACACGGTCACACGCAATTCTGGCTCAAGAACTACTTGGTTCAGAAAATATTATTTCCCAGAGTTTCTTCTAGTTCTTTTAGAATAAGCATAGCTGTTAAATGCTCCATGCATGGGTCTGGCTTTAAACTTGGTATCTCTCCTAATTAACTGTGTCCACCCGATTGTGACCTTGCGAAAAAACTCTTTACCGAATGACCAAGGGACCTCCTCACCCCAAAAGTTAGTCAAGTATTTTCAATATCTTAAGAAGAGTTTTAGTCGATCTTTGGAGTGGAGTTCTGAGCAGACATAAGAGAAGAACTATATATACACCACCCAAAATGGCTCAACCGCTCAAGTAAGCTTGTTAGCATTGGGTTGGTTCTTGTTCTATTGTTTTACAAGCTTAAATGACCGGGTGGCAGAGTTGTAGAAACACATGCCGGTCTTAAGTTTTAAGGTTTAAAAGACTGCAAGGTAGAGAACAAAATGAAATGTTTTGCATATTTTTATAATAATATTTTTTTCTGAAAGAACAAAAAAAAAACATAAAACCATTTTGAGTTTTAAACTCAAGACTTCTTTAAAAGAACCATTTTAAAATAAAATTAAAAATTTATATATATTGTTGAAAATGTCTCATATTTCAAATAATTAATCAAATAAACTAAAACAACATATATGATGTAGAAAAACACGTTTTCTTTTTCTTATATCGGATATTTGATATCGATCTAATACAAAAGAATGACAACATTTTGTTTCAATGGAGTTCATTAGAGATAACCATTACATAAAAAATTCATAGGAAAAAGCATATTGAAACTTGAATCTGTGCCTATTAGCCTGGATCAATCGGATATGAAACTCCCTGGAGAATGAGTGAGAAAGAAGCCATTCGCAAACAAAGTCCCAAGAACAGGTGAATGATGAATGGCCAAGGGGGATTCATGACGAAAGACCAAAACACGACCTGAATAATCACATTGAAAGAAAATATGGTCTCTATTCTCCAATGATGCTGATGGGATACATAAGAGGCAGTTAGTGTATGTTGTGACACCACAGGATGCTAAACGTTCACGCATGAGGTTCCCGCAAAAAGAAATGTTTGAATAACAAAATTTAACATCCTCTATTATAGCGTCTGTTTTAGTAGTATATAGATACTATATGATAGCATTATCTATATAAATTTTGTATGTTTTAGTTATTTGCAAACTTTTAAGAGATTTAAAATAAAATGCATGACTATAAATAAAATATAATCTTCTTGTTTTTGGCCAAAAGGTGAGTATAATCGAATTGTTGTTGCGGAAATAGATTGTTTGGTTGTGTTTCCATAAGAGATTAGTCCAGACGTCGTGTCACAGCAGGTCTGAGAGGTCATGCTCAACAACTCAACAAACACTGTAGGATTAAATTTTAAGTTTGCGAGAGTTTTGAAACTCCATTGTTAGTTTTATCAAGAGATCACATGATACAACGGAAAGGTAAATAAAAAAAATGTTTACGAATATGTTGTATTTTTAGTTGTTCCAATTCTAGTGCATTCATTTTCTGGACATGGTCTCATGCATGGAGTGATTTGGAAAAACCGAATACCGTTATAATCTTGTTATCTCGGTTTTTATCTGTCACCTATGATCTAGCCTCATTGATTTTTCAGATGTATGACAGTTCACAAATTTTCTCAAATGTATTTGAAACTGTCATAAACACTTCTAACATTATAATGAAATCAGAAAATGTCAGAATGTTTAGTGTAATATGGATATTACAATTATAGTGAAGGAGAGGGAGGTAATAAGAAAGACAAGATAATGCCATTGAATTCTTTGGACTTTTCCATTTGGGGAATATGTGAAGTCTTTTGTATCACTTTCAGCGTCGCCTTCTTCCCCAACATCCTGCGGGTAAATATACAAACATATATAGTTACTCACTTGTTTTTTTTTTTTAAACCTATATAAAATGCTTACTTAATAAGGCTATCAAACAAACGCACAATAATATGATAATCTACATTCGTTCCAGTTTAGTTCTCTAATCGCATCACTTGGTATTTCTAATTTTCTAGCATAGATATTGGTTATCCGATTAACTTTAGTTAGATCAAAATCCAGATAGAAGAATCGATTAGATAGTAATTTGATTTAGACTATTCTATTTTAGTAACTATTTCAATAATTAAAAAAAATAAAAAAAATTCCAACTAAACTACGCTTTTGAATTGGATCACTTTTCCGAATTCTGTATAGATTTGGTTACAAAACAAAACCTAAACTAGAATCAAAATTTTGTTAACTGGAATCTACTGCGCTGGTACAAAAATGACGTAAATCTCAAAGCCGAAATACCAAAAATGTGTAAGCAAAAACACTACAAAAGAAATGAGGCAATGAACATTCAAAACCCTATATTATTATTATTATTATTATTATATTTTAGGAAACGATGTATAACTGATCAAAAGGGTCTTACTCTTTGAGGTCATGGGCCATTTTCAAAGGAAAAACCTGATCTTCCTCCCCCCATATCAGCATTACATCCTGCATTATTCATGCTTATTTTTAATCAATTAAATGGATTAATATTAAATAAATTTTATAAATAAGTCACTTATTTATCGCAACTTATTATCATGTATTACATAAACTATTTTTTTCCGTAATCGCTTATCATAACAAAACAACTACAAAAAAACAAAACATAAAACTATCATATTGTTAACATATAATCTAGGTTTACTTAGACCTCGAGTATTTAAAACGCCGGTTTCTGCGTTCTGTTTATATGTGAATTTTTTTCAAAAATATTTACAGTCATTTAAAAATATATATATAAAACATATCAGTTTTTCATTACATATTTTGCAAAATGCAAACGTAAATGCCAAAGACAAACATCAACCTTCCGTTTGCGTATGGCGTGTACACTGAGAATTAACAAAGAAATGTTATTTACAATGTTAAAGCTTCTGGCTCATTTTGAATGAATAAACATTAAACGTAAAAGAAAACACAGATGAACATCTAGATCTAAAATGATTGAGAAAATCTTTAATGTACTAATAAGATGTCATAGAATATAATTTACTGACAATTATCCAATCAAATCTTGCAGCATAGGGCTTTCATTGATTTTCTTTGCTTTTTATAGAAAAAATTGTGATTAATCATAAATTTTCAATAATAATGGTTGCACTAGACTATAACAAACAAAAGAGAATAAAATCAACAAAAGAATGAACTTTTGACCAAAATCCATTTGCGACTAACCATTTTTTATGGATTGATTTTAGTCAAAAATTGGTAAAAATGACCCTTTTGACCAATTTCTAATCGAAATTGTGGTCGAAATCCGAGAATTTTTTTGTTAGTGGTAGTCTGGTAGACTTGGACTTAATGTACTATTAATCTTGTACTATGCAAATTAATTACATAATACTACTATTTAAAAACCACTATATATCGGAGTTGTATATTAATGTTGGTGATATCATAAAACCAAGAAAATAAAAGTGGTGATAGCGATTAGCGAACCTGTTGAATTGGAGAAACGTTTGTTTTGTCGTCCCTCCCAATAGTTAGCCCCTCAAGAAGTTCTGCCTTTTCCTCTCTCTTCTCCGAATACATTTTCTGTGTATTTTCCCAATTTTTTTTTAAAAATATTATATATATCGATCAATCATCCAAACCAAACTCTTCTTTCAAAAACGATATAAAAAGTAAGAAATTAGTATACTATTCGTCTTTATCGGGGGGGGGGGGGGGGGGGGGGGGCCACAAGTCAGTCCACCGTTCTTTCTTTACCCAATTTCATTCATGCATTACCACAACAAAATGAAAGTGACAATTTTCTTTGTCTTCTTTTATCTATCATTCTTTTTAAAGATGAACTAGTTGAGTGCGTCTTTATGCTCCATTAATTTCTTTTGTTTTCGTGTAACTTTATACTAATATTTTAAATGAGCGTGGGTTTAATATCGTTTTTCATGCAAAAGTTTTACTATAAATTCGAATTGTTGATAAAAAAATAAAAAATAAAAAATTCGAATTTAATCTTTAAAGAGAGAAAATTGTAGAAGTTTTACTTAAAAATGATTTAAAAAAAAACATAACTGACATTTTAATTGTTTTAAGATATATATTTATACAAAAAGCACTTTGTAAAACATATGGAGTAATTAAATGCGAATTTTCAATATAATATAAAAATATTAATAGATACATAAAAAATACCTGGCAAAAGTCGTTCAAGACAAAATCTGGGACATAATGGAGTCTCCTAGTAGAAATCATCCCGGAGAATCTCCGGAGATCTGTCCCCGATGAAGGAAGCATCACCTCCGCGATGCCGTGGCACTTGGCTCTCGCTATAAACGCCTCGTTATCACTCCGCCGCATATTAACACCAGAGCTCGCAAGAACCACTTTCTCCACTTTATCCGGCAACATTTTCGCCATATTATACGCCACAAACCCACCGTAGCTCGTCCCGACAACACTAAATCTCTCTACACCGAGCTTCTCCATCAGCTTTCCCATGTTCGAGGCCTGAAATATCTCCGACCGGTTCTCGTCGGAGGAAGAGGAGGTTGTGGTGGAGCCGCCGAAGAAGACGAGGTCGGGGATGTAGAGACTGAAGAGTTGAGAGAGTGGCTTTACCTGATAGTTCCATTGCCAAACAGCGGAAGGGCCAAAGCCGTGGAGGAGGAGGAGCGACGGTTTCTGTTTGTTTTCCGGCGATTGAGACGGTGGTGGGGCCCAGAACTGTATGGTGGTTTCGGAGTCGATGGATAAGGTTTGTAAGGAGAGACCAGCGGAGGAGAATCTCCGGCGAAGTATTGCCTCAACGAAGTTTGCAACGCTTAGAAACGACGGAGCCATTTTTTGTTTTTTTTACAGAGCAAAAAAGTTTTTTTTTCGATTATTTTTAGAGAATAAAGAGAGCGAAAGGTAAATACAGAAAGAGAAAGAAAGAGATGATTTATATGAAATTATTGATTAAAAAATTTGCATATTATTGAATGCATACATACAGGCTGACTTTTTTTTTGTTAATTCTTGTTTCCTTGTTTGGTTCTTGTTATGTTTTATTTTCTTTTGTTTATTTTTGGATTTATTTGCTGGAGATGAATTAGTTTTAATATTTAAGAGTTGAGGGCTTGACCAAAAAAACAAAAAAAAAGTTGAGGGAAGAAGGAGAAGTCAAAACAATTTAAGTAAATATGGATTATTTACCTGCAATCTTGCTTTTAATAGTCAACTAGAGAGGTAATTTAGGATTGTAAATTAAGTCTTTCCATTCAATACAATATCTATTACTTATTTTAGTTAACGAATATTTAATTTTATATATTATATATGTAATATTTCAAAAAATATAATTGAATAATCCAATCAAACATTATTAAAAAAAGAAAATATAAATTATTCAAATGATAATAGACATATAATTATATAATTTTTCGTAACATTTCCTTTTTACTATCAACACGATGAAAAATATGCCGGATAATTTTTGGGATTGGGGCTATTTTGTCGAAACCAAATCTCTCCCATTCCGAAGAATGTGTCTCGAGACGTTTTATATCTTCTTCTCGATCATTTTCTGCTTCATATCAAACGTAGCTTTTTTCTTCAAAATCTTATTGTCAGTGTTAATTGCACGTCGATTTTTGTTGGTAAACTTTATAAAATTGTTATAATAACATAAGGAATAGCAAAACAAACAATACAAACTAAAAAAATGCAATATATATACCTTGGTTACGTATCCTGTCGATTGATTAAAATCTTCTAGGTTAAGATCTTCGAGCAAAACCTTAGTAACGTGAAAACCAAATCTTTGAAACCTGAAATGAGAGCCTAAACTCTCACAAATTTAAGTATATAAAATGTAATTTTTATTCATTTTGAAGATAACCAGTTCCATTTTTTATGATACTTTAATTTTTTCCCACTATCATTATTATCTTCTTTTTCCAATACCCTCCATACGGGATCATAAATGTCTTGCATAAACCTTGAAGTGTCATACATGAATAGTCGTAAAGCTCTAGGTAAGAGTTTCAACCTTTTGGGGGATGAGAGACGTTTCTGCCTAAGTTGTTATCTCTGATGAGATAACCACGATTATCCTCTAAGATGCATTGGACCATGCATAAGTAATATCGTCAAAAATATATTCGGAAGGATAAGAAAGGATTCCCCCCCCCCCAAAACTCTGACGTCTAATTTAGGCTACCACTGGAGAGTCGATTGATTCGAGAGGTAATTGTGTATTATGTTTGGGACCATGTCTGAATATCATGGTCTATGCTCGATATTTATAGAATGGATGAGAAGAGAAGAGGGTTAGAGTCCCTAGAAATAGTGGAGTTGGAACTCTTTTCCTAGGTATTAGGTTGCCTGGGGATACTTCTGAGGGAGTATCCCATTGTTGTCTTCTTCTACGAAGTGTTGCCTCCTGATTCTTGTGTTTGTCTCCCATTTCTTCCTTCTCTCCCTCGGAGATCCTCTTCCTCTCTTTCTTGTTTTTTTGAGTATTTATAGAAGAATGACACATATCTTGGTCTCTAGCTCGACCAATATCTTTTGTCTAGTCACATCGCCTATAGCTCCCGTAGAGTGGTTGGTGTTTTACTTTGACGGCATATGATTATAAAGCTAGCCTAGTCTGTCAGGGACACCCTGACAAAAAATATACTCTAACTATAAATTATTCTCACAGTGTGAAAATTTTCAACAAAATTTGGCACAAATATTGATATTCTGAAATATGGTTTGAAGTATAAAATATGTATGTTTTACCCAATACGTTATAAAAAATATTCAAATACATGAGAAATTGCACTCAAAATACTAATTTGATATTATTATATTAAATTTAACAAATATAAAATACAAATAATACTAATATATAATTTAAACCTATGCATAATAGAGCTTGATAATACACAATTTTATTTTATAATTTATATTAAAAAAAAACTACATATAAACTATTTATTTACTATTTTATACTACTGTGTATTTGATTTGTTTTAATAATAACATGAACCACTTAGAAAAAGACATTAGTGTTTTTTTGAAAGAAATGTTTAAAATTATTCATTACCATTATACCATCAATTTTTTTAAAGAAAATTAAGGGGTAGTAAACCCTAACATGGAAACCTAAACCCTCACAAATACACGTAAATATTGAAAACAATACACATATCCTAAAACTAAACTTTGTTATCAAAACCTAAATCTAATTACAAAAACGTAAAATATGAATTTTTTAGTCACCTTATGCCATCAAATTTTTTGATTATAGATGTTAAACCCTAACATAAACATATAAACCTTAACCCTGCACATTTGATGTTTTACAAAAAAAAGCATAGGCTACAAGTAAAGGATTCAATTAATTGACTGATCGTGGTCTTTTCTCTGTTAGCAATAAGAACTCTTCTACATTATGTTATTTCATAGAACAACTTGATCGATGAGGTTCCACTTGATTTTTTTCTTTGTTCTTGTTTCTACATAAAGTATTTGAGAGATATGGGCTAATTGTTTGACTTTAAACAAAACAGACCAGAACTCGCGTATTAAGATTTTGTTTTAAAAAAAAAAATGTTTTGTCTCTTCTTTAGTTGGAGCGCCTGTTTTTTTTCCCTCTTTAGCGCTAATTGGGTTCGATTTCGGGTCTTCCGTACAAAATTGTAGATATCTTGCATAAAACCTTGGAGTGTCATATGTGAATAGTCGTAGAGCTCTAGGTAGAAGTTTTGTCTTCTTCGAGGATGAGCGACGCGTCTGCCTAAGTTACCGTCTATGGTGAGATAGCCACGATGATCCTTTGGACATGCGTAGCACCCTGCATATGTAATATCGTCAGGAATATTTCCGGCAGGATGATAAGGGATTTTTCTCTTGAAAAATCTCTAACGCCTAAGTTAGACTACCACTGGAGAGTAAATTGTTTCGAGAAGTTAGTGTACATTATGTTTGAGACCACGTCTGAAGATCATGATCGCTCTCCAATATCCTGGAATGGATGAGAAGAGTAGAGGGGGTAGAGTTCCTAGGGAGAGTGGAGTCGGAAGTCCCTTCCTAAGTATTGCTTTGCGTTAGGATACTTCTGAGGGAGTATCTCGTTGTTGTCTTCTTATTAAATGTTGCCTCCTTATTCTTGTATCCGCCTTCTTTTCCATCTATCTCTCTCCCGGTGATCCTCTTCCTCTTTTTCTCCCCCTTTCTTATATATTTATAGAAGAATGACACATACGTAAGTGTATATCTCATCATTTGTATTTATAAAGATAAAAAATGATGCGCAAAAGGATATAGACCATTGTTTGTTTGTATTTTTCTTTCATCAAATTTTTTTCTAGATTGTAAATAATGATTCTTTCCTTTTATCAATAAATTAACATTTCATAATAAATAAAAACGTAAAATCTAACACTTAAATATTCGTATATTGTACAAACCATAAAATCGATTTTTTGGTCTTTTAAAGAGAAAAGTTTCAAAAGTTTTAGATTTTTATTAATTTATTAATGTTAAGACTACAAAACATAAACTCAAATCCACATGTGTCACAAACTTTGATCTTTAAAAACAATAAACTAAGAATAAAAAAAAATCACTTTCGATAAAACTTGGACATTTCACTATCAACAAATATCATGATTCCTCCAGTTTTTTGTCTTCGTCATCTGCCATGGAAGCTCTTGTCTTTCTTCTTACCATTTTTCTACAAGATTGTTAACCTCTTAACCCATACCATAGATCGCAATTAAAGAAAGTGACGGAAGGCCATTAATATTGTTTTTGAAAGATATTGAGAAATCTCTCGTGGGAATCGAACAATGATGTGTATGCAACCATTAATAGGGTTGCTATTTATTTAGACAAAATGTGTTTTGGTGTTATTTATAAGAATTTTCCTAACTTTTTCATGTGGTTCGTAAAAAAAGATAATTTGTTATTGGAGTTTTGATCTATATTTCGTATGGACTCTAGACCGATCAACCATCATCTGATTTAAATAATTTTGTGGCAAACATGAGTTTAACTTCTGTTGTAGAAAGCTAAAAAACTTTGATCAACATCAAACAATTTTGTATAAAGCTAGTATTCTAACACGATAAAATTTAGTATTAAATATAATTATCATTAAGGAGAAGAGCTATAAATTTTTGGTAAATTAAAACAATAAAATGACGAACACAATCTGTAGAAGACTGTAGAAGAAAATTGGATGAATCAATACCTAAGACCGTTGATATGATTTGATTATTCGATCATTCTTCAACTTATGTTAAGAAAAGTATATATGGAAAAACATAAAAATATTGAACAAAATATTTAAGTCTACCGAATAAAACATTTAATTTATATGAAGATGGGAATAGACCTCTAAGCCATTCTTCATGATCAAAATAGATTTATGAGATATTACTAATAAGAATAGAAAATGGCGTTTGCTTAAAATTCTAAATATTTTGAAACACTTTTTATAAACCACATTCTCACACAAAACACAAATCAAAAGGAAACAAAACCGTTTTCCAATAAAGCCACATCTCATTTTGCACTTTAATTCTTCTTCTTTGGTACAACTATAATTTACGTTGTCTCGAAAGGAATTGATATTCTCTTCCTCTTCTTCGACTTGTTCAGTTTTGGCTCAACTATGGTTCGAGTATTTAACTGGCATTGAAAATCTGGGTGGAGGTGAGAGTGCATTATGTCCATTTAAGAGCTCTGAGATTCCAAGCCAAACCCAATCATAGAAGTTTACACGTATGTTAAATGCGATACCAATTAGACACATACTTGCTTTCTAAAACGTAAACATAGCTTTGGATAATTGTCTTTGTCTATGGTTGGAGCTCTTATACTATGCACGTTATAACATAACATACAGTCTTAAAAAGAATAAAAACACACAAAAAACAGAGCTAACGTTTTCTTGATATTAAAAACCAGAAATGGGGTCACAGTTTTTGCATTTTTGGGTAAAAGCTGGTTAACACGGTTAAACGTTATCCTTCGTATATATGTGCCAGCTAGAAAAACACATGTCTTGCAGTTGAAGCCAAGAGCTGCGAGCATGATGACTCCTTTGAGTGTTAACTGTTAAGGACAAAGTCCTTCCATCTTCAAAGAATCAAGAGATGGGAATCTGAACCAAACGAAAAACAGAGTAATTCGGGTTAGAATCAAAAATAAAGAAAAGGAAACTCGAGTTTGTAAAAAAGGAACAAACTTATTTTGTTTTGGTAAGATCAGCAACATGAAGATTTTTTTGGCGGTAAGAGACCAACCCTTTATGTCATGTTTTGTATCCTCCGAAGTAACAGAGAGAATGAACCACCATGTCGATATCAAATAGTAGGTGGAGAGCCACACTTCAAAAAAGTAGAAGAAGCCCCCTGATCATACTTCTTTTCCAAGATTAAAAAGTGGATTTTGGACCGAGGAGATACGTGTAAAGTGGTACAAAGTAGCATCGATCCATAAGAGAAAAAGCTTCCTCCATACCTTCTTCTTTTCTTTGGCTACCGTTTTAATTATAGTTTTGACTAGAGATGATGAATTTATCACGCCCTTGGTTTTCTGATCATGTAAACAATCCACGACTTTCCAAGAGCATGCCCTGCTACTCCAAACCATTTGTTTGTTGCATGTGATGTCTTTGCTCCACACCTACAAATTAATAACATCGAAATATTAACCATCAAAACAAATATCAGATCGAACCAAATATCAAACAATAAACCATCAAACAAATAAATATATACGAAGAGCTAAAAATAAAAACATACGTAAAAGACAATCATACCCCAGTGATCACGTTCAAATATGGAAAAAGGGAAAATAATAAGGTCAAAAGAACACAAACATACCGTAGAGCAAACCCAACGATGAAACATGTGAAACAAAATATATAATAAAAACACATCACTTACACTATATAGAATATTAGTTAACAACCATAATATAAAACTCATATTTACGAAGAACGAACGATAAAATATTTACGAAGTACTAAAAATAAAAAACCTTAAACAACCAAACAAACATCAAAGATGATCATATTCTATGTTCCTGGAAACAAAAACCTACTCAACGTTAAATATTCTATAAATGTATCACTATTTTCTTCGCATGTTGCTGCCTAAAACCCATCTTATAGCATTCATCTTTGCATAAGTTCAATATGAACGATTATACGAATCGTTAATTGTATAAGCAAAAAAAAAGAGAAAAGAAGTAATATAGAATAAGAGTCATTAGTTGCATTTAGTAGATGAATGAGGCACCTTTAATTAGAGTTAAAAATATTTTAATATCAATTTCGGCCGGATTCTTCCTTCCTTCATCGTCGCCACATCCTTTTGCTACAACATTATAAATCATAGAGAATCGTACAATAAACAACAGAAACATAGAGAGATTGATGTGAGAAGAGATGCATTCGTCTGCGGCAAAGAGAACCGTTTGACTCTACATCATTATAATGTATTTGTTAATTACAGTAGAAAGAGTAAGAAGAGCGGACGATAATGTGAACAGAGTCGCGTCTGTCTCGAGCAAAGAGAACGATTTGAACTTTAGAGTTGTCATGTAATGGTAAAAAAGCTCGAGTGTTTAGGCTTTTGATCTCAATCTTGTCTTGGACGTCCTAGGGTTTCCAAAAACAAACCAAAAGCTTTTGTCAGCCATTGGAGATGTAACTGAGCAAGCAAAGATTACCGATACACAAATCTAGCATATAGAAATAAAAATCTATTCAAAACACCAATCCATAATCAAATCGACTAAAAAATTAAACAATACATAGCTAACAACGATGAAACATGCCAAACAAAATATATAACAAAATAAATTCGTTTACCAAATATAGAAAACGAATTAACAACCATTATGTAAAATTTATGACTCAATATCGAAACGATAAAGCAGCAACAAAAAATATACAAAGAGTTAAAAACAAAAAACCTATAAACAACAAAAGCAGACGTTTTTCTCAAAAAAAAAAAATTAAACGTCAAAGACGACCATACCTCAATAAAGAGGTTCAAATCTGGAGAAAAAAAAAAGTGAGTAAAGAATCAGATCATGGAATAAGAATAAAAAACTGACAAAAAATCGATGAACCTGCAAATAAGAAAGAATAAACAACAGAAATCGTCAAAAAAATTAGAACATAATATATTAGAGGTCGAAAAACCAACAGAATTATCAAACCTATAAAATAAAAGCACAAAACTATGATTTGCAATGGAGGGGAAGCACCTATATATATATATATATAAAAGCTAGGGCTTCACTTATATTCGATAATATCTCATAGCATTTTAAAATAAGAATATTTTCTATATATGATAAGATAATAATGGAAGATTACCAAAAAATTTGGATATATCAAAAAACAAATGGGCCAAATAAAATAAATACAAAACTAACTAAAAATTAGGCCCAAATCCAATAAGCATAAATCAGACGGATTATGGGTATTTTAGTCTGAAAAAAAAATCGATGGCAGGAGGCGTAAATACAGCGATTTCATTAATGATATCAGGGTAATTTCAAGTTTGAAACTCGCTGTGAGACCGCCACGTAAGAAAAATTACCTTTCAAATATAGTATAAGATGTGTTCTCCAAGTTTTGTATAATTACATATAATTTTGTTCTGCTTAGTAATAGCTAGCAATTTTTTTAATGCTAGTCAATAAAATTTAACTATAATTGGGTAAATGTCTTTCCTTTTTAGTTAATAATTAAGAGAGAAAATATTCTCTAGAAAGTGATTAACAAAAATAATTTTGATCTTTTATTTACACTTGAAGTCAAATATCGTAGCATGCTCTAATTCAGCATAAGATGTTAATACACATTAATTTTGATATTTGAGCGATGGTAATACACATCATTATTTTTTTTGGATAATTAAGAAATTCTGAATCTTAAATCCATGAAATTTTTTATTAAAGACCAAAAAACATGTTATATTGAATTATTATTGATGGTGTCAGGTTAAGCATTTATCTTAGAGATCCGACCCAAATCCGAATCGACCCGATAGAATACTGGAGGTCGATCTAGAAAAACCTAAGAAACAACATCAGCCCACAACAGCGACCACGTTTGATGAAGTTCGGTCCACGGTGTTGAGTTTAACCCATCTGATCAAATAAGTCCATGAAGCCCGCCAACCTGGAAACTAAAAAAAAATAAAAAAAATAATAACAATTGAAAAGGAAAAATGCTAGGAAATAGAAGATTTTTCTATTTTCATTAGGTTTTAGAGAACCGACGGTTAGTTATATAAATATACATGTAATCTTATAAAATTAGAGGAATCGAATCATTAATACAAGACACAAATTCTTAACTTTTTTGTTTTTCCGACTTTTCTATTTTAACTTTTTAATTTATTTGATAGATCCAAAATACCTAGAAGTATCTGAATTCATCATTGATCATTTCTCTGTCAATGCCAATTGTTTTTTGTATATTGTCTTACAAATGAAAAACTCACTGGTTAATATGAGATGTCATCTATGTAGATTTTATCGATGAACAAATTTGTTTGATATTTGTTTGATCTCATATGCATCAAAATGAGGAGTAGAATATTTCCATATTTATTCATCACATATGATCCACATGATAAGTTAAAAGCTCCAAATTAATTATTACGTAAGTGGTTGTATTTTATGGGATTTTCTGCAAATAAATTCTCCAAGTGGTGGTTAGGATTTGCAACTTTACTATCCACGTCAATTAAATGCAGGTCAACCTTTGAAATAATAGTCAATCCGCAATATAATTCTTTTATATTTCACGGTGTAAGAGTTTGTGTATTTTTTAACAGATTCTAAAACGACGTCGTTCTGGAATCTATTAAAAAATACACAGACTCTTACACGGTGAAATATAAGAGGGTTATATTACGGGTTGGCTGTTACTTTAAAGGTTGACTTGCATTTAATTGACGTGGAGGGTAAAGTTGCAAACCTAACCATTTGGAAAGTTTATTTACAGAAAACTTTTTTCTATGGGTAAAGGTTTTCTATTAAATGGAAAAAAATAAAATTTGGTACGAGCGACTTTTCTAGTTAGAAATGCCAAAATTAAAATAAAAAAAAAGAGTGCATGAAGTCAATTAGAATTGATTAATAAGCAAGGAGAGCTCTTAAGATCTTGGAGTTATCTATTATTGATCAGCAGGCTGGCCAAAGCCAGAGTTAGAGCTAATCTTGAGTCCAACCTAAGTTCATCAATTTTAAAATTGATAATTGATTCTTGATCCAGTCCAAACAATTTTGATCCAGTGAAGACTATCGAGATGTGATCCCATACAACCTTAGAGAGCATAACGTGGTGCTTGCATAATTTTGTACTCGCCAAGAGTTACCATCAATAGAATCAGGATAAAGTGATATGATGGTTGATTGATTGCTGAATAAATTCTAGTGGCTGATCGGTTCATGCTCGAGGTAATGGCTAAGATGAAGATCAATTAACATTAAAAAAACTCTGAATGAATACGAAGGCGCAATTTAAAAGGACCAAATGTGCCTATATATGCAAGCAGAGCTAGTCTTGAGGGAAAGCTAATCAAGCATTGGCTTCCGGGCTCTAATCTATTATCAATTTTAGCGGCCGTTTTTTGACAAAAATTCTCGGTAACTATGGTGGAGGTCAGGGGTTCGAAGCCCTTAGGTAGATTTTCTTCATAATATTTTTTCTTTTAATAAATCAGTATAAATTGGACAATTTTTTTTATCTTTGCTTGTAGCCATGTAATTACCAGGGCCGGCTCTATATGCAAGAAGACTCCAAAAAAATCTAGTTTGCATGGTAAAAATAATAGTTTCTTGAGTTGCGTAGAATGAGATGGATGAGCTTTACATCTTTTGCTTCTAAGTTTTAATATAATGTCATGAAGGTCAAAGATTATGGGTTTAAATGGTAATAGCTGATTCTGGTGGAATTGTAGAATCCGACTGAATTTTTGGTGATTTTTTGTGGAATCTGGTGGAATAACTTTAAATTTAAATGGCAACAGCTGAATCTGGCAGAATTGTGGAATCTGGCTGAATTTTTGGTGATTTCTTGTAGAATATGGGAATAACTTTAAATCTAAATGGTAACGGATAAATTTGGTGGAATGTAGTGAAAAAACTAAATTTAATCCCGTAGAATAATTAAAATAAATAAAAAATGATAAAATAATGAAATATTAAATATAAATATATAATTTGTTCGCAACAAATATCAAATTATTTTTTTGCCTCCTTTAAAAATATATATTTTTTAATCCAGACTAACAATTCATTAAACATATATATTATAAAAATTTGAGTTGTCCAGCCGGTATAGTTTACATGTCTTGATGAATTTTTCGTACTATCCATTTAATTAATTTTGTAATTAAATAAAATTTCAAAATTTCTCTTAATATTTCCATTTTTTATTTTACAGCAAAAAATTAACCATTTAAAAAAAAAATTACTACACACTAATAAAGAACTCGCAAAAAATGATTTATAATATTAATAATTTATTAAACAACATAAAAATGAAAATAAATCACTAAAATACAAATACATAATAAAAATGAAAATAAATCACTAAAATATAAATAAATGTATTACAAAATTTCACAATTCCACAATTGCACATTCCACAATTGCACATTCCACAATTTCACATTCCACAATTCACTACCTTCCATAATTTCTTTTCTCAACAGTATTTCACATTTCATAATTCCATATCTTTTATTCCACAAACTCAAATGGTAACACAAACTTTTTTTTTACAATATTTTCTTTAAATTCCATAAATTTTAAGTTACCAGTTAGGGCCTATATATATATGCCGAGAAATTTTTTGGAGTAGAGAATTTTTCATCATTATTTCTTGAGTAAAGTTGTGATACTAACCTCATTGCCTTGTGCAAAGTTTCAGATCAAATATTGACGCTCTAATTATCTGTTGGATGTCTTTTCGGTTTTCACACCAAAAACAAAAAGTTCACACGACTATTGATCGTTTATGCGTTACTTTTGGAGAATAATGCATTTTATTGGAAGAATAAACACACCACTCTAGAAATTAGTAAGTGATATATCATTGAAAGCTGGTTCGAGGTAGCCTTCTGTTGTAAATCCGTTGCACTAGATGTTTACAGCCTCTACAGATATATTTTTGGGTATATATAATGGAAAACCAAGATACCTAACATTATAATATTTTATAAGGTCTACATCACTTTAATATCTTAACCACCAAGTATAGAGCATTTATTAATAGATGTGATCTACATCGAGCCAATAAATTTATATTATAAAATCATTTTTAATGGAGGTATCTCATGAGTATTTTAGTTTGCAAAAAAAAGTAAAAAATTACTTTGGGGTGGTTTCTCCATTACTGAAAAATTCATCCATTTAAATATATATATTTTTTTTTTGGCAAATGAGATACTCACATGAGAGACCCCTATGAGATAGGTACTTTAACCAAACTATTTTGTAGCATAACACGCTCCCGTACATGGTAGGCATAAGCATTTGGATATTCGCTTCAGTTTGAGATAGAAATCGATTAGTTCCATATTTTTCGGATAGAAAAATTTATGATCTATATAGATATCGAAATAGTTTCGATTCGGTTTCGATTTGATTTTAATTATGAGAACCGACAATTACAAGAAAAATTTTAGTTCTCATTCGATTCGGTTCGGTTTCGTAATCTTTTAATCAAACTACCCAAAAATATCCAAAAATATTCAAAAATACCCAAATAATAATATTGGAGATAACTTGGAGAACAAGATGTGTATCTTGCTGACCAAGTATCGTGGGCTATCAAAGTCCGTCTATGAAGTGAAGCTCGTGAAGCCTAAATGAAAGAATTCTCTGGATTGATATATTCTTAGCATATTTCTATTATGTGTTTAGGAAAGTTTACATTATGTTGGTGTTAACATTATGTTAATGTTACCACTATATATATATATATGTATCTTATTATCTCATATCAAAGACAAATCAAACACAACTCAATAATATTCTATTCTATAAGATTTGTCATGGTATCATAACCAACGATTCTAGTGGATTGTAGTTAAAAGTTTCTCCAATAAAAGTCTTGTGATCTTACATTAAGAAGAGATCATGCATGGAGACCGTGACCATCAGTGAAGAAGACGAAGCCGATACCGATGATGATGAAGATGACGAACGTAACGGAGATGATGACGGCTTCATGTGACATGTTTTTACAAAGTCAATGGTTTTTTTATTTTCTCGTTCTGGATTCATTTTGATTTTTTTTTTCTTTTTTTTTTTTCGTACAAGTTTTCAAATTAAGTTTTTTCTTAGAAAAGTTTTTTCTTTAGTGCAAGAGTTATCGTCGATAGATTCTTATCATGGTGTTTAAGGGTTCGGATTTTCAAAAGTGATTTTTCTTAATTTTTCTATTTTGGGATTTTTTATTCGAATTTTCCAATTCTTTTTCTTATGGTTTTATTATTACGGAAGAGTTTTATTGGAACGCTCATGTTTTTAGGTCATTTTTAAGTCTGATTATGGACTGTCTGAGACAAGGATAATTATTTGTGGAGTTGCAGTTGCACCCACGAGATGTTTTCTCCCTTTATTAAGACCGAAGATGAGTTGAAGTTTTATCCCTCTTTTCAAGATTGAAGTTTCTCAGGATTGTCGAAGAATAATCTCCGATCCTGTCCCTTTAATTTGTTTGGTTATCATCTAATAACATCCGGAGAAGTCTGTTGACTTGTTTTCTCCGTTCTCGACATGATGTCCACGACATACGTGTTTCGTCTGATGATTTTGCGTACCACGTTTGTCGTGCGGGGAGTACTGGAGATAACTTGGAGAGCAAGATGTGTATCTTGCGGACCAAGTATTATGGGTAATCAAAGTCCGTCTATGAAGTGAAGCCCGTGAAGTATAAAAGGAAGAATTATCTGGATCGATATATTCTTAGCATATTTCTATTATGTGTTTAGAAAAATTTACATTATGTTGGTGTTAGCATTATGTTAATGTTACCACTATATATATGTATCTTATTATCTCATATCAAAGACAACTCAAACACAACTCAATAATATTCTATTCTATAAGATTTGCCAAATAATAGAAAATGTATAAAAATGAAATAATACACCTAAATTGGTTATTTTCATCTGAACTATCCGAAAATATCTAAAAATATCCGAACTAACCGAATTAACCGGAAAAATAACAAAGAAAAAATTGTAAAATTTACCCGAACTACCGGAACATACCCAACCTAGAACCAAAATATCTATGCGTTAATTTATATTTCGGGTATTTCGAATACCCGTTCGATTCCGGTTCTTCGATTCCAGGCATATAGGATCCATTCAGGTATTTTTAAAAATCGGTTCGGATAATTTTGGGTTAGTTCCGGTTCGGTTCCACGGTTCCGGATATTTCGCCCAGCCCTAATATATGGTAATAGGTTGGAGTTATCAAATGTGTGGTGCAAAAAGTTGGTTCTAGTATGTCTTAGATTTAATCCTCTCTTGGAAGAATGATTTATGTAGTGTCATAGTATTATCAGCCACTCAGTCTTGGATCCACAGAGATGTACGAATATCGGTCTTGAACTTCGAGGTTATAAAAATGCAACTATTAAAGTATCTACGAGAGATGAAGTACTCCAGATATATTGGGAAAATTCACGAGATTGTTCGGAAAGCAAGAGAATTAACCCTCCCAAATTGGTACCAATTGGATGAAATTGGTACATAAAAATTTAACAATCAAAATCATAGAATCAATTTGATTTTGGTGTTTTTTAATTTAGTATTTCCCCTCTTTACTTTTCTTACACCTAATAAAGCTCTTATGAGTTATTTCATTTTTCTATCTTTGTTTCTATTTCAATAGGTTCTTATGAGCATGAATTAACACTTGCTTTGGAGTTGCTAACATGGTATCAAAACCCTATTATGGACTATTAGACTTGTCATAAGGATAGATTTGAGCCTTCTTGTGGAATAGCAACTTTTTCTGCTACATCGACCCTATAATGATTCGACCTTCAACAAAAAACATAAAATCGAATTTAAGTTTATGTGTCTATAAAATTTTATTGGTAGATCTAAAATTATAGTTGTCTAGCGTAAAATAAACTATACTCGTAAAAAACCATAATTTCTAAAAAGATATATTCTATCATTTTGGAAGATATGTGTTTTAAAGATTATAGTTGTCATGGAGACACACGTGGCAACTATAATCTTAGATATATTCTTTTGTACTCCACTGAACTCCATCAAAAATTAGACATAGCATTTGTCAGGGAGGTACACACGACTTTGGGAAGTTTGAAGCATGCCATGGCATAGATGGGCATGGCCATGGCCACTGCTTTTAATAAAACTTCTTTGCCATCTTAAGAAAGGGATCTTGCAAACCAACCTGATAATCTGGATTTCAATTTCTCATGAATATAAGCCAACATGTCCCTTTTTGACCCACTGAAATACTCATGAAAACCTAAATAGTTTTCTGCACCACCTTCATTAGTAATCCCAAGCTTGGCCTTGATCAACAATCTTAAATAAGAATCCACCAGATTACCAAAAACAATAGAAGATTTGTCCAAATTGATGATATGTCTCACAGCATCTCCATAAGTTTTCAGAATCTGTTAAAACACTGAAACTTGATCCAACTCAGCCTTGCACAAAAACAAATCTTCTATAAGTTTTCATATGTAGCTTATAGCTATCCTTGTTGGCTCCAGGAGCTTTTTGTTGCTGAAGATAGTATTACATCTTTGTAAGCATTATCCTTCCTCCTGTCTAGGCTGATTTATTTGTGGACTTAGGCTGATTTTTGGTGTAATTAAACCCTCTTCATCAATATATTATTATTCAGAGAGGAAAAAAAAGATTTTTTTGCCTTCGTACCAACATATCGATAATATTCCAAGTAAATGATGACGCGTATATAAGGTCTCAAGGGTTAAAATCTCATAGGCTTCGAATCGGTGAATATCTGGATTGGATCAGCAAGTATTTTGTTATATAGGGATCATAGATTACGAGAAACGAGATCAATTTGGAAGATATGGTCTTTTTGTAATTAGATAATTCTATTATAATTAATTGGTAATTTATCTAAATGTAATTAGGTCTAATTTTGTATATATAAGACAAAATTTTGACACTTTTATCAATGAAAAAATCGTAATACATCTAGAGTTTTTTCTACATTTAACACATTTTCTCGCTCATCATTTTATAAAGGATAATTTCTTAGAATGGACTTAAAGTTTTGCTTTATTACTAAATTAATCCATTATTTTTCTCAAGTGAGTAAACGGCCTAAATCCCATGGTTGTAACATAAAATTACAAGATGTGCCATTTACATTTAAATTTTGAGTAAAATTTTATTTTATATAAAACCTGAAAAATACCCAGAAACCCATAATAGATAGGTCAAAAAAAAGGGAAAAACAAAAAAATAAGAAGCCCAATCGTTGCTCCCCTTTTTCTACTCTCGTTCGTCCTAGCTCCGGCGGCGAAAGATTTTAGATCTCCTTCTCCGGTGGCCGGATTTTCTCATCGCCACCGCGAGAGGGAACTCCACTACTTCCTCTTCTCTTCGGATATTTCTTCTTTCCTCCTTATCTCTTTCTCGGCTCTTCCTTAACCATTTTTTCTTTTTGTCTTTGAGCATTTATGATACTTGTGGCTGTTGTGTGTTGTCTCGGATCTGGAAGTTTTGTAGATCGGCAGTGAAAGCTCCTCATGGTGGTGGTTTGCCATCGCATCTTCTTCCCGTTCTCCTCTTCGCCTAAGGACAGCGAATGTTTCGACTTGAAGATTCTCCGATGGTCTCGGCTCTGGTTGGGGTTTTCCTTGTGGGTTTAATTAGGCTCCTTTAGCGTGCTCTGTAGCTGTGGTTTGTCGAGTCTTGGTGCATCGGGAGGCTTCTCTTCTTCCAACGAGATCTTCATAGGACAAGTCTCTCTTCGGTAGGTTCCAAGCTTCTCTTTCTCCATGTCTTCGTGATGATTTTTATCCGTGATGATTTTGAAAAGATACTAGCTTTCTTGGGTTATTTATGAATGATCATTAACTCTGCTTTTTCTACTTGTTAAATTAATTTTTGTGATTTGTGTGACAGCTGGACTTCCGAATGTTTTAGCAGATTTACAAAACCCACATAGAAACAGAAGAAGTCGATGTTCTTGCTGGCATTGTTTAATAATGTGTTTTAGATTCATGCTTGTTTGAGTATTGATGATCCTTTCGAATTGTTATTGTAATAAGTCTACTATGACACTATGAAAAAGTCAACAACCATTGTTATTTAAACAAATCAATCATACAAGTAATAACAAGTCCACAACCAAGTGCAAGTCCATAACATAGGATTCAAAAAATCTGCAACTTACATAATGAATCTACAAAATAAATCTGTACTCCATTAAACGACTCTTATTCGACCTCCTATCTCCACACATCCTTTTCTTCTTCCTTCAATATCACACATAGCCGAATGAAGGCTTCCTTACACTTCTAGAAATAACTAATTTTCCTTTGCTAAATATGCCATAACTACACTCATGGAAACCAATAAATCTACAGCGTCTTAAGATAAATCTACCAATATATATGCAGTGTTGGAGGACAACTTCTGAAACTCAAAATTTTTATAAGTCTACCACTTACGATTTGTACTATATCTAAATATCTTTAACATACAAAATAAATCTACCAAACCGCCTAATAACTAAACACTGATAACCAATCTACCATATTTTGCTAAATTTACCGTAACAACACTCCTGGAAACCAATAAATCTACAACATCTTCAGATAAATTTACCAGAAAAATCTGCAACGTCGGTGGACAGTCTCTGAAACTCAAAACTTATATAAGTCTACTACGCACGAATCATACTAACTAAAAAATCTGCAACGTACTAAATAAATTTGCAAAATAAAATCTATTAAACTACTCTCACATAAATCATTGATGATACTCGATGATAGTGGAGGTATGGGAGGTATAAGAATTTTTTTTTCTAGATCGATGCAGGTTAAAAGATCGAAGTAGGTAAGAAGAGATCGTGGACGAAGAGGATAAGGGTGGTTGCAACGTCATTAAATGTGACATAAAATTAGGTCTAATAAATCTGCGTAATACATCTTCACAACCAATAAATCTGCAGAATGCAAACAAAAATCTACGAGATAAATCTGTACAGTATGACGATAACCGCAAAAACCTGCACAAATTTTTAAGTTTACTAGGTATGATTCGTACCAAGTCAAAATATCTACAACGTGCATAACCAATCTCCTTTATACCAATAAATCTGTAACTTGTAAACAAAAATATACGAGACAAATCAGCACAGTATGACGACAGCCTCAAAAACCTGCAAACATATTTAAGTCTACTACACATGCTTCATACTTTATCAGAATATCTGCAACGTACATAATAAATCTACGAAATTAATCTACTATACCTCCAAACAACTAAACACCGTACCCACATCTACCATAATTTCTAATAACTATACATCGCACCTAATAACTCAACAAAACTACTCTCGTCGAAAATAACTCTACACAACCACTTTTACTAAATCTGCATAACCAATCTAGTTTAAACCAAAAAATCTGCAGCTTATAAACAAAAATCTACGAAACAAATCTGCACAATATGACGACAACCTCAAAAACCTGCAAACATCTGTCAGTCTACTAGACATGAATCATACTTTGTCAAAATATCTGCAACGTATATAATAATCCTGCAGCTTGTAAACCAAAATCTACAAAACAAATCTGCACAGTATGACGACTTCCTCAAAAACCTGCAAACATCTTTAAGTCTACTAGACACGATTCATACTTTGTAAAATATCTGCAACGTACATAATAAATCTACAAAATTAACCTCCAAACAACTAAACACCGTTCACAAATCTATCGTCATTTCTAATAACTCTACATCGCACCTAATAAACCTGAAAACATATGTACGTCTGCAGCTTCTAACAAAAATCTACATAGTAAGACGACTTCCTCAAAAACCTGCAAACACTTTTAAGTCTACTACACACGATTCTTACTTTGCCAAAATATCTACAACGTACATAATAAATCTACTACACCTCCAACCAAGTAAATACCATACACAAATCTACCGTCATTTCTAATAAATCTACATCCCACCTAATAAACCTGCAAATATATGTAAGTCTACTAGACACGATTCGTACCGTGTCAAAATATCTGTAACTTACATAATAAATCTGCAGCTTCTAACAAAAATCTACAAAACAAATATGCACAGTAAGACGACTTCCTCAAAAAACCTACAAACACTTTTAAGTCTACTACACACGATTATTACTTTGTCAGAATATCTGCAACGTACATAATAAATCTACAAAATAAATCTACTACACCTCCAACCAAGTAAATAATGTACACAAATCTACCGTCATTTCTAATAAATCTACATCACACCTAATAAACCTGCAAACATCTGTAAATCTACTAGACACGATTCGTACCGTGTCAATATATCTGCAACTTACATAATAAATCTGCAGCTTCTAAAAAAAATCTACAAAACAAATCTGCACAGTAAGACGACTTCCTCAAAAACCTACAAACACTTTTAAGTCTACTACACACGATCATTCATTTGTCAAAATATCTGCAACGTACATAATAAATCTACAACATAAATCTACTATACTTCCAACCAACTAAATACCTTACATAAATCTACCGTCTTTCCTGATAAATCTACATCCCACCTAATAAATATGCAAATATTTGTAAGTCTACTAGGCATAATTCGTACCGTGGCAAAATATCTGCAATGTACATAATAAATCTGTAGATTCTAACAAAATCTACAAAATAAATATGCATCGGAGGACGATTTTCTCAAAAATCTGCAACCATTTTTAAGCCTACTACACACGATGTTTACTTTGTCAAAATATATGCAACGTACAAAACAAATCTACAGCATAAATCTACTACACCTCTAACCAACTAAATACCTTAAATAAATCTACCATCATTTCTGATAAATCTACATTCCACCTAATAAACTTGCAAACCTGTGTAAGTCTACTAGGCACGATTCGTACCGTGGCAAAATATCTGCAACGTATAAAATAAACCTGCAACTTCTAACAAAAAATTACAAAATAAATCTACACTGTATGATGATTTCCTCAAAAACTTGCAACCACTTTTAAGTCTACTACACACGAATAAATCTACAAAATAAATCTATAATAACACCTAGTCATTAAATCGCAAACATAAATCTACCACACACGAAATAATTCTACATCAAATAAATTAATTGCTATATTCCAACAAAAATACGATGGCAGTTCTGTAAATAAGTTTTTCAATAGACTAAAAAATAATGTCACTTTTGTAATTGAATTTTTTTCCTAACAAATATTATAAAAATACTTTGTGTATGAAAAATATTCTAGTAAATTTTTCATACTTTAAGATTAGTTAAGTAATAAATAAAAAAATTTGGGTTATTATAGTTTTTTACCTTTTATAAACGGTTTTACTTTCTCCCACAAACGTACCTATAAAAAGTGAGCAAATTGGTCGGTTATCTTCATAGTAGCACTTGGTAAAATTTATCTTGCCTCGACTTATGCCACAGTTCATTTATTTAATATATCTAATATCTATTTATTAGTAATGAAGCTATGGATTTTAGTTTATAATCTCTCCAAATCCGTAATCATATTTTGATCATATTTATGATGGGTCCACAACGTGTAAAGCATCTGTTCTCTAGTACAGTAGACCTAAAATTTCAGCCGCATTGAATAAAACACCTCTGGAACTAGAGCATCATTTATATAATTTATCTAATCATATAAAGTTTTCGGTTATTACATAAAAATTTACACAAAAGTTTTTATTAAACGACATTTCACCCACACAAAAACGTGAGTACTCATAGAAATACACATATGCAACCTTATTTATAAACTTTCAAAACCATATAAG
Source organism: Pseudoturritis turrita (assembly GCA_900406555.1). Taxonomy (NCBI): domain Eukaryota; kingdom Viridiplantae; phylum Streptophyta; class Magnoliopsida; order Brassicales; family Brassicaceae; genus Pseudoturritis; species Pseudoturritis turrita. The sequence goes on along the minus strand of OVBL01000227.1, from coordinate 1,657,673 downwards.
ACCAAAAGATAGGGAGGGTCAAGATTGGCTTGTTACAAAAATCCAAGCAAATCCTGGAGAAAAGAAAGAAAATTCCAGTGGAACTAATGTGCCAGCCATGTAACACAAAGCACATAAATACAAAAAAACGTGTGAAATAAATTGGCTTTAATAAATAAAAAAGAAGAAGGAGATGAATATTTCTAGCTATAATTCTACTATACGAACTAAGAAGAGGCTAGCTTAATGATTCACCTTGGGTATGCTATAGGAATTTTGGTCCAAGATCGCTGAAAAAAATGGATCTCAGAAATTCCAAAGGTTAATATTGTAATGAGAGTAATCATCTTCAACAGCTTCTCCATCGTAGTAAAAATCAGATGAGAGCTGATGTTGTTGTGTCGGAAAATACAAGTTTGTTGAATCGTCCGGTAAGGAAAAAACAAACTCCTCCGAGGTAGGACCCACAAGATTCTCTTCCCATAAAAACGGCCAGTACGTCGTCGTATCATTGCCATTGTAATGATCCACGTTGGTATTATTATTATCTTCCCCAACTTGCCCTAACGTGGGCCCACCACTTCCACCACTCATTTCCCCACGTGCCGAAATTATCCCTTCCTCCTCCTCCTCCTCCGTCTTATCGCCACGTGGAGACGCCGGAGGCTGTTGTCGCGGCGGTAGTTCGTTGCAGGCGAAGCGGTTAGCCACGACCTGAATCTGCTGCGGCGTCATAGAACGACCGCCGGGTATCTCCGGCGGATTCTCCGGGAAATTGAAGCGAGCTCCAGGGCCACGGAGGCAGTAAAGAGCCGCGTCGAAAGCACGCGCCGCCTTCTCAGCAGAGTCGAAGGAGCCGAGCCAGATCCTCTCGCGGCTGTTGGGGAGACGAATCTCAGCCACCCATTTCCCCCACTTCCTCTTCCGTACACCTGTGTACTTCGGCGATGCATCCATCTCTCTCTATGACTCTATCTTCAGGTGTAAACCAAATGCAGAGATGGAAATGATTAATTAGGGTTTTTCTATCTTCAGTTATTATTCGGAGTGGACAATATAGTGACAATGGCGGCTTGAGAGTGTATATATATTAGTACAGTATAATTAAGAAGAAGAAGAAGAAGGTCGCAGGTAGTATCCGCGTTGAAGAAGATGATTACGTGGTAACGCGGTGACGAAGCAGTCACGTTTATTATTCCACACGTGCCGTAATTCCACCATTAACTTTTAAGTTTCACATGCATGTTTAAGACTTAGTTTTCAACTTTTTTTTTTTTTACTTTGGTCTCATCAGGCCACATAGGTTAAATAACCATACACGAGTTGTGGTACAAGTCACTTAAATCATCGCTAATTAGGATATCACCATCGTTAACTAAATTTTCAAAAACAAAATCGCGTTGTTGCATTTTTTCTATATTTTTCTTGTTTAAGGATATTTTTTATTAAAAATTATTTCTTTCAGAATGTTTCAAATTTTAAATTTTTGATTAATATTGTTCACTATTTTTTTAAAATCTTATTTTTCTAACTTACTTTCATTTTTCTTATTTCAAAATTTAGAATTACTATACCATACTAGTAGTATATATTTTAGAATATATTTATTGAGCTATATTGATTTTATAGAGTTAATATGTTATTATAATTTTGAATTTAAAATTAGATTTTTAACATTATTTTTTTGAACTTTCATTATTTTTGGACCATTAATTGAAACATGCAATCTCAAAAGAGCCGGACACACTTTTATTTTATTCGGTTGAAATTTAACATAAAAATGTATAAACTTTGAAGGTTCTAGAGACTTTAAAATTAAATACAATCTTACTAATATTTCTCTCATTCACACTTCAATTTTCCTATGATTTAAAAAATATTGAGAAATTATAGGAGAGCTTAAATGTGATTGGTAGAAATATTAGTTTTTAAAAACGGTATATAAATGAGTTAATCTAATAATTACCAATTGATTTTGTAATAAAAATTTATGAACATTTACATCATTTTAAATTGATATAGCTGATGTGTACATGGAATTTGATTAAGATGAATGAATGATTCACCAAAATAATCTGAAAGATAGACATATATATAAACAAATGCAATTATATAGTTAATTGGTTTTGGAATGGTGTTAGCATAATCGGTAACGCTCTTTTAAATATAGGTTCCTGCATACGCAAAGTAAAAAAAGTGAAAGGCGTGAAATATTTAAGTGGATAAGTTGGTACAATTCGAGTCCTTTTGCCGCATAGTAGTATAAATTACTTTAAATCATTCTTTAGTCACCCCTCTCTTAGCTAAGATACTTTTAACCCCAAAAAAAAAAAAAACTAGATAGACATGTGTTTGGTCAACATTCTATCATCGTATTGTGTCACGTTTCATGAAAGCTCCATTTGTGAAGAAATTTGGGCCCTTTCCCTTTCTGTGCTGAGTGTACATTGTATTCATTACGAGAAAATCATATACGTGTCGCTCAGTCTAAATGGGTAACAATTGAATCTTGTTAAATTTTTAATAATTTCTTTCGAAATTTAACCGAATAACTGTGAATTTAAATGGTAATTGTTAAATCTGATGGAATGTGGTGGAATTTTTAAAAATAAATAAATTAATTAAACTTATAAAAATATTAATTAAACAATATTTTTATTAAAATTTGGCATTTTGTATTTTGTTTTTTTCAATTATGTTTTATCAATCTGAATTCATATTTCTATGTTACCTTCTTTTATTTTATATATAATTATTTGTTATACGGTCTATGTGTTTGTAGGTATTTTTTGAAAAGAAAAATACAAATTCTTCCTAATTCAACAAAATTCCTCCATATTCCTCTCAAACATCAAATGGTGTGGGAGAAAATTTTTTCAAAAAATTTCCTCCACATTCCTCTGAATTTTTCAATTAATTTGTCACCATTTAGAACTTTAATACTAAATTAGTTTTTATTTATTTTTTATTTTTCATTGTTAAATGAATCACTAAATATATATATTTTTTAAATAAATGAATAAAATTTGACATTTATATTATTTGAATAAAAATATTGTCTATAACAATAAAATATCAAATTTTATATGGATCTATTAATAACATAAATCAGCATGGGAAATATTTTATAACAGTAAAAGAAGGTGGTATATTTAGTAGTGGTAAAATATAGTAATATGGTAAAAAATATTAGTTTATAAATAAATTTGACTGGTGACATTAAAACAATTTGAATATTAAATTATAAAAAATAAAAATTTAAAGTAATAATTTTTTTTATAGTTAAGCTCCTAAATGTTTAGCCGCCATTGTTTGCCATTTTCGGTGTGCAATTGTTTACTATTTTTTATTTATCAAATTTTTATTGGTTACACACAAGCTATATACGAACGGTAATCTTTTTAGCGCATTGTAAGAGGACAATAATCACACTCCATATAATATATATACGAACGGTAAACTTTTTAGCGCATTGTAAGAGGACAATAATCACACTCCATATAATATATATATACATATATATCGAAACTACATTTATTTACGGCAGTTATAAGAGTAATTCCTATGTTGAAATTACACCAAATTTGGTATTTTGGTGTCACAATTTATTTTCTATCTTCAATCACAACATCAAATCTCATATTAAAAAAATATTTTTTAGTATTATATTATTTAATTGTTTTTTTAATAGTTTGATAAATATTAATTATTTTTATAACTGATTAATTATAAGTAAAATATAATATTATAATCGGTCGACCAATAAAAAAACTACAATCGAGAAATTTAAAAAGCGGAAAATAAATTACATCGTACTAATTCTCAGAATTAGTATATTCGGACCACAAGTGTTCAATTAACGCATTTCGAAATGCAATATGAGCTTCTCGGTGCTTAATTTGTCTGTGTCAAGCTAAAAATTCCTGAAATCGAACATCATCATCACTCGCCATCTCAACTTCTGCAATTGGGACTTCGGCTCGTTCTTCAATTGGTGCATCAAGATCACGTTCGTCCTCTATGATCATATTATGCATTATGATACAAGTTGTCATTATATCATGTAACACTTTCTTACTCCAAAAGCGTGCTGGTCCGGTCATAATTGCAAATCTCGACTGCAATACTCTGAATGCACGTTCCACGTCTTTTCTACATGCTTCTTGCCTCTTTGCAAATAATTTGTTTTTTAGACCACGTGGATCGTGAATTGTTTGAACAAGAGTGGACCATTTTGGATATATACCATCAGCTAGATAATAACTCATATTATAATGTTTCCCATTAATAACATAATTAGCGGGTGGAGCAGTTCCTTCAGTTAGATTAGCAAAAAGATGAGACGCCTCTAGCACATTAATATCATTGTTAGATCCTAGTAGACCAAAATACGCTTGCCAAATCCAAAGATCATAATCGGCTACGGTCTCTAAAATAATAGTATGAGATCCACTACGACCAGCATATTGTCCTCTCCAAGCTGTTGGGCAGTTTTTCTATTTCTAATGCATACAATCTAAACTATCCAACATACATGGAAATCCTCGACGTTCACCAATGTGGAGTAGTCGTGCAACATTGTTAGCGTCAGGTAATCTAAGATAGCGGCTGGCAAACACCTCGATAACAGCACGACAAAATCGCTTCAAACTTTTTGTAGCTATGGACTCGCCTATTTTGATATACTCATCGGTGGAATTCGCCGGTATACCGTACGCCAACATTCGAAATACAGCAGTTATTTTTTGTAAACCAGACAACCCAAGTTTACCGACACCATCTCTTCGCTGGACAAAGTAATTGTCATGTCTTTGTATAGCATCATAAATACGCAAAAACAAAGGACGGCTCATCCGGAATCTTCGTCGGAACATCGTCTAAGGAAATAAAAAATTTTCTGCAAAATAATCGTTGAAGAGATTACGAGAAGCATTTTCCCGGTCACGGTTGATAACTATATGACCCGGAATAGATCCTCCATGGGAACTCTCCGAATTGATTAAGTTTTGAGTGATGAGAAAATTGTTGTTTGCAGTAATTTGAGCTACTTCCTGCTTTTCTATATCATCATAATAATCATTATCTGAAGATGAAGAAGAAGAAAAAGAAAAAGAAGAAGAAGATGGTATATGAGATGAACTATCGTAGTTGAAATTCATCTTTTATAAGGAGAAATAAAAGATGATGGTGATATTATTTTCCAAACACGGTACCCATTTTATAGTGTTAGCAAATCGATCTTAACCGTTGAAATTCTTTGGCCAATCTAAGTCATTGCATTGATTAGTCACTTCGTGTCTTATCTCAATTATCATTATCTCAGAAAAATACGAATCAATCTAAGCCGTTGAGTTTCTTTGACCAAGATCTAACCCTTGCTTTTGCCTTCACTCCTCTATATAAATGTGTACTACTCTTTGAATGATCACACATCTTCAATTCATTTTCTTATCACTAATATTTTTTCTAAAATGACTACAGCTCGCTCTGCGTCATATTCTATTGAAGAAGATAAACACTTATGTCATGTGTATCTTGATGTTTCCCAAAATCCAATCATAGGGATAAACCAATCTCGAGATCAGTTTTGGGCAAAAGTTCAAATTGAATATGAGAAATCTGAGATTTCTCATAGTCAACCAAGACCAAGAAGATCTTTACAAACTCGAATGACAACAATTCTTACTGCAGTCTCCAAGCTGAGAGGATGCATTAACCAGATTGAAAAAATAAGAATCCTAGCGGCGCTTCCGAGCAAGACATTATAAGTATATGTATATACCTGGATTATTTTTACTTACTTATCTCTATTAATTTATTATACTTGCTAAGTTATTTACATTTTTTCTCTTGTCAGTATTAAATCAGTTCAACCAAGCAAAGATGTTATTAACACAAGATGTCAAATACAACAAAGGATTCAAATTTGATCATGTATGGTATATCCTTAAAGATATTCAGAAGTTTTCAAATAACCAGACTAATAGAGCCGCTGTATTTCAAGAAGAAGGTCGTAATGTTATGTCATCTCCATCATTCCAGGATGAGTCATCGCCATCTTCTAGTATGAATTCATTCGATCTAAATATGAATAGTGAAGAAGCCACTATTAATATATCTCAGAGACGTATGGGTATGAAAAAAGAAAATAGAAAACAACAATCCGAAAAACAATTTAAAAAAATGATGGAGCAAAATGATAAGCTTATCAAAGCTATTGATAAATGTACTTCTGAAAGAAATGAAATTCAAAGACAGAAGGTCGAGGTACAAAGAATGAAACAAGAGAATAAAATATTATTCGCGAATTTGAATTCTATAACTGATCCAGCAAGTCGTGCGTATATTGAAAATCAAAGAGCGATAACTCTGAGCAAAAGAGCACCAACAAACCAATATGAAGAACACGGAGAAGGTTCTCAAAGCCAATATCATGGATCTCAATATCGAGCATTTCGTTATCAAGGAGATCGAGCTCAAAGAGAACAAGTTGAAGGAGAACATGTTCAAGGACAACAACCTCGAGGTGAAAACCAAAGATCACCAAGTGACCAAGAAGATTATACCGAGTACTACCATTATCTTAGCGGAGCCGAAAATGATTATCCCGGATATTAGATTATTGTTTAAATTTATATTATGTCCTTAAAAATTATCTTGTTGCATTTAGTTTTATGTTTGTTTAGTTTTAATTTTGTAATTTTATGTTTTCAGTGTTGTAATGGAATTTTAATATGTATTTTTAATATTAATCAATTTGCATTTTAATTTAGATATTTTGTGCAAATTAAATTTTCTTATTAATGATAATTACAATTTCCATATTATTAAAAATCAAAAACAAAAAATAAAATTAAAAGGTACAAAATTATTAATGGTATATTTTTTTAGTTGATTAATAACAATTTAGTTATAATACTAAATGAAAAATATAAATAAAATAATACTATTTTTTTAGTGTTTTGTGAATAGTGTCACACCATACTATTCACAAAACACAAAAAAAATTTTTTTGCCTTACGCCGTTCGCTTGGACCAAACTTGACACCATAATTGGTGTTATACCGTCCGCTTGGACATGCCCTAAGCAACTAACTAAAAATGTTAAAAAGTTAGACTAATTAGCAATTATGTCATCATCATCATATTAATAAAAATTTCAATATAGATACGAATGTTGTACTAGCTTAAGGTCCCGAAGATCTAATGTTTGTCATCTATTATGAGCTTTAAAAGAAACATAGAGTGCAAATTGTTCCACATTTAGAGAAATAAAAGTTGGCGGAATTAAGCATTTCTCCAAAATGTTACCATTTAAGTTGAATAAAAAATAGTGGAATTAATCATTCCTCTAAAAATTTACCATTTAGGTTGAAAAGTGTAAAAACAATATTCAACTTATTCCACCAAAAAAAATTGAAAAAATAAATAAATTGGGAGAAAAACATTCATCCACTATTTTGTAGTAGAATTGGTTGGCTGAATTAATTTTTATTATTCCATCCAATTATATTTTACTTATTTTTATTCCACTAGTTGCAATCATTTAAACCCATAAACTTAGAACAATGAACTAATGTCAAGAGATTTTAAGCACAAGACATTTCGGGATGTAGTGTAAATTTGTTTATTTATTTTAAAGTCTCTAATCTACAACCCTACCCTAACAATCACCACATGTAAGAAGCCCAAAAAGAGTTCTTAATGGGCTTTATGGGGCCCAAATATAACAGAAAGGAAACACTGAACACTTTACTCTCTGCCTTCTGTTCTCGTCTCCGTCGAACTTCCGTGTCCGTGGCATGGCTTTACGTCCACGTTTCACCTCGCCGCCTTTCCGCCAAACACCATTATTTCGCCGCCGTATGATTTAAGGTATTTGTGTCTATCTTTATTGATGAATTTTCACCTTTATATCACACATGGCATCTGAAACTAGTTTCTCGGTTGATTTGGGGTTTTAGATATTGATTTTCACTGGACTTGCTATTTTGTTGTACCCTGTTTCCAAGATTAGTGGACACTGTTTTGTAACTTTTGGAGATAATTCTACTGTTAGTGGTTATCCAGGTGCTTAAAGCTGAGGTTTTGATGGGAAGGTTACGATGTTGGCTGCAATTCTACGGGAATGCACACAAGATGTTTGTGATAATGCCTGAAAGAAACGTTTTATCCGGAGAATCCCCTTTTGGGCGGGTATGGGTCAGGTTAATGACCAGCAGCAAGCGAGTTCAAGATAGGAGCAGGGAAAAGAGAGTCCGCGAGCTCGAAGTAGCCACAGAGAAATGGAAAATAGCTTCCAAAGTGATTTTCTTGATGGAGGTGTTGAAGAGTGAGCCAGAGATGATAATGACTGTCAGGTCGTTGGAGCAGTACAGGAGGCAGATCAATTTACCTAAACCACATAAGATCAGCGATTTCATCAGAAAGTCTCCAAAGTTGTTCGAATTGTACAAAGATCAGAGGGGAGTCTTGTGGTGTGGAGTGACAAAGGAAGCGGAGGACTTGTTGGACGAGCATGACCGGTTACTCGAGGAAAATGGAGACAAGGCTGCAGAACATGTGACTAGGTGTTTGATGATGTCTGTTGATAAGAAGCTTCCATTGGATAAGATTGTTCATTTCCGGAGGGATTTCGGGTTGCCTCTTGATTTCAGGATAAACTGGGTCCACAAGTTTCCTCAGCATTTTAAAGTTGTGAAAGTTGGGGATGGAGATGAGTATCTTGAGCTTGTTTCGTGGAATCCAGCTTGGGCTATCACAGAGTTGGAGAAAAAGACTCTAGGTATAACCAAGGAAAACGATCACAAGCCAGGTGAGCTTTCGCTGGCTTTCCCAATGAAGTTTCCTCCGTCATACAAGAAAATGTACAGGTATAGAGGGAAGATCGAACATTTTCAAAAACGATCTTACTTGTCTCCTTATGCTGATGCACTTGGACTCGAAGCTGGTTCAAAGGAATTCGACAAGCGGGCAATCGCGGTTATGCACGAACTGCTTAGCTTTACACTCGAGAAGAGATTGGTGACGGATCATCTGACCCATTTCAGGCGGGAATTTGTGATGCCGCAGAAGCTGATGAGGATTTTCCTGAAGCATTGTGGTATCTTTTATGTCTCTGAGAGAGGGAAGAGATTCAGCGTGTTCTTGACAGAAGCTTACGAAGGGCCTGAGCTGATTGAGAAGTGTCCTTTGATACTTTGGAAAGAGAAGTTGCTGAGGTTTACGGGTTACAGAGGAAGGAAGAGAGATATTCCAACTTATAGTGATACTTTGGAAATGGAAGAAAGAGAATTGCTGGAGAGTGGTTCAGGAGATGAAGATTTGAGAGTTGGATTTGAGAACTATGATAATGATGCGGTAATAGATGATGATGAGATGGACATTGATGAAGTGAATGATGCATATGAAGAGAATAATAAAGTTTAGACAAAAGTCTCATAATCAGTTGTTGAGCAATAATCTGATGAAAATTTGGAAACTTTCTTCTTCTCTTATGTAATAAACTTGACATTTCTATATTCACAATTGCTTAATGATTTTTATATTCAAACAATCTCCAAAACTGCAGGAGAGGAAATCTAAACTGGACACAGTACCAAGTATGCGGACTGAAACTAATTTATTTACATTTTTCTGTCAATTTTTCCTGTAAATATACAACAGCATGGAAAATGACAGAAAACAATAGTCTTTTCTGAGAATACCTAGTTAAAGTGTACCAAGTTGATCATAACATTTAGCTTAGTAGTTTATGCTAGTGTCGTAATTGTGTCACCACATGGTTAACAATAAAAACAAAAATTAATAAACTCGTATCGGAACCTCTAAAATCTGTAACAAGATTGTGAAAACTCTTTATGAAAATTGAAATACACTAACTATAAAGAACAATGATAAAGCAAAACAAAACAATAACGAGGTTAATAGAAACGTTTCACTTTAATAAGGTCTTTAACAAAGAAAAAAACATTTAATAATTAAAGGAAAATAAGAAAAGTTTATTTCATCCATGTGAACTTTGCCAAATCGAACATTTCTCTCCGCAGGCTTGTTGTTATTTTAAAGATTTCAAAATGTCTTCGAACAAAAATAAAAATTAGAAGGAAAAGAAAACAAATAAAAAAGAAAAGAACCAAAGAGTTGATTCATCATGTCTGAAAAAAAAAACAGTAATCAATCTTTGTGGTTCAAGCAAGCCAGTCGTCTCCATCCATGCCTTCAATTTCTCCAATCTCCATACTGTAAATAACATCACATATTAAGATGTTACATTAGATAAGCCGGTTACCACAAAATTCGAAACAAATATATATTCAAAACCAGTAATATTCAATATATATTGATGAACACGAAAGAGAAAAACAAATTTCCAGCCAATTTGTTGTATCTTACTAGAGAATTAACCTACTAAAAGGGGACAACCATCCCAAAAAAAAAAACGATAAACCCTTTTAATGGTAGATAAACTTCGTACAATAGCTAAACGACATTTCTAAAGAGGAAAGAGACTGATCCCATAATATGCGGAATTACATAATTTTGTATCGTTCCAATAACTAGATTCGGAAAAACTCATTACCTCACCATTTTTTTCAATAAAAACTGATTTGTGATATTACCATAGGAAGTATATCTTAATGGGAAGAACACCAGGGTTCGAGCAAAATATTGGTACCAATGTAGAAGAAGAAGAATTGAGTCTCTTCTCTCTGAGTCAATGGGGTATATCTTAATGAAATGGGAAGAACACAAAAGAGAAACTTTTGTATTATGGTTTTTGATAATTATATATTATTGTCAACATAATATCCAAGCAATGATAACAAGAATATTTAATTATATATAAATAATAATACATATAGTACTTAGTAAAGAAATGTTTAATCGGATGACGTCAAGACCGTTTTGGGACAGTTCAGAAAAATGGGGTGAGGACAGTGTTTTATAAATGTCGGCGATATTATCATTGGACCCCGAAAAAAAAATGGACAGCTTCAGATCATGCAATAACCTATGTGGATCCTTTTAATCCCACAAATTTCACTCCTCTTCTTCATATTTTTAATCAACAAGTCCTATTTAATTATCAAAGAAAAAGATTTTTTTTAAATAGTTTAAATTATCAAAAAAAAAAAAAAGGGTTTCTGCTTTCTGTGTTCTGGCTCAACTCAATCACTGAAGTTTATGCATAAACCGCCGCAATTTTCGCCGGCGGTGATTCCGGAGGAAGAACACCGATCGACATATCGAATAATTTTAAATCTATAATTTAAAAATAAATAAATTAATTACGTACCATGATAATGGAGGATTGTGAGGAGAGGAGTAATGAGTGAGATTGCAAGGATGAAACAATTCTTCATCTGTTGGGTTTAACCACGAAGGAAATTCCATGACGTCGCTAAACTTCGGAAACACGTCATCTTCGACTACAACGACTTCTTCTTTCTCCGATTTAATCATCTCCGGCTCCACCGTCTTCATCATGAGCTCCGACCACCAAGCTGACGTCACCACGTTGTTCTCCGGTTCCATCAGCTGATGCTTCTCTCCGGAGGAAGACGGTGGTTGATGAGGCACCGGATCGGATGTGGCGGCGAAGGTTGGAGGTGGTGAAGGGGAGGAGTAGATATGCGGATTCGTCGGAAAAATCGATGAAGATGATGAAGTCGACGACGACGATGATGATGATGTAGATGAAGACGAGGTTTGGATAAATTCGTTGAAATCGTGGAAGTTGAGGTTTAACCCTAACGGTTGATTCGGGAGGAGGAAATTGAGAGGTGGATTTGTCCAAGAAAATGGATCCGGAGGTGGAGGAGGAGGAGGCGGCGGCGGAGAAAAAAGATTCTGCAGCGGCTGATGAGGCGGTGGATGCGGCGGAGGAATCCTCGCGGCTTGTCTCATGGAAGCGCGATGTTGTTTTAAAGCGGTGACGATTTCACGACGAGCTTCGGCCATGTTAAGGAGACGTTCTTGGTAAGGACGGCTCGTGTGGAGTCGCCTCCTCACTTGTTTCTTGTGCGTCTGCGTTTGCGTTTGCGTTTTGCCGCCGCTGGTGGTATCTGTGGTGGTGGTGGTGGTCATGGTGGTGGAAGAAGCAAGTTGTTGCTGCACGAGAGATCTGATGCAAGTAGCAGAGACGACGCGTGGTTCTTGCTTGTTTGATCTGAGCATTAAAGTGTTAATTATGATATTTTTTTTTTCACTGAGAAGAGACTAATAATAAGTGTTTCTTCTTCTCTTGGATCATTCTTTTTTCTTTCTTTCTCAAAGGGCTTTGTTTGAGTAAATTGTTGTGATTGATGATGAGATCAGACAAATGTCTCCAGAAAGAGAACAGAGAGAGAGAGAGGGGTGATGAAGATGGAGGAAGAAGCAAAGGCTCGTGGGAGATATAAATACTCTGCTCTACCCCCCAATATTGTAGACATCTCTATCTATTCATTTTTGTTAAAAATGGGAAATATTATAAGAAATGAGAGTTTTTTCTTTTAAACGCTTTTTTTTTCTTTTTTTGCGTATTGAGACATTATTACAGTTTGTGTGTGCTTTTTTCTTTCCTATTTTGGCAAAAATATATGTTTTTCATTAAACTTTGCCGTAAATGGGTCTGTTTGGATGGTTGGCACTTGGCAGTAATTGACCAAAGTGTCCTCCGTCTCAACAAATGTAAATGTTTTGTATTTGTAATTTTTTGGTATAAAATGTAAGCAAAATTAGTAAGTACTTGTTTTTTAATATAAAGAAGTCTGAAGTTTATCTCTATATAGCATGGTAAAATAATACTATATTTAGAATTAATATATATATATATATATATAAATGGTACGTAGAAGAGTAAATTGTGTGTTTGTGTTTTTATCTTTATAATAGTCTATAAGCAAGATGACTTCCAACAAAACAAAAAGGGATCTTATCGCAACATAAGATTTTGTTTTGACTGATTCAAAAATGGACGAGGATAACGAGGGTTATGCAGAATTTTGGAGGTTTGAGAAACTTTATTTCCTTTTTTGGGAGTAGATTTTCTTCAATAACTAGGAAAATAGAGAGAGAGAGGGGGGTATTTTGGGAATTAAGAGAAGAGAATCCATATGACACTAGTCTTCTGTTAAACGCATTTGTCTGCAAGTACAGTGGGGCCCCATCTACATGAAGATCAACAAATGCCCATTTAAATAAAGTTTTTTTTATTGCAAATATTCTACCGCTCTCTTTAATATATTGGGAAATTTTATTATTCTTTTTTTTTGCCGTCAGTTTATTTTTATTTTTATTCTATTTAGTGACAAGAGATGGTACTCCGGTAACTCTAAAAATGTTTTGAATTCATAAAACTTTAACAGCTTGAAATTATCAGAGTAAATTAATATATATATATATATATATATATATATATAACACTCAAAAAGAATGTTTGTACCATATGGTAATCTAATCGTTGATAGTTAAAAATGACAAATAGTTTTTTGAGTTAAAAAAATGGATAAACACATGTTTTGCAAGGTTTTACTTATGTCAGTTAATTCTACGGAATACATAATTTTTTTTCATAATAGCAAATTTTTTATGTAGATATTTAACTTGTCATATAAAAGTTTTTGACGGTTTTACTTATGTCATTTAATTGTTACAAAAGAGAACCAATCAGACATAATTTTCTAATCATCTTTTTCAGTCATTTTTTTTACCGTCAAATGAAAATATCTTTTTAATTGGTAATTTTCAAGACTATTCAGTTCCAACAATACTAGTTGAAGTTTACCAATCAAAGCCTAAAAATTTAAATTGTGATCAATTTCATCGTGTTTTTATATAATAAGAGTAGTTTGTTTGCCATATATGTTGTGATTTTGGTGAATTTGATGAACTAATAAAACATTTTAAAAAAAATGAAATTGGAGCAAATCACTCTTTTTATAGTTTTTAATTATTAAATTTGTGAATAAGTAGATACGACTTTAAGACAATTTTTTATAAATTCCAAAATTTGATACAAATAAGAAATGAAATATTATGTTTCTATCTGATGCCGTTTAGGAAATTCTAGAACGACAACATGTACCCCAAATTTAGTTTGAGCTTTATTTGACTAAAAGACAGCCAATTATCTAATTTTGTTAATGCATGCAGAATTGCAGTAATAGTTATGTATTTCACCCACACAAAGAAAAAAAATTGTTGTACTACAAGAGATTGAGATTATGACATCACCAGACTATGAGAGAAGGAGAAGGTATGGTGAAAATGTGTCTGCAAGCAATATAGTGGGGATATATACGCAGAAATAGTCCAAATTCGAGGTTTCTTTCAAATTCAACTCTCTCTCTCTCTATCTCTCTCTCTCTCTCTCTCTCTCTCTCTCTCTCTCTCTCTCTCTCTCTCTCTCTCTCTCTCTCTCTCTCTCTCTCTCTCTCTCTCTCTCTCATTGTCAATGCTATATATACACACACACATACATATTATTCAATACGGCCCTTCTTGTAATAGTTGTTGTTCTTCCTTTTTTTTTTTTTTTTTTTGATAAAATTGTTCTTGGTTTTTTAGTACCTTTAGTGGTTCTTATACATGTGATATATGTTCCTCGGATTATTTACAAGCGGGACTTTAAGTTCTCATTTTGCCATTTTAATTGCACAAAAATATATATAGATGAATCTATGAAAAGATCTATAAATGATCTAGTTAACAAAAAAAAAAAAAACTTGAGGCATTTCATCGGTGGGAATTAATTCGCAGGAGCAATGTGTCTCTTGAAGGCTTCAACATACATCAAAATTATTTTCAAATAGTTACAAAATATCATTTCAATTCGTATATATATTATAACCCCAAGCAATAATTGTCGATAGAACCAAGCACATATATCAGTAAGGCAATCTCTTTACTATATAAGTATATATATAGCTCGGATTTGCTTTGTTCTTCACTATTAAAAGATAATTAGGTTAGCAACTTACCTTAAAAAAAAAATAGCGGTTGGTCTAGTGGCGTATGCATGATCCTTTCTAAAAGAGTGAAAAATTGTGGAGTGTAAGAACAAGAAATTGTGACAAGAGCAGTTGGATCAGGAATTGACACAACAACAGAAATGTTATGAGTGAAGATGATGTGAGCACACAATTACCGAGTTAGACATGGTGCACCTATTCAGAAGAAATCTAAGATGTACCAAATTCTGGTATTTCATATTGTGTCTCTCTGGTTCTCATGAAGTACCTTACAAAGAAAGTCAATGAGCTAACTCATATATTAATTAAGAATATAGTCTATGTTTAGTAATCTACCAAGCTTTTACCTTTTTTCGTTAAGAAATCTTCTGCCGTTTTTCTTAAAATTCACACATTAATCGACAGAACCAACAATTTGTAAATAAATTTTCTCATCGATATCCTCATATTCATAATTTTTTTTGATTAAAATAACTTTTTAATACTTTTTATTAGTCAAGATTAAAATTCGATATCCATCTCTCCGTTTGGAATAGAATGGACAAAATAACGGTGCACAAATAAATTAGTAGTATCACTAAAAAGCTACCGAGGTAAAATGTTATCAATTCTAGTTGAAAAATAAACAAATAAATAAACAATTACACAAGGGGCCACCGGTGAAGTCAAATGAAAAGAATTGCGGCTTAAACAAGACCAAAAAATAAAGAGATTGGTTAGAATGGAATTTATTTTTTCTTTTACAATTTGATATATATAGATATACGTGTGTGTATTACCCTGAAGACTGAAGAGGGAGTGAGTGACAGAGGTATGGCAACTGTTACTCAATTTGTTTTCTCCTTTATTTCCCCTTTGGCAGAGTTTTTTCAGACCACAGTGACAGTGAAAGTAATTTCTGTATTACAACAGATATTGTTGTTCATTTTCCAATCATAATCCACTTTCTTGATTTTTTGTTTTTGTTTTTAAGTCACTGATGTATATATAGTCTTTTTCTTATGTATATAAGGTTTGATTGATAATATTGTACGGCCGCGGTCCAAGGTATATCGTTTTTATAGTTATCAATTATAAAAGCGTATTAAAAATATTATCAAAAGTATTATACTTAACTTTTTGTACCGTTTTCTCTTATAACTACTTCTTACATCTTTGCACTATTCTGTAAACCGTTTACCGTTTTCATGCACCGCTAAAAATTTCGTAACGTTAGGTCACCAATCGAACTCATAGTTTTTTTGAATTAGCTTCTCTTTTTTTCTGCTGAGGGAAAACAGTTAAAATTATAGTACGTTTTTGACTAAATCCAAATCTCACTACTTAGATAAACAACTAAAACTATACTAACTAAGATTAATTATTACATATTAGTTATCTAACATTACTCTTCCAAGAATTAAATTAAGTTTTAGATTCAGATGTTTAACCTTTAGCTTTAAGGATGGGTGAATCGAGCCTGACGCTAGAAAGGATATGAACATTAAGAGTAACATTTTCAGGCTTTGCTTGAGACATAACATATTGATTTTGAAGGTATGTTTGCTAAAACTTATTTAGGTATTTTCAGACCTTTTTGCAAATATATGCTTTCTTAACCACTCCTGCTTGCAGTACTTTCTTACAATCTCTACATCCTTCAAAAACTGAGCATGAAGGTGTCATGTGATGTTTGCTTTTGAAAATTTTTAACCGGTTTATTCAGAGAGTTACGGAAAATGTAGAATAGCCTTTTTATTGATCAAATATAGATAGCAAAACGATAAAAATCAAAATAATTTAAATCAATTTTGAGCTTTAATTACTGTAAAAAATTTATTGTTTCTAACTTATCTCTTGCTCTTACTCTTGCTCTTGCTCTTGCTCGTTTGTTCCTCTTTCCTCTGTGTCGCTGCCTCTCCTTTCGATCGGAATACAGATGAGGTATGAATGGGACAAGGAAAGAGTCAGCGGTAATATTGGGACAAGGAAAGAGTCAGCGGCAGACTAAAGAGAAAATAGAGTGTGGTCGTTGGTAAAACTTGCAAGGGAAAGTCAATAATTACTGCTTTAAGTCTGTGGTTGTTGGATATAAAACTTTTCCCTTCGTCCCCTTCGATTAATTTAATTAAATCTCTAAAATTAAATTATCTAACCTAACTAACCACACTACTCGAAAATTAGTTTTAATTAGCATCAGTATCTTAACATCATACAAAATTGATATTAAAACAAAAAATATATATAATTAGCATCATGTTTTATAACTGATGTTATAATATTAATAACGTAGCACGCAGACATCTACAACGTGCAACCACACTCGCATCAGAATGAGTTTGAACATCAATACTCACAATAGCGACTGAAAGTATCAGGTGAGATCACAAATCTTTTCATTCATATTATCTAAAAACATCTTTTACCCAATCGCAGTTTCTCTGCTTTTGAGATATACTGTAAATGTTGATTTTACGTTGTATTGGATAAAAATATATAACAAAAAATGTAGTCTCTCGTACGTTTATCAATTTTCTCTAAATTCCATAATTTTCATCTATTTCTCTTTTCAATTTGGAAATAATTGTGGTTCTCTAAATTATGTAATATCGCATGCATGCACATGCGCTTCACTGTTTATCATTTCGTTGCCAACCAACTTAGGACCACCCAACTTCCTCCGTATTTATTCACTTTTTTTTAATTAATAGAACATGTTGTCCTTGTAAAGATATATATTTTTTTTTTGCTAAGTAAAGATATATATTTTCTTACATTTATATTTTGATATGTCAAAGTACAATGCATACATAAAAGGTTTTTGCGAAATTATCACTTCTTAAAATTTATTTTGCGTTCGTAGCACATTAAATTTTTATTAGAGATTTTTTTTTATGTACATAGCTATTAATGTGAACGTGTATAAGTATGCAAAACTATAAGTGTATATATCAGTTTGCCAAATGACATCGTTAGAAATCGATAGTATCGTATAAAATTGGCCAAACTTGATCTAGAACACAGAGAAAAGAAATTTCGGACTTCAAAATTTTAAGGTAAAATTTGCTTTTTTTTGGGAAAAAATATTTTGATTTGTTTTACATTAACAAAAATAATATACAAAAAATACTATTTTATAAATTTCAAACAAAGCTTCCAAAAACGTTAAGATCATCTCTGTTGCTGACTGAAGAATCATGGTTTGAATCCGAATATAATTGCCTTGACTGATGAATAAGTTTCATAGAGACTGAATTTTTCCAAATGACAATGATTCTCCCTTCAAGATCAGAAAGATGGTTGGAGAGAAAGCTCCATCCAGGACAGACTTGAGACATAACATGGTTCATGTTTGGTTCTTTTATATGGGTTTCCAAAATTGCACAAAAATGGCTTGTTTATACTAAGCCAATTGGCAAAAGGTCTATGCTTCTCCATGTCACAGAGACCACAGATATTCCAAAAAAAGGTTTGTGATTGTCTTGACTGATGAATAAGTTTTCTAGTCCTACTCATAATTCATAGTCAAAGTTGTTTTTGGAAACTTTGATTGGTTTTCCATTGTTGTTTTCAAGTTTGTTATGGCTTGGAGAATCCCTCGCTCTCCTGCTCGTGGCTCCCCCTTGGTCCCTCCGGCCTTGGCTGTTAGTCCCAACCGTCCTCCTCCAACCCCTCCTGACCCCTCCTCTACTACAAACTTCCCTCCTCTTTCCTCTTCACGAACTATTCCACCTCTCTTCTCTTCCTCTACTTCTTCTTCCTTAGCTCCTAAGGAAACTACTATTGTAGCTCAAGGCACAACAATCTCAATTCCTACTAAAACCTGTGTAACTCATCTGCTAGCGGCTTATTTTTCATTATCCCCTAAATCTTCTTCAGTCTCCATTTCTTCTGCTGAAAATTCTAGATCTAAATTATCTACAGTACCAAATCCGACTACAGTGCCATACCCTAGCACTATTCCACCACAAAAACAAGCCTCTCCCACCCCATAGTCCATGTGGCTCCTTCTCACTTGTTATCTCCTTCTTCCCCTAATCTGTCTACTAAATCTGTTCTTCCAAATACTGGGTTACTGGGCACATCCCCTGAGCCGCTATGTAACCCCTCTGCCGTAAAACACTCAACTATTCTTTCCCTTATTCATGGGTATGTAGTTATCTCTTGCTCTCACGCTCCAGCTCCTGTTTCTGGTCCCCCTCAGCAACCTCAACCAGTCTCCAATGTCTCCAAAGAAGCTACTTGGGTTTCTAAAGTTAAACCTTATATTGATAAGTCTCTTGAGAGACTATCTCCTCAGTCTTTGTCCCCCTCTGGCATTCTTAGAGTGAAAATCCCAGAAGCTATTTTTCAGAAATGAGCTGAGCTCCATCAAGACTTCATCATTCGTAGGTTCTTTGGAAGAATCCCTCACCACAGCCTAATCCAGAGTGTGTTGAACTTCATGTGGGGTAAATGTAGACATCTTGAAATCCACTCTGGCCTTACTTCAAACTCTGTCCTGGTTAGAATTCAAAATGACTTCATAAGAAATAAGGTGCTTGAAAAACGGATCTGGTATGTAGACACTACCATGTTTCATGTTGCTCAATGGTCTGAAGATTTGGTTGAAAAAACCCCTTCCCTTGATTGTATTCCTCTATGGACTCATCTTCATGGTGTACCTTTTAACCTGATCCACCAAGAGGGTCTGAGTCACATTGCTGGGCAGTTAGGTGAACCAAAAGAAATTGATGATTGGACAGTCAATCTTTCTAGTATTAGCTCTGCTCATGTCAAAGTTGAGGTTAATACCTCAAAAGCTTTACCTAATTTGCTGGAAGTGGAAAGAGAGAATGGTTCTATCTGCACTGTGAAAGTAGACTACCCATGGCTTCCTCCTACTTGTTCCCACTGCAAGGAAGTGGGATACATAATAAAAAATTGTCTCCACCTACCACCTCCTACTGCTGCTCCTGTCTTTTCTGGTCTGAAGCATCAGCAGCTTTCTTCTTCAACTCCACCTCCACTATGTTACAACTGTAAGGAAACATGCCACTTAATGAGAAATTGTCCAAAGCCTGCTCAACAGTGGACTCTAGTTGTTGGAAAACAAAGAAGAAAGCAAAGAGATACCCCTCCAATCTTTTAAATCTCTTCAGTTACTATACATGTACAACCTACTGTTCAAGGTACCCATGGAGGTTCCCTACAAGTTGAAATTAATGAGACTACAACTACGAAAATAAGGGTGGAAGCAACAGCTGAACCTATAACTCATATTGGTAAAAATTTGGTGTCTGAAGACAATTTGGTTGTCAATATGGAAGTTGAACCAAGTCTTGCTTCTCCCTTTGCACTAGGAGTCACTGTTCTCCCAGATGTTGGGGCTTTCACAGCTACTTCTTCCTCTCCTGGTTCCCCAATAGAAAGAGTTGTTGACTGTGTTCTTGGTCTTCCTACTGAGTGCCCTACGAGGCCTGTTGTAGTTCTTGACTCTGCCCTGGTTCCTCTTGCTCCAAATTTAAAATTGGTTCCAAACCTGGTTAATCCTTTCATCAATACTAGTCACCCAAATAATTCCTCTTTAGTACATTACCTTACTCTAAACCCTCCACAAACAAAAGCCTCATCCTACCTTGAAATAACAAAACTCAAACCATCCAAACCTCTTTTGATCCCTCTTAAACCAGTATCTAGTTTTCTTCCTGACCCTAACTCTTTCACCCTTATTACCTCTTACTCTACAAATAAACTTGTTATTCTGCTAGACAGTTCTCTCCAGGCCTTGGATGAGAACCATTCTATACCCCGATGAATCCCAAACTCTTTTTTTGGAATATCCATGGCCTAAATGACCAGAATAAGCATGTACCTTTTGCTAACTGGCTTAGTACTAATCAGCCACTTTTTGGAGCTATTTTGGAAACTCATATCAAAAAACCAAATTTGAATCAAGTTATGTTGGCGGCTTGTCCGGGATTGAGATTTACCTCAAATCATAATACGAATGAGGGTGGTAGGATCATTGTCATCTGGAAGGATCCTTTCATGGTCCAAGTGCTCCATCAATCTAGACAGTCTCTCACTTGTTCTGTTGTCTTGCCTGGTGGTTCCTGCTTCACATATACTGCTATCTATGCTTCAAATTTTAGAGAAGAAAGGGTTACTCTTTGGAAAGACCTGCTGGAAATACAACAAACTCTTTTTCTTCGAAAATCCAATTGGATCATTGGAGGATATCTAAATCAGATTCTTCACTTTTCCGAGAACTCAAACCCATCTGTTGACCACCTTACGGATGATATGACTAAGATGAGAGATGTGATGCTAAATCTAGGTTTGGAAGATATGCGATTCCAGGGTTGTTATCACACCTGGACAAACAAAAAACCTGATGATCCAAAAACAAAGAAACTCGACAGAGCAATGGTAAATGAAAAGTGGATAATTACATACCCTGACAGTGTTGCCACCTTCCTTCCTTTTGATATTTCAGATCATACTCCTTGCCTAATTAATCTTGCTGTGCCTCTGCCTTCTTCTGGTACCAAACCTTTCAAATTTCAGAACTACCTGTCCTCCCATCCTTCTTTTCTTCCCACGGTTGCTACTGCATGGAACCTCTGTGGAACCCGAGCAGTTGATCTAGCATCCTTGGGGTTCAAGCTAAAGCAAATCAAAAACAGTCTAAAAATACTAAACAAAGAGAGATTTTCAAATATAGAAAAGAGAGTGAGAGTAACTAACAATGTCTTACTAGTTTTGCAGGAGCAGGCACTTCTAAACCCTTCACCATCAACTTTCCAAGTTGAAAGAGATATGAATGAAAAGTTGGTGTTTTTAAGAGGCATTGAGGAAGCATTTTTCAAGCAAAAATCTAGGATCAACTGGTTGAAATTAGGAGACCATAATACAACTTTCTTCTTCATGGTCTCAAAGGCTAGGAATGCTTACAATGCTATTAGGGCTCTGGTAACTTCCGCAGGTCTGACTATCACTGACCCTAAGGGCATTAGTGATCTTGCCATCTCTCATTTCAAAGAAATTATGGGTCCAACTACTCTTCCTCTGACCACTCACCTACCAGTGGCTACTTGAAACCATGCAGTCCATATCAAAAGGCCATCATGTCAACTCCTCCTATGGCTGCTGAGATTACTGACATTCTCATGAAACTGAATCCTAACAAGGCCCCAGTGCCTGATGGTTTCACTTCAGGTTTTTTCAAAGCAGCATGGGCAGTCGTGGGAGAGGAGCTTGTAACGGCAATCCAAAGATTCTTCACTACAGCCTTCCTGCCTAGAGCCATGAATGCAACAATCCTTTCTCTTGTTCCTAAAAGACCTGGTGCCTCTTCTATCTCAGACTATAGGCCTATCTCCTGCTGTAACACTTCCTACAAAATCATCTCCAAGGCTTTGGTTAGGAGACTCAAACATATTCTCTCTATTGTGATCTTACCTAATCAAACTGCCTTTATTAAAGACCGTTTGCTGATTGAGAACACACTATTAGCTTTTGAAATAGTTCAAGGCTATCACAAAAGGGGAGGTCCTAAGAGAATTACAATCAAGGTTGATATTGCTAAGGCGTTTGATACTGTCAGCTGGAATTTTTTTTTCCAATGCCTAAGAAGTCTAGATATTCCAGTACAGTTCTTGAGGTGGCTAGAGGTTTGTATTTGCACTACTTCTTTCTCTGTGGGGTTCAATGGTTCAACCTATGGTTACGTACTTTAAAGGTAGAAGAGAGCTAAGACAAGGAGATCTCCTATCTCCATATCTGTTTGTCCTAACTATGAACTGCCTTTCACTAGCCCTAAATAAAGCAGCAATGGAGATAAAATCCAAATACCACCATAGATGCATCAGATCAAGGCTAACCCACATGTGCTTTGCAGATGATCTATTAATCTTTACTGATAGTTCAGCTAGTTCTGTTGCAAATGTCCTGCAAGTGTTAAAAGAGTTTGAAGAGAGATCAGGACTGGCCATGAGTATTCAAAAAACATGTTTTTTCACAGCTGGATTAAGACAATAGGAGATTGACCAGATAAAGTCTACTACTAACCTGTCCACTGGTTCCTTGCCTATCTGTTACCTAGGTGTCCCGCTCTGTACTAAATAGATCAATTTGGATCAGTGCTCCACTCTCATGCAATCAATCAAGTCAAAGCTGCACTCCTGGACTGTCAGATTCCTTTCTTTCGCCGGAAGACTGCAGCTGATCTCTTCTGTCATCTCGGGAATCCCAATTTCTGGCAAAGTACTTTCAACCTTCCTAAAGGTTGTCTCTCTGAAATTGACTCTCTTTGTTCTCATTTTCTGTGGAAAGAGAAAATGGATGATCAAGCTTCAGCTAAAGTAGCTTGGAAAACACTTACTTTCAGTAACGATGAAGGAGGATTAGGACTCAAGAACTTATCTGTCTGGAATACAGCAAGCGCTATAAAGCTCATATGGATGCTCTTCTTCCTGCCTGGTTCTATTTGGGGTAGCTGGTATATCACTAAGATTCTTGAGGGTAACCTGAACAATTTATGGGTCATTAACACGAAAAGAAAAAACTCTTGGCTAGTTAATGAACTACTTCAACTAAGGGAAATGGCTTACTTGTGGATTCGCCTCAAGGTTGGTAATGGTGAATGCTGCGATTTATGGTCTAGTAACTGGTCTCCATATGGGAACATAAGGCAGCTATTATTAGCTGAAGGTTCGGTCAACATTGGAATCCCATTGGAAACAATGCTTACAGAACTCTGGGACAATGGAGGATGGGTCTTGCCTCCTGCACGATCGGAAACACAGGTTAAAACACAAACTTATCTCTCAACTATTGAAATCACTAACTCCCAAGATGGGTTTGAATGGTGGCCTAATGGAACCAAGAGCCACAGATACTGCACAAGTGAAATATATAATCTCCTAAAGGAACACAAACCTCGGTTATCTTGGTTTAGAGAAGTTTGGTTCTCAGGACGAGTGCCAAAACATAAGACTTTCACTTGGCTCACGACTCTAAATAGAAATCCCACTAGAGACCGTCTGGCTAGTTGGGGACTGCAAATGGACACAAACTGCCTCCTCTGCAACATCGCTTCTGAATCCATGGACCACATATTCTTTGACTGCTCCTATAGTTGGTGTATTTGGGTAGCGACGGCTAGAAGATGTGGTTTCCAGGGTCGGAGGAATTGGGATCAAAATCTTCTCCAACTGCAATCCTTCAATCCGCCTCGTCCGATGAAGAAGCTCTTCCTAATTGCATGGCAGGCAACTCTGTATCTGATTTGGCTGGAGCGAAATAACCGGTTGCATCGTCAAATTTCCAAATCGGCAACCACCATTACCAAAGAGATAGATCGGTTGGTCCGAAACCGTATCTCTAGCCTCAGATCTTCAAATCCGGTTGTGTGCTCGACCATGATCCAATATTGGTTCTCCTCGCAGTGACATCTACATCTCTCGTAGGGATCTCTCTCTGCCATAGTACTGGCTACGCATAACTTTGACTCTCTTTTTACCGTCTCTTTGGCTACTGAAGTATATCTCCAACAAACTGGGCATCTATTGGGCTCCAACTACTTGATTCATTTTGGGTTTCTTTTATGTAAAAGGCTATTTAGCCAATTGGGTCTTCATAGCTTTGTAACATTTAATTTGCATTTTTGCTTTAAATAGAAAAATGTTTAAAAAAAATAAATATATATATACTCAAAAAAAAAAATGGAGTACACCAAAAAGATTAATTATGTCGGGTTTTCACTTTTTCTCAATGTGATTTTATAATTATATCTCACAGTTGGTTCCGAAATTAAAGATATATATATAATATATAATGATGCTTTTTATAACACGAATGTTAAAATACATGATGGTTAATTTATGGGTTTTTTTTATTGAATATATAGATGAATTATGTTCTTAAATAAAACTATTGTTTCGAAAAATAACACCATGGGATATTTGAAAAGTATAAAAAATATTTTGCTAAAAGAAGATAAATATTTTTCTATTTCAACATGCCAGATTATATCTAGACTGCGATACAACGATTATACTTGCTTAAACCATTAGATATTATATTTTGGAAAGCAAGTTAAAAAGGAAGACAACAGAAACGAATCATAATTAAAGTTGAGAAAAGTGAAACTGAATCTGATAACATGCTAAACTTGTTTTAAAATGAGGGGGAAAAACGATAAAAAATGCAGAAAAAGACGAGAGATGTGAGGAAGTGGATAGAGATGCAAATGATTTTGGTTTTAGTTTTTGTTGAGAGACCACCAATTCCACCAATCAGAGTTTTTTCCGTTGGATTCCGTTCACACCAATGCACAAGCGAATATAGTTATTTTGGTCGTCACAAATCTTAATCTTGATCATTGCATTTAGGTTTCTAACAAACCTGTAACCAAGAAACAAAATCTGCTAAACACATCAGCATGCATCTAGCAATCTAGCATTTGTAGTCGCTAACTTGCTACATACAAAAATAACATACTTAGAAACCAAGTTTTATGCCATCAAACTTATCAAAAATCCATAATTTAATTCGAAAATGACATTTGATGAACGTCACTCAATTTAGTTACTGCAAATATGTTAGAAATCATCATCCTACATCGAAAATAAAATATCATCTATAATAATATATAAAAGACATGAATCAATCTATTAATTATTAATTGATTTTAAATTTGAAATCAAACAAACAAATAAAATGAACGATTAAAATCAATTAAAAGTTAAAATAGATGATCATAAACAAAATTATTCACAATAATTCGTTTTTTAAAGTACTTTTAAAGTTTTAGTAACACCAATCTTTTACCTGTTTTTTCTAACAACAAACAAATTATTCACCCTACACTAAAACTTTGATTACAAATCGTATCATTTGTATTTTTCATCGTATCATTGGTGTGTAACAAAAAAGAAGAATATATAAATAATATACACAGAAAAACGAAAGAGGGAGTTAATGGAAGGTGATGTGACGCAACCTAATAAGAACGGCTATCGTACAACTTGCTGCTGCTGTAAGAGAGAGAGGTCCCAGTGACAAGTGGCATGCCACGTGGGCCGACGATTAAGGACCCAATCAGAGTGAAACTGCCACGTGAGATCCCTCCACGTCCCGACAACATTCAAAGCTTTCCTCTTTCTGTTTCCTTCCACCATCGTTTACTTCTTTTTTTTTTTATCGAGTTTATTTTGTAAAAATATTTAGATTCTACCGCAATAATATAAATGATGAGTATTTTTAAAAAATAACAATGTTTTTAAAAAAAAATTAGGTTCTAGCTTCCAACAAAGTTGAAATATGACAATCAAATACAACCTATTTACTAATTTGTAGAGATAAACAGAAACATAGAAGATATTGGAATACCTCGTAATATTTTTTTTAAAATAAGATGATATTTCGCGTTATACATGAAGATAATTTATTTTAAAAAAACTAAATATTTAATATTATAGTATAAATCAACCGCAAAACTTAAACTATTCAATAAAAACCGTGTATTTAGTTGTATATAATGTCTAAAACTTTAATCAAAGTATATATAATTTTAAGCGGTTTAAACTTTAAAAACATGCGTTGATTATATCCCGAAACCCTTTATGGATAGTGCTTTGATGATCGGATCTATGAGATTTACAAAGCTTCTTCTTAATCTAAGTGATTGACTTTTTTTTTTTTTTTTTAAATGAATGTTAAAATCTAAGTGATTGACTTGCATTTAGTAATCCTTCAAATATGTTTAAAACTTGGCACGTAAAAATCGCAAAACGTTTTATTTAATCTTAGTCAGATGTGAAGAATATACAACATGTATTGGAAGCTAACGAGATGACATAATATGTATTTAAGGTGATCTCAATGCTTTAAAAAGCATATTGACGATTTCTTAACATGGTAATGGCTTAGATATAAGGAAAAGATTTCAAACCAGTATATTGTGTGAATAGTATGATTTTACATGATCTGGATTTGTGTATTGGGTTGTTGGATCCATGCATAGTTTAGATACTTGGATCTTCCGATTGTATTATGCTTGAGTGGTGAAACTTTTTGGTAGTGACTGCTAGCTATTTGAGTTGGTCCTCTTCGCGTGCCGATAAGGTGGATAGCCGCATGGATTGGCCTGTGGCCATCTTTATATTGTGGTAACATGACACACACCTACTCTAGCTCAGGTGATTGTCGAGAAATATAATTGAATCTCTCGTGCGAGTTGATTGGTATGATTTCGGGAAGTGCTACTTTAATTACAGTTTTCGCATCGGAAAAGTTATTTGATAGGAGATGAATATATTTGGAAGGTGTTTGAAAATTAGTTTTTAAGAAGGGACCTTTTGCATATCCATGATATATCATGTGTCATATGATGATTTTCCGAGAGTCATAAAAAAGTAAAACTACGTACCTCAAAACTATTCTGATGTATCTAGCATAAAATTATGATAATTATTTTTTATTTTATTTATATTTTATAATTTAATACTTTATTCTATTTTAAAATATTTAGAATACTCTTTTTTATATTTGATTTATCAAAATCTCAACAAATTTAAAACGGTTTGGCGACTCGAATATTCTTATTAGACTTAACTGAGTTCCTGACGGTTTACATTGTTGGTACTTTCCACTATGTTATATACTCATCTACTCATCTTTAATGAACGGATATATCTTTATAAAAGCAAAAATATATCCAACACTCATTCCATTTCTTTATAAATGTCGTTTAAGATTTTTTTATACAAATTAATAAAATAATTAAATGTTCTATTTTACCTCTAGTTAATACACTATATTGTTTGATGTTAGTAACTAATAAACTTAAAGTATAGGAATAAAACTATAAATTTTATCATAAATCTGCACTGAAAATACAAAATGACACTTAAAATGAAACAAAATTTTAAATCTAAAACAATATTTAATATGAAACAGAGGGAGTAATATTTTACCTTAAAACATGTTAAATTCTCGATTCTTTGATTTGGCTCGATCAAAAATATTATCTAACCAATAATTATATTCACTGTTACTCAGTTTTCTAACGGGGAAATTTCAAAAATGTCATTTTTGGTGTGTCAATTTTAAAAAATACTACAAAGAGTTGTCTATTTTCAGAAATGCCACTTATTAAAGATTTTTTAAACTCTAAACTCTAAAATCCTAAACCTTAAAAAGGATTTTGACCCCTAAAAAACTCCAAACATAAATGATATTTTAAATAAATGATATAATTTTAGTGGCATTTTTGAAAAGATTTTTAAAAAATGTCATTTTTGAAAAATAGCATTTTAAAAATGATATTTTTCAAAATTTCTCTTTTCTAAATATTTGCCTTTGCTAGAAGGTTTTCTAACATAACGTTGATAAAACATGTCTTATGTATAGTATGAAATGTGTTTAGCATCTCAATTGACCATTTGTTATAATTATCTTTGTTCAATTGAATAGAAGTAATCATCCTACATACAAAGAGAGAGAATAATGATAGCGCAGTGTGGAATTGAATAGGTGCGAAATAGTTCTAATAATAATAAAAATATATGCATATACATATATATAAATATAATTTTTTTGTTAGATACATATATATAAATATAAATTTTTGTTACTTTTTAGAGTGGGACGGGACGGTGTAGAACGTCATTATTTACAGCTAAAGAATAAAATGAAACCAACATATATAGTTTTTTTTTTTTGCCTTCTCACCAATCGGCACGCCCCGAGACACTAAGATTTCCACACCATTAATCTCACAGACGCGTAGAATTGGATATTGAACTACTTGATACACTCAATATGAGTAATAGCAAACGTAATTATACATGTATACACAAGCTTGGAGATAGACATGAATCTCCTAAACTATAGGACTCCTAGCTTAATTATCTTATACGATTAAACAACAAAAAAATATCTTATACGATATATTTTATCCGTTTGAAGGTATAATATATTTTAGTTAAAAATACGAAGATTAAATTTTTTTTTTTTTTAAAGTATCAAAAAGAAAAACAAGAGATTCGTTTCAGTTAAAAAAAAAAAAAGCATGAGATTGGTTCCTTCACATCGTTCTCCAACATGGACAAAGACATGCAAATTGATCATAATTATCTTACGCTAATTAATACAATTAATAATTAATTAATTGTATTATGACACGTCATTGCGTCAGGGTAAATATGTCATTTTGCAATCCAGGCATATTCCGGTCGGTCAATTGAGGAGGTTGAGCGATTGGATTTGCAATTGTATAGTTTATAGAAATTTCGATACGTCGGCAAAACAATTCTCCTCGATTTTCCGATTTGCAATCTCCGTTATTGAGATTTCCAGTTTCCGAGTTATCCTTCTCCGGCGAGTTTCGATTCGAAATTTGCGCTCCTAGAGGCTTTTTGTCCGATCTGATCTCAGAGACACCGCATCGAAGCTTCGAGAAGAAAAGAAAAAAAAGATGTTTAACGGGATGATGGATCCTGAGATGATTCGGCTCGCTCAAGATCAGATGAGTCGTATGTCGCCTGCTGATTTCGCTAGGATTCAACAGCAGGTTTCTTAATTTTCCATTAATTTTTTCCTTACGATCTGAAAAACGATTATAGAATTTGATTGATGTGATTGTGATTATTTATAATTCAAGCTTAATCTCGCCTTGCAATTGGAATCAATCAACGCTTTTGTTGCCCGTAATATTCCAGATCTTTGTGCAATTTTCTCTTGAGAGAAGCAATTCACGAAAGTTTTAGTTTGTAGTTATTTTGTATTGACATGCATGAGTACTTGTGTATGTGTTAGCAAACAAAAGACAAAATAAAAAGTTTATTATGATATTTAAGTTTTGGTAGTGGTTCTAGGTGATTTCTCACTCTGTTTTGTACGATGAATATATGTCATTGTCATTGTTATTGCAGATGATGTCAAATCCAGATTTGATGAAAATGGCGACCGAGAGTATGAAGAACATGAAGCCTGAAGATTTGAAACAAGCTGCGGAACAGCTCAAGCATACAAGGCCTGAGGATATGGCTGAGATAGGCGAGAAGATGGCAAAAGCTTCGCCTGAAGATATAGCAGCTATGCGTGCCCATGCGGATGCTCAGTTCACTTATCAGATAAATGCAGCTCAGATGCTGAAAAAACAGGTACTGTTGGCTTTGGGAAAGACGGAATCTTTTATTTCTTGTGTTTGTCTCTTCAAGTTATCGCCACCTAGTCGAAAAACTGTTTCCGGAAACAAAGAAACAGAAACTGGGTTTGCCAAATAAAATCTGGGGTTTTCAATTGAATTGTGCTTTTCTTATGTGGAACTTGTGTAAGCTTCACAAGCTTGCAGTTTCTACTTCATTATTTTAGCTAGGATTTTCACTGTGTAACTTGATCCTGAAACCCGTTGGTGTTTTATGTTGTCCAAACTTTGATGTTAATTTCGTTTGCTGCTACTTTTGGCAGGGAAATGAGCTTCATAGCCGAGGAAATTTCAGTGATGCTGCCGAGAAATATTTGCGTGTAAGTCTGCATACGTATCTTTTGTCATGCTACCTGACTTTTGAGTCTCTTTGTTATCGAAAAGAGTTTTCTTTGTAACTTGATATGCAATTTTCTTTCTGCTTCTCTTACCATTCTCCTGGACCATATATCTCAGGCGAAGAACAATCTGAAGGACATTCCGTCTTCTAAAGGTGGAGCACTTTTGTTGGCTTGTTCTCTCAATTTAATGTCATGTTATTTGAAGACAAATCAGCATGAAGAGTGCATAAAGGAAGGTTCTGAGGTATGCTACACCTTGTGTATGTTCTTGATTTTCTAAAACTCGTAGATGCTAGGAAAGAGAGATGGCAATCTTTTGGTTTTTTTTCCGTAGATGTAACACATGATGTCATACAGCACCTTAAGATCTATTCAATCCTGTCTTGGGTTCTTATGATTAATTTGTATTCTGACAATAATTCAGGTTTTGGCATATGATGCAAGTAATGTCAAAGCCCTATACAGAAGGGGTCAAGCTTACAGAGATCTGGGCCTGTTTGAAGTGAGTTCTTCTGTTGCTTATGGAAGCTTCTTTAGATTCCTTGTCAATATATATGTGTACACTATAAATATGTCCTGAATATATGTTTGCTCATTGACTTTTTTCAACTATTAGGATGCCGTCTCCGATTTAAGCAAGGCCCATGAAGTTTCCCCCGAAGATGAGACAATTGCCGATGTGCTAAGGTATGGATTTTTTATATTTTATTACTCGTAATGTCATGCTTATTTCAGAGATCTGGATATCAACATTTTAAAAATAAATTTGACTTTTAAGTTTGATCTTTTCTTATGCAGAGATTCTAAGGAAAGATTGGCTGTCGAGGGACCTGGCAAGGCATCAAGAGGTATAATATTTATCCCTTATGATTGTACGAAATAATATTGTGTATTTTGTCAGACCAGACATTTGTTAGCTGCATCGGTAATCTGCTTCATCCATGAATGGAGAAGCAACTGAAAATTATTTGTTGCTTGGTTCTTAGGTGTGGTGATTGAAGATATAACTGAAGAAATTACTGTTACTTCTGGAGAAAATAAAAAACCGTCTAAAGAGGTTAATGGGACACAACGAGAAAGCAATGGTGGTGGTCATGCTCAGGGCATAAAGACCGATGTTGATGGCTTGCAGGCTCTCAGAGATGACCCAGAAGCAATCAGGTTCAACACCATTCCAAACTACTGTTTGATGTGTTGCTGTTTCATCTGTTTGTCTCCTAATTATCACTTGAAGAGAAATATTAACCAAAGAATCCTTTTTCTGCTACATGTATACGATTTGTGTAATTTTCTTTTTCTTTTCATTCTTTCTTTGGCCTGCAGAACGTTCCAGAACTTCATTTCAAGAACTGATCCCGATACACTCGCTGCTCTGAGCGGAGGCAAAGCTGGAGAAATGTCACCAGACATGTTCAAAACTGCTTCGAGCATGATAAGCAAAATGTCACCTGAAGAGATTAAAAAAATGGTCCAAACAGCCTCTTCGTTTAAAGGAGATAACCCTTTTGCTTCGACTGCGCCATCCGCAGAAAGCGGGTTTACACCCACACCTGACATGCTTAAACTCGCATCCGATATGATGAATAAGATGTCACCAGAAGAGCGTGAGAGTATGTTTAACATGGCATCGTCTTTGAAAGCAAACGCTCCAGTTTCAACATCATACTGCGATGCAGAAGCATCTGAACCACGGGAAAGTTTAGGAGCGAGCGGGATTAATAGTTTTGTAGGTGAGTCAAGTTCTTCGGGTAATTCCTTCATGGCTCCAAGAAGCGGTTTCGAACCAAGCATCCCTTCTGCTGCGCCTGCTGACTTGCAGGAACAGATGAGAAACCAAATGAAAGATCCAGCAATGCGACAGGTTTGGTCATTTTCGGTTTATGTTTTTCCCATTCAGGAAACATAATGTGATTGTGTAGATGTTCATATAAGTATTATTGTCTCTGTATTTGGTAGATGTTCACGTCTATGATTAAGAACATGAATCCGGAAATGATGGCTAGCATGAGCGAACAATTCGGAATGAAGCTTTCTCAAGAAGATGCTGCAAAAGCTCAGCAAGCCATGGCCTCTCTTTCTCCCGAAGCCCTGGAGAAAATGGTACATTCGATTTAGGAAAAACCAAAAGAGGATGTGAAAACAGAACATTACGTTTAGCAAAACACAATCTTTTATATAAAATTGCATGTCTCATTTGTAGAAAATGTTGTTGTAGATGCGATGGGCGGATCGGGCTCAAACCGGGATAGAGAAAGCGAAGAAAGCAAAGAAGTGGTTGCTCGGGAAAGGCGGATTGATCTTTGCAATATGCATACTCCTTTTAGCAATGATCCTTCATCGTCTCGGCTATATTGGAAGCTAAAAGGTCTCTTAAGACTCAATCCCTTCGTGAAGATCAGAATTAGTCTTCGTTTGGTTTCGTAGTTTGTAAACTGTAACATCGACTCGTTTTTTGTTTTTTTAACAAACAAAAAGAAAAAAACATCGACTCGTTTTTATCTTTTTTTTTTTTTTCATTTCTCTCGACTTTTAGTTGGTCGCTTTTTTAACCCACTTTTGTCTAAATTTCTTTCCACCTTCTGTAATGTTTTTATATTTACAGACAATACGATATTTTCTTTTTAAGATATTCGGTATTTTATAAACATAATTATTCTTCTCGTACCTTTCTCGACCAAGAGTGAAAAAAATGTCGAGATGAAATGAAAATTGAAGTGCTTTGACGTGTGTGCATATGTAGCTGATTATAAAACTCACAAAATCAACACCAATGGTACTTATGTAAGCATCTTGGAAAGACAAAAACTAGAAACATTTTCAACACAAAAATCAAGACCTACACCGAACTCCATTCCCTTCAATGAAGTTAAATGGGCCGGTCATTTGTGGTCCAGATGACAAAAAGAAAACCTAAAAACACTTCAACAGAGAAGAAAAATTGAATATCCGACTAGCAATATTTTTCTCCTCACTTAACAAAATCTAATCGCTAGTTGCTAACGTGGACTTGATCAAAGCGGACACTTGGTCTTGAAGAGGTTGAGATATATTCAGCAAGTGATCCTGACGATGGTACACATGCTTCACTCCTGAAGCAGAATCATCCATCTCCGGGAAGTCCAACCTCCATCTTTGTTACAACTTACAAGGTAGTTGAAAAGGAAAGCGTAGGACATGTTTCAACTAGAAGATCAGAGGTTGATGAAGGATTTTGGGAGTTTACTTGATTTTTTTGGTATTTTATATGAGTTAGATTTGATAGTAACTGTTTCGACTTCTTTGCTTAGTTTTGGCTTTTTTTTTTTTAAACCCACTTTTGTCTAAATTTCTTTACACCTTGTGTAAATTCTTTTTAAATTGAAGTAGAGATTAAGAAAAGACAAAATAAAAACAGTATAATTAAATAAAGAAGGATAAAAGTACAAGAGAAGGAAACACGTGTCATAGTCTGGGACCCAGCTAAATCACCGGTCGTTGTTTTTCGTTAATGTCTTAAAATTTAATATAAAAAAATAGAAAAAATAAAACGTCGTGTGAGAAAGAGAAAGGAGAGAGAGAGAGTCAATAGAGACAACCACGCGCAGAGAAAAGAGAAGAAAAGAAAAGGTCTTTGTCTTCTTCTTCAATCTCCCTCTCCTTTTGCTTCTTCCCATTATCTTCGGGGAATCATGAATCTAGGGTTTTGTTTTCTCTCTTAACCCTAGCTTTCTTCGATCGACGTCTTGATCACCCTTTTTTTCCCATCTCTTTTCTCATCTCCGTTAGCTCATCATCGCGATTTCCATGGAGGTTAGGGTTTTTGCTTTTTCATTTGTGCGCGGAGGGAATCAAATCGATTCTCAACAATTTCGTTTTGTTCTGAGACAACGATGAGCTTCTTGTTATACATGGTTTATCTTAACATGTCATTAGATTTTGCAGTAGAGAAGTTTTGATCTGAAAATGCTTTTGTTTTTTTTCGATTTGGGACTCGAAACCGTGTTGAATTGTCACCGTTTCTATAGATTCTCGTCTTGGCTCTTGGATTTTGAATGATTGAAATGTTGGATATCGATAATTTCAATTTCAGGGAATGGGAGATACGACGACGTCGTCTGAGGGGCATTTGACTTCGGCAGCAGCTTTTGTTGAAGGAGGAATCCAAGATGCTTGTGATGACGCTTGTAGCATCTGTCTTGAAGATTTCTGCGAAAGCGATCCATCAACTGTATGTTATCGAAATTAGACGTTTTTAACCAACTCACATTGATTCATTTTTGTTTTCTATCTCTCTCGCAGTTGACTAGTTGCAAGCATGAGTATCATCTTCAATGCATCCTTGAGTGGTAAGCTATACGTCCTGCATTTACCCCTGTTTTAGAGCTTTGTCTTGATATGTACTCTCACCGTGTGATCATTGAACATAAATATCCAAAAAGGGTATGTTCTTATAGAAATTTGTGGTTTTCATTCATACTCATTGTCTATAAAGAACAAGCAGAGAGTTTTGAGGAAACGGGTCATTGGTTTTGGGATCTTGGGGGGAAGTGAGGATATTCCGTTAACAAACTCCTCAAGGGAACTCTTAGTAATCGATATCTCAAGCTTTGTATTCGTGTTTCTTCTTTGTACAAACTTATCAGATTCGTGGCATTTATATTTTAACTTTTCAGGTGTCAAAGGAGTTCACAGTGCCCAATGTGTTGGCAATCAATTAGTCTTAAAGATCCCACAAGGTTAATTTTGTCTACTCGTAATTACAGTGTTAGTTGTTTTTGTTGGT
This sequence comes from Pseudoturritis turrita, assembly GCA_900406555.1. Classification (NCBI taxonomy): domain Eukaryota; kingdom Viridiplantae; phylum Streptophyta; class Magnoliopsida; order Brassicales; family Brassicaceae; genus Pseudoturritis; species Pseudoturritis turrita. The sequence goes on along the minus strand of OVBL01000227.1, from coordinate 1,622,459 downwards.
AACTTTTCAATGAGGCATTCTCGATAGAGGTTTCAGTTATGTGTTTTCAATGTTTCCAGTCAGGAGTTGCTTGAGGCTGTTGAACAGGAGAGGAATCTCCGCTTCAACCCATCTAGAAATGCCACCATTTTCCGTCATCCAACTCTCGGTGATTTTGAATTACAACATGTATGTGTGACTCTCCTAATATCGCTTTGACTTGATTTACATCTCTTTGCTGGTGAATTATCTAAATAGAGCTCTATCTATGTACAAATCTCCTTAAATGCAGCTCCCAGTGGGGGTGGATAATGCAGAGATTGAAGAACGAATCATTCAGCATTTGGCTGCTGCTGCAGCTATGGGACGAGCAAGACATGGGGCAAGAAGGGAAGGCCACAGAAGCAGGTCATCAATTCAAGGCCATCCACAGTTCATGGTGTTCTCTTCACATCCTAATGCTTCTCATCCTCCACCTCATCCTCCTATGCCTTCCTCTCCATCTCAGAGAGATGAGAGTGACACAGTCCCAAACCTTCCTCTCTCTCCTCACAATACTTTAGGGGAGGGTTCTCTTCAGTCAAACACGCAGCCACCAACTTCCTCTCATCACCGCCAGGTTTCTCCTTCGGCATCTGATTCAAACAGCAGGTCTTCAACTGATTCTCGCCTTTTATTGTCTCTGATTACTGTCTAATTACATGCAGCCAAATTTGAGCCTTGTTTTGCTTTACCATACACAGGTCTCTTAATCAATCTTCCCCAAGTGATCAAGATAGAGCTGGACCATCAGAACTCCAATCATTTTCAGATTCACTAAAGTCCCGATTAAATGCCGTCTCAACGAGGTATCCCATCTCTATCTGGCTAACTTTTGCTTGTATAAGATTTTTATCAGTTCTAAGTGATTTGCGATGCACAATGTAGATACAAAGAATCGATATCAAAGAACACGAGGAGCTGGAAAGATAGATTTTTTTCCCGCAACACGTCCATGGCAGATCTTGGTTCTGAGGTTAAAAGAGAGGTCAGTGCTGGAATCGCCACTGTGTCCCGCATGATGGAACGTCTAGAGACGAGAGAAAACAGTAGACCCAGCACTGCATCTGCATCAAGTGGCTCAGGAAATCGCACTCCTGAATCAAACAATGAGCATAATAGGTCAGAAGCAGGTGATGATCATTCTCTGAATGAAAGAGGTGTAAAAGCAACATGTGCGGCTGGTTCTGGTTCAAGCTAATAAGCAAGTGCCAGCATCTTGTTGGCAAAGGTAAATTTTGACTCCTTGATTACTGGTTCAGCTTGGCTTATTATTTATCAAGTGTTTGTTTCTTAATGGTTATTCACTATAGAAACTAAGTCTAAGCTAATAAGATCTTGTTCTGTTTTTTTTGCAGAGACAGGAAGATGTTGTCCATTGTGAGATTCTGATATATATATATGTATGTATACTGAGTCAGAAGTTTCAAAAGTGTGGGAGCATAGAAAGGTCCATTGGTAAGTTAAAAGAGTTTATGATTCTCAATAAATAAAAATGTTATATGACCAAAAGAAGGCCCTGCTTCAGAGATGAGACGCCTTCTTCTGTGTTGTGTCAAAAAAGAAAAGAAAAAAAGAGTAAAGACTGTTTGGGTTGGTTGGTTGGTCGGTCTGTTGTATATTCAAATTGTCGTTCACATTACGGATTTCTATCAACTCTCTGCTTAAATGCTACTATTATGATTGTTACTATCTTTCAAAACTTGGCGAAGCAAAACCCAATTTTATTTTTTTTCTCCGTCAATTTGTTGTATTTGATCAGAGAATTATCATACTAATGGATGAATAACATAACCCCAGGTTTTTACCGATAAAATGGATGTGTTTGCCTTTTTAGTGAAAATTTCGAAACTATTTTTAGTATTAAAATCTCCATCCTTTCAAGAGCTATGTATCTGCTATAAAAAGTATACTCATTTTGAGGTTTTTGCCCATACTTTCTAGAACCTTGTCGTAGTTTTCATATTTTAATCAAAGAGAAAAAGACATTCTGCGTTCACAAGTAAACTAGAATCCGCACTCAAACTCCAGAGACAGCATATATTCAACTGCCAATCCAGGAAAAAAAGCAAAACAGCCAAACATTAACATTCCAGAAAGAGACGTTTCTTGAAAAAAATTGCCTGAAAACCGATGATGTGATTTGGCTTCTCATCGCTTTCTCTTGGCACCAGAGCCTCTTCCTGTAGCTTTCTTCTCAGCAGAAGCATCGGCTGCTTTGCCTCTGCCTCTGCCTTTACCAGTTGCCTTTCTTGAACCTGAGCTTCCAGCTCCTTTCAAACCCACTTCAACTTGGATCCCTGCAACCCGATTATAGTTTGTTTAGACTCCGAGCTGATGCTCAACAAAATCCCTCCCAGGGAGAGATGTGGAGTAAAGTTTTTAGCAAGTCGTCGTCGTTCAGAGCCAAGATATAATAATTTGGTTCTACACTGGCTCGCTTTCTAAAGGAAAATACAACTGATCAAAAAGAGTAATAAGACCGACCTTTAGCATTCAGCTTTTTTAGATTCGACTCCAGGTTTTCTCCATTGGTTGCTTCTTCTGGAATATCAAAAGCAAAAAAAAAAAAAAGAGAAACCCAGTCAGGATTACATCTTGGTCAAGTAGTTCCAAGTCCCATTAAATACACAACGTAATTTTGTAAGGTCTTCTGAGGCTTAGTCTTTGATCATACAGATCCAGTTACCTGAATCAACTTATTATATTAATTCACAAAGATGCACAGTACCTGAGTCCTCAGCGTCTGATGCATTTTCTTCTTCATTTTCTGCTATTGGCTCGCCATCTTCATCTCTCAAACTTTCAACCGTTGGTTCAAGCATTGCAGCTATTCGTTTCTTTGGTGCCTTTTTCAGTCCCGGAAGCTGCACCATGTCAGCAGCACGTACCATTCTTGTTTTACTCGTCTCATTATATTTTTTAGTCAAAGCTGCTTTAACTGCAGGTGCAACACCTTCCAACGGATTTGCATGTCCCTGATTTGTAAAGTTTGCAATACAATAGTGAAAATTCATTGTCGCAGCTGTGGCTGTTATATCGCGTGAAAAAAGGAATCTGTGTATACCTTAAATTTTGCCAACTCCAGAATAGTATCAAAGTCCTCCTGGGTTATAGAGTAGGAGTTCATGAACTCAACAACTTCTGAAACAGCTTCATCCTACGTAAATGATTTCACATATATAAGATCAAGTAACAGATAACATAGAATATCTCATCATATTAACCTTGTTCTCGATATTATAAAAACAAGTGTATAGTGAGTTCACGAACAAGAAGCAGATATTAGTAAGCCAAACCTTAGGCAGTGTCTGAAGTGGACTTGTCAAGCGACTCAAGAAAAGGGGAAGATAATCAACACGGAGAGTCTGCCTGTAGTCGATGTTGATGTTAGTCAGAAAGTTGGAAATAAGCCATATATCACATAACATTGATAAAAAAAGAAAGGCAGGAGAGGTACACAAAGTTGACTTTTCACAGACGGATGAAATATAAAGAAAAGCAAGGTAGCAGTTAAAATAAAAATGTCTAAAAGACTTCTCAACGTAGTAAATCGCGAAGAAAAGGAAACATTTCACTAGCAGAAAGAAGTAACTCATAAAGCTAACTGTACAGGTGGAAATAACCTTCCAGAGCTGGATTCACCGGAAGCAAGGACATGAACATGCAGATCCTCCAGCAACCTTGTATTTTTTCCCGCAGTAGAATTCTTGCCAAGCCACCCACCAAATCTATTGAAATTACGCTCTCCCTGCATTCAATAATTGTGTCCACAACTATGCATTGTTAATCCGAATCAGGATATTTTAGGCAGCTTCAGAGCTACAAAGCGGAGAAACATAACCATAACCATACGCAATAGAAATCATGCTCAAATATTACAACATAGAAAAGAACTGACTTTTACAAAAACCTATTTGTCAATATATGAGTTGTGCATTGCAGACTAAAAAAACTTAGATGCAGAAACATACGTCCATATGGTGTAATGGACATGCATCATCGGAAAAAGGAGGCACGATAAATGATAGCAAAAGTTTCCAGGTTACATCCATATGGTGTAATGAGCTTCACTTAAAGACCATTTACCTGCTCGAATATCTCCCTTGATCCATGCAATAATGCAGCTCTATTCAAACAAAACAAGTACACGTCAGTTCTCAAGTATTAGAAAGCACATATATTTTATCCCTGGAATTCTACACCGGCGAACAGAAATCCATACAAAGACACAACACACATACATGGCAACATATGATTTATTATACTTGATCTCCATCGAAGAGGAACTTTAGGTTTAGAAAGCATAGAAACAAAAGGAACACGCTAGGGGATAAGAAATGGCATATTCATCGTCAACACAAACTTCATGTAGAGAGAGAAAAAAATAGCACTTCTGGTAAAGAAGGATCAATCTTATTCTCAAGAAGTGGAAGCAACTTACGGGAGAATAGAAGATGCAACACAGCAAGATTGAGAGAGTTGCCACTGCCTATATCTCCGAATCTGCACGTTTATAATATCTCCATCTGCAATAGATTCAGCAGCACGGGCAAGTAACTCCATTCGTTTTGCCTCATCTTTGCCGGTGGAACTTGGCCTATAATTGAGATAATTTTCCTGCCCAGATGGAAAGAAAATGAATAGAATTTAAATTTAATGGTAAATGAGGTACAAATTTCAATGTTTTATGCATTCTCATGTGGGAATCTACAAATTCTAGAAATCACTAATGTCAAAGGTAGCAGGAAATTAATTTCCCTTCCAAAAGATATAACGAAACAACCTTACAAGTATCCAACAAATATAGACCTGTATAAGAAGGGGAACCAAATCAGGGTCACTCATGCTTAGGTCAATCCTTTCATCCATTCTCAGCTTCCCACCATTATAACCAAACAACCTGGAAGGAAATCATTAACAGTTAAACTATGATGAAATATCCAGAGTAGTTAAAAACGAACTTTCTACTACAAAATGAGGGATAGAACTTCTTTATATGACAGCGGCTATATGAGTTAACTTCAGACATTTGGCAATGCCAAACCCTTAGAGAGCATTTAATATACACTACTATGTGCCTCGATGAACTAAACTAAACGACTTGAGACATTACTTGTCAACAGCTGTGAAAGGGGAAATATCTTCATCCTTTGCACTGCTTAGCAGGCGCTGCCTGATATCATCGTACTTGATGACTGACATGGACAGACTCATATATTGGAGCTGATTTAAGGCCAACCGTATGTCACCATTCACTCTCTCGGCGAGTTCCTCCAGGGCAATCTGACAAAAGGAAAGACATACGATGAGCAGGGGGACAACCACCATGAAAATGCTTATGAGATTAAGCAGAAAGATGAAGTATTAGTAACTCAAAAGTCGGTTTTCAAAGGAAAAGAGCAATGAGAGTGTTAGCCCTTTACCTTGCATGACACATATACTTTACACCAAATCTAAGACTTCTATTCTCATTTGTTTAATTAGTAAAAAGGGCATGACATGAACCAGATTTTCGCAAAAACAATAGTCCCAAGCAGATGTAAGATTATATGGAATTGACTAGCATTGACTCATAGAAGCTACTTAAAGTAAACAAATTAAGTACAAACTCTTACTTCATTAACTTCAAGGCCTTCTGCCTTAGCAATATGTGTCAGCCTTTTTGCCATCTGTAATGAAAGAAAAGTTCGTTTCATAAGAGAACCGACATTTTTAATGATAAAACAAAGGATATACAACCATCCAGATCATCAATGCAAATGAAAATTATTAGTTTTTCTTTTATGAACATAAGAGCCTATAGCGAAAGGTCGACTACTAAGCAGGTGGGAAACTTAAGGTATTTCCACAATACCCCTATCGTCTAAAAGTATAAACGGGGCACTTCTTGCCAACTGCTAGAAAACGTATCTGAAGGGGAAAAAGTAGAAAAAGATGCCAAAGAGACCACCATTGGTCCATTGCATGGAATCCTGTGTATAATCCTATCAAAAGAAAACGCTGAAAGGACAAATACAATCATCTAAATCCAACCTGCTGTTTCGTGGGCTTCCGGAAATTGAGGGGAAGACAGTAGTTTAATAAACTCTTCAATTTCTGACTGTATCGATCATTACAAATGCAGATGATAGGAATCTTTGATATTTTAATGCTAGCAATAAGATCGGCAACACCTCCCCTGTCGCCTGCAGACATTCCATCTACTTCATCCATGATTAAAACAGTCTTCGGGTGCTTTGACCTGAAGATCAAATCTTTCTCCAAGTCAGGAAAAAAATAAAAGCATCTAGGACCAGTTACCTACATTGGGGGGGAGTCAAAACAAACACCAACATACCTATCCATGTTAGCAGCCATGGCTTCGTTATTGACAAGTTCTTTTACAGTATTTGCATTGCTACCACCAATTCCTTTGGCGATCTTCGAGTCCGCCTTTCCACGACTGTCACTAGCATTAACCTAAATAGAAAGTTAAAAAGTATATCTTCCAAGCAATGAATGTGCAAGAAATTGATCATTACCCAATGAATTGAAATAAATATCAGCTAACCTCAACTGCTTGGAAACCAAGCATCTGAGTTACCAACTTTGCTGTTGTTGTTTTCCCAATACCAGGTGTTCCGCTCAAAATTACAGCCTTCTTGGCACCAGCATCATTCAATTTTTTCCCCTTTCCTTTACTTCCAGTACCTCCAAATTGATCATGCCAATGGGACAGCCAGTTGTGAAGCTGAGTAACCTGCAATCGATTCGATAAAGGATTCATCATTTTCATGTCGTTGAACAAAAGGCAACATACCGTAGTTTTGATCACATACCAATGACTGATTCCCAACAATCTCATTTGGCACCTTCGGTCTGTATTTTTCCGTCCATGGCAAGGAAGACTGGATAATTTTCTTTTTTCCCTTCGCCGGGGAAGAATGTGGGGCAACCTTGTCAGTCGAACTTTTTGCTAAAGGTTTGCCTAGAAATGATTGTGATCACTATAAATTGTAAGGATAACTGAAAAGAAGTGACAACTAACTGGCTCAAGCATTTATTGAAGCCAAAGGAGCAATGTTCGGAAAGAGGTTAGTAAATTTAAGACACAAATACCCAAAGTGCATGCTACACATCAGTACAGTTCATACCTCTTGACCCTTCTTTCTGAGGACTTATCTTCGGCGGTGCACTGACTTTTTCAGTGACTTTGTTTGTCTTTTCAGGGAGAGACTTTTTTACGGGTTTAGAAGAACGGATCATGTCGAATAGGCCATCCTCTGTAAGGAACTTAGTGCTGAACAAAATATTATAAGTCAGGATGCTAGAAGACCAAAAACACCTCAAAACTTTACTATAATTATATGCAATCAATGAGCACACACCCCAGCTCTTTAGCTTTTTCAGATTTCCTTCCGCCGATGTCTTCATCACACAAGAGGTAGGTCTGCAAACAAGGATTGTAACTTTATGCCAATTCCTTCAATCCAACAGAAAAGAAAATAGAAGGTCTGAAGAAAGACCGTTTTCTTGCTAACAGAGCCTGTAACACGTCCGCCATGCCGCTTTATCAGATCTTCTGCTTCTTCTCTTTCTAAACTGCAATGTCAAGAGGGTACAATAAACTATAACACGAAAAAACAAACATGCGAAAAGGCAAGAAGTATGAAACAATGAAATACCTATCAAGTGTTCCACTAATTACAAATGTCAACCCAGCTAAGCAATCAGGGGTGCCTTCAGGAACTTCCTGAAAAACAGAGACATGTCAGTAAAACATCAAGACTCCGGGTAATAGTCACGTTAAGATAAGACCTTTGGTCAAGTAATGGGCAGACCTTTTCTCCTTTATGCGGTGGGTCTTTCCTTTCGCCGAAATTCATAAAACCACCTCGCCCTCCACCTCTTCCTCTTCCACCAGTTGAGGCCCCTGATGCAGCTCTACCTCCACGGCCTCTTCCGCCTGATTTGAGAGGAGTCTCCTTTTCTTGGGCCTCTTCACCATCATCATCCTCGTCAATATCAACAGTTTTACTCGCGACTCCTTTACCTGACCCAGACTTTAGTTTTTTGCTGGGAGTGCTATCACGAGTCTTCCTTGAACTAGGTGTATCAAAATCATCATCGTCATCATCAACCTTGATAGCCTTTCTTGGACGGGGCTTGACTAAATCGTCAGAATCAGTCTTAAGTTTCCTCTTGGCAGGAAGTTCTTCCACCTCTCTCTCATCTTTAGCTTTCGTTTTTTCTTTAGCAAAATACTTGCTCGTTTTTCTTCTAGCAGCAGTTTCCAGGTCTTCACTAGCCTGTCAATCAGCTCCAAGTGTTTAGCAGAATAACACTTATTACAGTAAACAAACCAAACATAGATGATTATAAGAGCAACTAGCATATTTGTGTCGCCTACAACTCACACTCAATGCCTCTGAAAACAAGTAGAGACAAAAGAAACAAACAATATGTGTTTCAGAATGCAATGACAATGGGGGAAAACATCACAAAGGAAGAGCCACTAACTTCCGTCCTGCTTGCAATACCTACTACAGTGTTTTTACTAAGATACACCATAAAATACATATAGAGCAGAGAACCTCACCAGCTCTGATTTTATGGGTGCAGTCTCTGCAGCATTCGTCGCAGCACCTGTCTTGGAAGACGTCGATTTTGGAGCATTTCCATTTCCCTTTTCATGGGCTTTCATAAACCACTTCCTAATATCCGACTGCAATTCAAGACAATAGATGCTATCTTTAATCAGCCCACATACTTCACATACCTATAATAAACCTTCTTTCTCTCAAGGAGAAAATATCAGTCGGGGATAAAATTCCAGTACCCATAATTTTCTCGAGGATCAAACAAACCAATGGGAGGAAGAACACGAAATTTCAACTCACCATTTGCCCGTGTCGAGACTTGGACTACCAAAGAGCACAATGCTGCAGCAAAACCAAAAAATTAGAAGTACGAAGACTCGTGATCGAATGAAGTGGAAGCATGCATAAACCCTAGTAACAGTCGAGATCAACGGAATACAGCAATATATTTCCTCGAGGCAGAGGCTTTCAATTTAGGGTTATGTCCATCTTACAAAATAAAAGAGGAAGAAGAGAATAAGAGAAACGAAACCGAACCCTTGCTTCTCCTCCGGCGAATTTTCCGGCTACAAGCGCTTTAGGCGAAGAAGAAGAATAAGAAGAAACGGTCGCCGTGTCTACTAATGGCACACCTCTTATGCAGAAGAGAATGTTTTCTGGAAAAGTTTTAATTGAATCCCTCGATTTCCCGAAAACGTATGATAGAAGCTGTGAACTTTAGAAAGTTAACATTTAACCCAATGATATATGCCTAAAGAGCTCGGCTCGGCGAGCCTTCGACCGGTTCAGCGGTGACCCGGATACCAGTCCGAATCGGTTTAACATATTAAAAAAAACAAGTAGAAACCGGTGAAACTAGATCGAACCGGGTTTAGGTATGTACAAGGTGTGTTTTCAATAAACTAACCAATAAAACTAGTGTATTTTAGGGCTCGAAATAAGTTTTTTTTTTTTTAACATTTAATTAGGGTGGAACAGAATCCATAATTGTTTGGGTTCTGGTTTGACATTTGACCATCAATAAAATGATAAGAGAGTAGATTTTAGAAAAGTAAAACCAATAGGTTTATAAACAAATTTGGTTTGGATTCGGTTTAAACATTGGTTCGCTTTTCCCTTATTGTTTGTTGTGGTAAGTAATGCCTTTATATTTCTTGAGATGTGTTTGATTCACTAAACAACTAACTGGTTCTGCGAATGTGCTAAATTTAGAAACCTAGAAAAGTGGTTTACGTGTAGGTCAAGAAATCAGAGATCATAGACAGCAACAAAGTTCATCAACACACTCCCCATCCAAAGTTTCCCATCTTTTTCTTCCACTTCACTTACTGATCTCACAACTTTCCCTTCACTATCTTCCAATACCTTCATAAGCTTCCCTTGAGGGCTATACTTTACCACCAACCCGTGTGACCGCATCCCGATCTGGAACAAGTAATGTGTTCTTGCAGTGATTGGGAGTTTCAGTATGAACATCCTTAGCTTAGGGTATTTTGCCATTATGTATGAGTAATAGTTGCGCTTGCAATGAAGCGCCACCCAAAATTCGCCATTGTTGTTTGTTCTTATGTTATCAGGATGCCCTGGTAACATCGCAAACACATCTGACGTTCCAGCTTTCTCGCCTTTTAACCAGTATCTTCTTAGCCTGCATCCAAACAAAAAGACGATTCTTTAGCAACTGATTCAATGTCTATTTACACTTCAAGATAAGCCCATCATCAGACATTGGTCACAACATGAAGATTTCGAAGAAGAATTACTACTACTACTCACGTTCCGATATCTCCCTCGCAGAATACAAAGAAAGAACCGTCTTTGCTGATAGACACGCCATTCGGAAACTGAACATTTGAGACTAGAACAACAGCTTTCTTAGCTATCGGATCATACTTTAGAACTCTCCCACTATTGTCTCCAGAGAAAACGAGCTGCATGAAGTTCCTGAAAGAAATCACACTTCAAAATCAGAACCAGATTTGGTAATACATCAAAGAATGATGAGTATATTAGTCAGAACTAGTAGAGATAGACACCACACATAACTTACCAGCAACATCCACACATTTACTCAAACAAAATCATTTCATTCACAGTGTACTCCAAGCTAAGCAACAAACACTGAGACTCGCTCAAACTCAAATGAAGCATCCTTATTTTAGCCTCTCAACGTGCAATTACCACATATCTAAACTTTCCAGGCAAAATTCAGCTACTCTACGAACGAAAACAAACTCGAAACAGAAACTGGAAAAGGAATCAAGAGAAACAGACCTCCTCTGGTAATTGGTGCTGCTATCTGTAAAATAAACAGTTCCATCATCATCAATGTCAAGGTCATTAGTAAACCCTAATGGCACACCCTCAGCCTCAGTTACAAGCGGCATTGCCAAGCCACCTTCAGGACCTACTTTCAAAAGTCCCATATACGCGTCGGCGATGTACAAATCGCCGGTTCTCTTATCGAAACGGAGACCCAGAGGACGACCACAGATATGTTCATTCCTCAAGTAACTCAGAGCAGATGGCTTCGGATCACAAATCTCCGACCTACAATTTTTACCAACCAAAACAAATTACAAAGAGTTGAGATCAGTCAAGTGAACACGGTTCACTGAGTCCAGTCCCACTCACCGATTGGTCGAGGTGTAAGCGAAATCAATCCACTTGTCGCCATCCCAAAACAAAACCCTACCATCGGCGACTCCGGTGTACGGACCGCGTCCTAGCGGATCAAACGCGAGGCTCTCGGGACCCTGGACCTGGTTCAGAAACAGAATCTCCGATTTCTGAAGCGAATTTCGTGAATCTCTCTCCCATAGAACCTCGTCGGGACGTGGAGAGACAACCTCGTGAGCGACAAAATCCGGGAAATCGGAGATGGCGCAGTGGTTGAAAGGGTCGATGCTGCAGTAAAGCGCGAGGGAGAGGGAGAAGAAGAGAAGAGCGGTGGTTCCAGGAGAGAAGAAGAAGGCCATGATCGAGCCGTTGTTGAGGTAGAGAGAAGATTAGGGTTTAAAAGGGGAAGAAGAAGAAGAAGGGTAGGTAGATCCATTGGGTGGTTGAGCAACGCCAAGAGGGCTCTCTCTCTCACTTCGTCCTCTCCGTTGCCAATAGTCACACTCCCTCGTTAATTCATCACAGAATTTTATTTATTTCTTTTAATTTTATTAATTATAAATTACGAAATCGGTTGGTTTATCACTTAAAACTGTTTTTTTTTCTTTTCACTACCACTCGGTTGGTTTATCAGTTAAAAGGTAGATGTTTCTTTAATCTTTCTTGGTCGAGAACCAAAACCAAAACAGACGAAGTAAACAAACAATTAGAACATATCCATTCCACAAGGGCTTTCTTCAAAACATTTCTCTATTCTTCTAACTCTAATTTGAAATATTATGGGTTAATGAAATAATCAGACACCAGTTTTGTCAGAATAAATATGAATTCCCCGTAACATGTCCTTCTCGGGCTTTTGCTCTTCTTTCCTACTCTCCTCTCTCTTCCTCTCCTGTAAATAAGCCTTGCACACAGATGCTTTGGTCTTGTAGGGAATGAGAATCACAAGCCAATGATGTTTTAAATAAGCCTCCCTTACAGTGGCAAAACTGCACCCAACCATGCATCTTCTGGTTCGTTAGTCTTCTACTAAACGTTTATAGAACAGAACGTAAGCAGCCGAGGTCTTGATCTTTTCTTGGCTGATTGGGTGGACATGACTATCATCAAAGTCATACCATCTATCACCTCCATGCTGCAAAAGAAGAACAAAAAAAAATGATTAGAGATTCATAAGTACCTATGGACTCAAACCCAATAGACTACACGAAAATTATGAGCTTGTTAGCACAAGTAAATGTCCACTAGTTTGCATTCGTTTATCGGACAATTACATGGATGAAAACCAGTCAATGACTCGAGAGAAATCTGTACTACGAGATTTAACCAGTTCATGCTTCAAACTACATAATAACTGCTTCTGGATATATAATGCCATGTCTTTGATTGTTATCCAAAATCCGAGAGACAAACTTTAACTAGCATCCTTATGAGGTGCCTCTCTATGAATCTGGATACTAGCAGTTTTAACAATATTATATATATCCCGGTTAGAGATAACTGAAGGATCATCGGTAAGATAACCCATCTAGTGTAATTCAACTTACAGTTTTCTGATATCCTACTGTACAAGGGTTCCACAGTTTTTGCAACACAGATACTTGAAATAGATAAAACGTTGAGACATATAAGAGGATAATTGTAAACGTCTTATCACTTACGTGGACATATGCAGTGTAATGACCACCTCCCATGCTCCCATAATGATTGCTAATCGCATAGAGCATGTAGCGATAAGTTGTCTGGCCATTCTTGTAGGAGATGTAACTTGATAGATCAAGATCATCTAGCGGGAAGTCAACATAAGCCTCCAGCTTGTTCTTCATAAACCGGCTATAAGAAAACCTCTTCAGATGAATAACCAGGATCTCTGGCAACCTCCAGAGATCTAACTTTTTAATGGCTTGCCGGTGCTCTTTGCAGCCAGGACAATACCTAAAACGATTTGGAATCATGTCAGCTACCAAATATCAAAGTAACCCGGATAATTAGTAAGGAACAAGTCGGACGCACAAAACGATTGACAAAAATCAAGATGAATCCAAAGATGATGACGAAATGAAGAGAATATAGCATAATACAATGTTACATGATGAAGCACATTGTTACCTGGAAATCTAAGAGGAACAAATAAAAAGGTGGATTTTCAACTGCACTAGGTGCACGATTGTCATAAGATAAACTTTCACGCATAAAAAAATTGAGAATAGACACGAGAAATGGTTTGGATTTTCAACTCACCACATGTCATCAGGACCAAGAGGCTCCTCCGTCAAGAATGCTTCAAGGCACTTGTAAAGCGAAACGGATTCCTGGGGTCTCTTAGTTCCATATTTGGATACCTCAGGTAAGGAGCTCAAAAGACAAGTATCATAAACGTCTAGCTCTTTTACTGGCCAACGTGCCAGCACATTCACTCGCTTGGATTTAATATTTACAGGCTTTTCTTTCAGTATTTCAGATTCTATTAAGTTTCCTCTGTCGTCGGTTAGGTAAAGCCTCAACACAGGGTCTGGACGAGACTCAGTACTCTCCTTCACATCAGTGGAATTTGTATCCTCAACTGAAGTAGTATCATCAGTACCTGCTTTATCAGTAGCTTCTTCTTCCATCGGATTTTCAAGATTATCTGTGAAGAATTCAGTAGGCATCTTAAATGAACTAAGCAATTTCAGGTACAGGTTCTCAACATCAGATCCATTCTCGACATCGTTAAGCTTTGAAACCAAGGGGATTCCAAATGCCTTCCAAGTTGGGCTTGATTTCCCAAGGATAAACTGCCTGAAAAACATTGAAACAGTTAGATATTTGGTATCCACCAGACAATTTTTATGCAATGACACTACTGAACAGCAGTAACACTTACTAATTGAACATTATATAAAGGCAAGAGCTATAGATATTGATTGCTGAGGAAAGTGCATGTAATGAACTTTAAATTCATGTTGTTGCCAACATAAACAAACGGATAATGTCCAGAACCACCAGTCAAAGAAAATGGGGATAGGGGAAATTTGCATTTGAATACTATGCAAACTTACTCTTCCAGCTTTTGATGCATAAACACAATCAAAGGAGAATTGTTTTCATCTTTCTTTAACCGATATACGACAAGTTTGTCACCATCTCTGATCAAGGTTAATGAATCAGTAGGCTCCTCCAGGAAGCGTATAATCCGATTGTTGTAAACCTATACAATTGAAGACCAAATGAAAAGAATTTCCATTGCCTGTGTTAACAATTGTTTCGCCTAAGCACCAAAATGAGATTCATGGCATCAAATATAGCATATACAATATAGAAATATACCTCAGTAACCAGGAAAGTCTCATCATCTGGTAAAGAGCAGGCGGTGACAAGAGCTTTCTGAAGATCTTCAAATTTTCCAAACTTAGGAACGTTGACAGTCAATGAAACAGGCAGACTACCCCCATCGGCACTCATGACTGTTAAATCCATTGTTCGCATTGAAGTGCATGGCAAAGGTAGCGATAGGTACATGAACGGATCAAACATAACAGAAACCTTTTTGCAAATAGGACAAACTAATGTCGACTTGTATTGGCCCTGCAACCAGAAATGCATATAAATGTCTTAGTGATAGAAAATATCAGGATCTTTTCTTAGCAAATGCACTGAACCAAAGAAGATGAGGATATCTAGAATGTTAAAAGTTCATGACATAGTCAGATGGTTAAAGTGCAAAGAGAATCATATCAAATGCAAAGTAATTATTAAAACATTTGCTTATAGAGAACAATCTAATAACTTGACATGGTTCTCAACAGGGTAATATCTTGCTTAAGAACAAATGAATATTATGTACACAGAACTTCAAATCAAGAAGATATAGTTGTACTGACCAATATGATGGAAGAAATTTAACATATGCAACTTAGATCAAAATGATACCTAAAACCTACGACTTGGATACCAAAATGCTATACAGCTTGAGCCATCCGCCATTTTTCAAGCAGAAGTCAACCTAAAGTTTCCTAATGCGCAAGTCAAATCCGATCCTTAGAGTGAATGTCGGCAGAGGTATATAAACAATTTAGGAACCTGAAGATATTTACTTGGCAAACATCAACAATTATTGAATCATTGCGAGCCACATGATTTCGCCAATATTCATCAGCCACTTCTTCATCTGGACGGCCATCTCCATCTTTTGCTTCCACATAAGGCTTGTTCTTTACGCGGTTTAAGTCCTCGTGGAGTCCATCCAGCAAGAAAGCTAGAAGTTCCTGCAACCAAATCAAGAAACCTGAAACACATGAGGAATATCCCAATATGCGGTCTTTAGTGCTGAGAGACAAAAACATCAGGAAGGCTCACTTAATTCAGATTCTATAAACTGAAGTGTTTTCCCTGACCTGCGAATCATGCTGATTAAAGCCACTAAACTGAGGAGCAAATCGAGCAAGTTTTGCTTTAAATGTCCTTGGGGCCATTGTTGATGCACCTGGAGCCCACAAACTCCTTAACAGGTCACCAAAAGCTAAGGCGATCTCACCCTGCCAGAGGAAAATTTGATCGGTAAGGCTAACTAAGCAAGAGAATATATTAATCAGCCACGGCAGATAAAATGTATCTATACAGCAAGCCATAGTTTTACATACTTTCATTCCCAATGGATTGTCAAGATTTATTTCTCTACTGTACTCTCCAAGAAAGAAGTCAACAAGCTTTGGTGTGTGAGCCAAGCACTGAAGGGAACTGTTCATGAAACAAGTATTTCCTAGATTCTGCAAGCCTGTCAACCCCAAAGTTCCAGCTTCTCCAGCTTTTCCCAAAAAACTCAACGAATTACTCCGTCCAAATCTGAACGTTGTGCCACCATTAATGCCATTGGTAATCCCATTGGTTTGCTGTGTGGAACCATCTTCCTTTTTCGATTCCTTCAATTTGATGGAGTCTGATAACCCATAAATCTGCAGCTCTAGGAGCATCTGTTGGACCAAAAATAATGATGGATAAGAAATACCGCATCAAAAAGAAATAGGAAAAAAGGAAAAGGGAAGGCAACTCTGAAATAAGGCGAAAGCAATTTAATTGTAACATACTATGACGCAATATCCACATTGACTCAAACAGCGTCACACTTACTTCCTGATCTGTTTGTTGTTGACAATCCTTGGAATTGCTCACATCACTTTCGAAAAACAAGGTTGTTTGGCCAGAAATATCCCAAATGCGCAACTACAGAACCAAAAGCACGGGTAAAACATGTAAAAGCATGAATAAATGTCAGAAATATCGCCTGTACCACATATAGTATGCATAAACTGACATGCATACCATGTACATAATAGATAAAAGATCATGCATTGAACACATTACCTGCTCAGAATCCAAACTGAATATCTTGCATGCTCTTCTGAAGCACTCAACTGAATTGTCCTGCATGAGGGAAAACGTAAGATTTAGAACCAGAAATAACAACAACAACAACTGAGAAACTAAGCAAAAATTCTGCAGATAGAACTGTACAGGACATCTTGGCCTACTGTAAAACAGGAAGTTTCAAGATAGATAGCCATATTCTAGCAGGAAATTCTTATCTTCATAATGGTTTCTCATTTAACTTTTTTCTTCTCAAGTTTCATGATTCATGTGAACAGGATATTTAAGCACAAGGGTGGCAGAGCTACAAACCTAAAGTTATGTAATCTGGTAGGGAATTTCAATTATAAAACATTAGTTCTAAGGAAACCAGGTCCCAATGAAATAGAATCCAATTTAGGTTTTTATCATCTTAAAAGAGTTTCAGTCGATCACTGCACTTCTATAGCAGCAAGAAAATGTGGCACCATCAAGGCGCTAGATCAGGCAAATACAAAAAAAGGCTGTAAGTTTGAAGACACCTTTTTGCAAATTTTAACCGCCAATGTATTGGTTTCCTGCAAAATGGTGAGCCTGAGTTGTACTGGATAAACATCACCTCTGTCAACTCCTCCAGCCGAGAAATTTTTTACGCCTCTCTCAGTATTTTTATCATCATGATGCCTGGGAACCAAGAAGTAATAGGTCACAAATTAAGGAAATCACCTTCGCTTTTCTAGAAGGTATAGTGTACAGGAAACCCAAGCATATACACAAAAGTTACCAACTATATTGCAAGAATATAATAGGTACCATGATCAGAGATCCTGCATCGTAACAATAATCTGTAGTTTTCTCACACATCCTAATACAAACTTCTAATTAAAGGATTTAAACAGGGCAACATGTCCAATTTATAGGCAAATTGTACTCAGCGTCACAAATGTGGCCCAACAAGTTCCTAATCTACCTCAACATCTTCTTGAAAAACTCGACCACCAAAGAATGAACAGATACAGTAAATACGAAAAATTCCATGCAAGAATCAGTTGATTGGATACTGACATTAGTCAAGATCAAATTGCCAGTTCAATTGGATGTAACACTAAAATGACAAGGATGGTGACAGAATTGACTTGATTCATTCTAGAAGGAACCATCCGATAGGAAACAACACTCACCATTTTAGTGCCTGCAGCCACATATCACTTGAGACCAAAGCAAAGTCCCTGCCTGAGACGCTTGCTTCTCCTGTTTCAGCATTCGGTACTGCATCTCCTTCTCTCCTCAGATCGAACAAAATATCAGAGTTAAAGATGTTATTTATCAACTTCATTGGGCCTCCATAAGCCGACCCAGTCGTTGCTGTATACAAGACCTCTCTTTTTTCAACTGATTCAGAAGGCATTGAATCTTGGGCATCTTTCCACCACCTGAAATTCATGTTCGAATATCATTGTAGAGTACTTTATATAAATATAGGGAATGAATGAGATTCATATATCGTAGATCTTTGATCGACTCCCATTCTACTCTGCTGTCAGCTCAACTATCAATCAGCAATAGGCGCTGCGCCTAAGAGCTAAAAGGAAAGGAAATTGCGAAAAGGGTTCCTAGCGATTGTGCAGGAAACAAATCAAGACAATCCATATATATTTCAATCAACACTAAATCCCACAAAATTAATAATTTCAGATCGTGATATTTGGTTATTATTCAAGTGATTACGCAACCGGCATTGTATTTGACATGTAATTGTTGAGCACTACATTCTTCACAATGAATACGATTTATCATCTAATTATAATAAACATGGTCCGAACAAATCCTGTTGAAGTACACAACAACAACAACAACAAAAAACACTCTCAAAGCATATAAAAGCAAATCTCGTGACAAAAAACTCATCTAGTGAATCCAAATCGCAATCATTCGATTCTTCCGCTAGCTGTGGAAACAATACATCGCAATAAGCTCAAATGAACAGGTTTACGATATCAAATCCGAAAAGGATCCATAAGTTCCACAATCCCTAGATCAAATCAATTTATAAACTCCTAAAATATTCAAATCCAACCCTTTCGAATCAGACTCCCCAGTTACTCGGATGCGATTCAGATTCGCGGAATATTCCAATCGAAAGGAAGATGGACGACACGAAAGAGAACGATACGATAGAGAAAGAGAAAGGAGATGATACCTCAAGGGGACGAAGTAGACTCTCTGCTCGCCGTTGAACGAATCGATCCGCTGAGTTGAATCGGGAGATTCCTCGGACGATGCACCGCTCATTGTTCCTCCGCAAAGGATTGGCAAAAGCAAGATTCGCAGAGAGATAGAGAAGAGGAACGATATTTTTTCAGACAATCAGCATCTACAAACGCAGGTAGAAAACAAAATAAAAACTAGATTTGCCCGATTTTTTTTTTTTTTTTTTTTTTTGGGGGAAGTATCGTCCCTTGTGAAGATGATGATATAAAGAAGGAGGGAAATTTATATGATAATTTTTATTTTACAAAATTGTAATCGACAAAAGAAAATTTGTTTGTTAATTATATTATTCATCATGATATATAATCAAATACTTTGTATTAATGTGGGACCAAGCGCTCATATATCCTTTTCTCTCACGTTTTTCTCTTCTTTTTCAACAAAAAATTGGTATAAATGAAATAACTAGTATAATTGGTATAACTAGGATAACTGGTATAACTAGGACAAATGGTATAACTAGAACAACTGGTATAACTAAGACAACTGGTAAAACTAGGATAATTGTTAACAGTTATACCAGTTTTACAAGTAGTACTAAGACAAATGTTAGTAATTGTACATACTAATTTTACTAGTTGTACCAATTTTACAAGTAGTACTAAGACATATGAGTTCTACTAGTTGTACCAGTTTCCCTTCACCTTCACCTTCACCTTCACCTTCACCTTCTTCTTCTTCTTCGCGAAATGGAAAAGATGGTGATGACGACTGTGGCGGTGATGGAGACTCGCGACGACGACTGCGGCGGTGATGGAGACTCGCGACGACTGCGGCGGTGATGGAGACTCGCGACGACTGCAGCGGTGATGGAGACTCTCGACGACTGCGGAGAAGATGAAGCGAAGCAGAGAAGATGAAGCGAGTTGCAGAGAAATAGAGGCAGTGACAAAGAGAAGCAAAGAGAGAGAGGCGAGAAAGAGAGGAGAAGAGAGATTTTGTTTTGTTTTTAGGATTAGGTTTAGTGGTTGAGGTTGTAAATATTGTAAAAGTTTAAGGGTTAGAGAGTCTTTTATCTGTTTTTTGATTTTAAAAAAAAACATAAAAAAAATTAAATATTAAAAGAGCGTATATGAGAATAATTTTATATGTAGAGAGACATTTGAGCAATTGGTCCTTAATGTGGTCACCACGCATATTCAAATCCGCATATTACATGTTTTAATCTTTTTAAAGAACGACATAAAATGGAAGAATCTCGATCAATACAACCCCCAAAGATGGAAATCGAAAACCACAAAAAAATTCGACATTTTCATAGAACCAACAAAAATTTAAGTTTCACATCATCTAATCATTCTAAATTGTCAAAACTCTATTTAAGTTTAAAGTTTCAAAGATATTAACACGTTCAAATAGATCCGAAAGTCAACATTGCTTTTTCACTAACCAAGACAATTCGATTAATTTAATTAACTTAAACATAACCTAACATGTCCCACTTGGATTCCATTTTGTTTTTGACTAGTTTACTCACCGGTCATCAACTAACTGGAAACCGTCACCTCCGATTTACTCTCTGGTGATCAGACATCCCTAGCCGATTTGTCATTTGGGAAGGTCACATTCTTAGGAGCATATCTATAAAATGCTTTCTTTATGATAACACCAAAAAAGATGACCCGATTTCATTTTCAAATTCCGGATAGTCTGAAACGCTCAACTGATCTATAAAACCAAAAAAGTGGAAGTCAATACCCTAAAACACAATATGTTCAAGTAAATATCACATCAGTAGAACCGTGAGACTGTGTCGTAGACGGTCCCTCCAGGGTACTGACCCCTAGACTCGAACCCGTGCTCTCTGGTTCCGCCCTGAAACCGAGCTCTCTCTCCATATGCCTCGAACCGATCCGAGCCATAGGATCTGGATGGTGCATCCGCCACAGCCGCTGGATCTTGAGCATTGCCAATGTAACCTTGGGGATGACCAGATGGCATTATATTGACCGGACCAACCGTGTTTGGATGGTACTGATCCATCATCCCCATGTTTTGCTGTTTGTATTGTTGCTGGCGAGCTTGTGATTCTTTCCGCATGATATCTTCTCTTTTACCTGTGTGCCGTGCTCTCAGTGCAGCTAATTGTTCTTCGTACCGAGTATTAATGGTGTTTATTTTCTGTATACAGAGTTAAACAGATTTTAGATCAACAAACTAAAACCCAAACTAGAGTGTTTCAGTAGCAAAACTTTCCAATTTGTGCTAACCTCTCGATGTCTGGCAATCTCTGCATCCTCTGCTTTGATTTGATCTTTCGCTAGTCTTGTTATATCATCCATGAACTTCTGTTCAAGACCTTCAAAGGTCTGCATCCCATGGTTATTCTCATAACCAGGCTTCAGGTTTTCTTGGTGTTGTGGTTGAGCTCTTGGATCGCTGCCTTGCTTCTCCATTCCTGATTTTGGATCCATTTGGCCACGGTAATACGACCTCGATGAATCAACGCCTTGACCTGTGTAAACAGAACACTGGGATCAAGAGATAAGCCCTAAAGCTATAGACACATTCGATGCAGGATCTACAAAACTAATATGCAACTAATATTCCTCTCCTCTAACATAAAATTTCATAGAATAACTCACCCACTAAAGGAACAACTTATACAGAAATTGTTGGATATGAGCATTGCATGTTACAGTACAGTAGGTTATACAGAAATTATTGAATTCACCAAGATTTCTGAACAATAATACCATTGCCTATGAGACTTATGAAGCAAACCCATCACATGACGGCCGCTCTTCCGTACAATGTTCTGGTCTTTGTGTCAAAGAACCGACTATGAATACTGCCGCAGTAAGTAAAGACTTACCTTCATTATAAATGGCAGTTGCCATTGGCCTTGACATATTTGGGCCATCTCTTTCCCATCTCCATTGACCCTCTGCTTGTGATTCTGAATATGGTTGGTCCCTCTCAGGCGTGAACGCCTCTAATTGACCTTGGAAATCAGAATGGGAATTCTGTATCTGTCCAGCTCCATATGCACTGGCAGGCGAGTCCGCAAAGTTTCCCTGTCTTCTCATTTTTACTTCCTCTCAAAATCTAACCTACAGAGTTGACCACCAGAACGAAATTCAGGTACGCTTCATGACAGGCATAGCGCAGTTATGCAATCTCTGATACCAACTAAGAAGTAACGACATTAAAAGATTAACCAGCAGAGAAACACAATCTAAAATGTACCATCATTCAGCTAAGCTTTAACCTAAATGTACCAAAGCAAAATGGATTACGGAAACTGTACATCATCTTGCAAAACCAATCCAAAACATTGGTTTTTAGAACCATTCACGGCATAAAACAATATCTCAAAGCGAAGGAGTAAGTCGTAATTAGAGACGCTAAACGTTGTAACATGATAATGCACCACAAAGCTTAATTAACGATCACAAGGGGGCTTCCACGACATGAAACCAGACAATCCCACGTCAACCATCCACGAAAAGCCACATTCTTCCTATAAAGTCTCTCACTGTTATAGAAGTATCAAGCAACCCAAAAATGGCAGCAGAGACAAGATCCAAATGCTTACACTTAAAGTAGAGTATAACAGGAACCCAATTCGCAGCAAAGGGAAGGAAGATAACCCAAGAAAGCTAAGCAAGGAAATAAACACAAGGATTCTTCAAAACTAAGACCAAAAGATCTTTTACAACTCAACAAATTTGTATTCTTTTCAATACAAGAACAATACCAAAAAATTCCCTCTCACAGTTTCCAGTCCCAAGGATCCAGTATTCCGATATCGGTTTCATATGAAGAATTTCTCGGAGACATTTCAACAGTCACTTGACTGACGGGCACAATCGAAAAACGAAAATTGAATCTTTCAAGGAAAAAACAACATCGATTCGATCTCATAACAGTTAAAAATCAAGCTCAATGATAATCAGAAATCACACAGAAAAGACGAAAACAACTGGGAGAAGAGAAACGATGAAATTTGAGAGTTTAAACGTACCTGAAGCCACTCAAGCGGAAGAAGAAGCACAAGGGGGATGAAAGTCGAGGAAGAAGATCGATATTGTTTTTGGTGGAATCTGGGTGGGTCTCCAATTGGGCTGCCGGGTCGGGTCTGTGCCGTGTATAATCCGTATGTACTATACAGAGAGCGTGACACGCGTCAGAGAAACCAGAGACTTTTGTCTCTGTCTCTCATAAAATAAAAGAATACTGAAAAAATAAAATGGATAACCACCATAAACTATACAAATTATTGTAGAAAAACATCAAATCACATCAACTTTTACATTTTCTATTAAATATATAAACTAGTAAATTCGGTGAAAAATCACACACAGACTAATACAACTCGGCCTAAAATTTTCAAAATTTGCATTGCCAAAAATTTATGTTGTAAAGTCATAAATTTCAACCTTAAACCCAAAGAGAAAACAAATAATAATTAACCATAAAATTAAAACTGAACTGAAAATAACCAAAATTTTAAACCTAAATCATAGAAGAGGTTTGTCGAAGGGAAGAAAAAGAAAGTAAGTTGCTATTTCAAAAAAAAATGAGGAGATTCCGATGAAACAGAATGAGATTTCAAATGGAAAAAAAGCGATTGAAATTCTAATCAAATATATATTTTCTGTTTAACAATTTAAACTTGTTAGAATTTCACATATAAATCGATGGTTTGGTGCTTATAAACAAAAACACGTTAGATTTTAGGGTTTCTTGTTTTTAAGTTATGCCCATATTTATTTGTGGTATAGATTTTTATTCTTATATAAAGTACTATCTATATTTTTCAGGTTTTTGTGGAATCTCAACTAAAATTAGGCTTGCACATTTTGGATCGGATATCCTGACCCAACCCTTACCCGCATCAAATTACCCTAAGTTTTCGGGTAAAGGTAAGCGACAAAACCTGTTTGGGTAGTGATAATTTATTTTGACGGGTAAGGATAAGGGTCGGATAATTATTTAGGATACCCAATTACCCATTTTAATTGAAAATTTTAAAAATTAAAATTTAATATAATTAGTTAAATATTAGCTAAATTTTCTAAAGCTATATTTCCCAAATCAGTCAAACTTTAGTTTTTCCGGGCAAAGAAAAAAAAGTGAATTAGTTTTCCCGGCGTTACGAAGACTGTTTCTTAATTTTTATTGTGTTTTTTAAAAAATATTAATCTAAATACTAAATTATCCGGATTACTCGAATTACCCGAATATTACCCGTTTTATTGAAAGTTTGGGTATTAATCGGGCAGTGATTTTAGGTATCCAAATTACCCTTATCCTACCCGATACCCGAATTACCCGACCTTTATTTTTACGGGTATACTTTGGGTAATAGTTTTAGATACTCGAACTATCCGTACCCGACCCTTACGCGCTATTACCCGATCCAATACTCTTAATGTTCAGGCCTAACTAAAATAGTTGAAGATGTTCCAAAAATATTAAGTATGAGATCTATCAATCATAACATTTACTTCATAAACAAATTTGAATCTTTATTGAAGATTCTGTCAATGTGCTATTAGCGAATAAGTATGTGTTGACTTACATCAACTAAACTGAAAGAGGCCTCGTAGTAGTATAGCCTGTTTGACTAGCATCAAACAATTTTTGATGAACACGAAACATAACGCATTTAAGTGGGTTGACCATCATGACTAGTTATCATGCTTCCGTTGGGAGTAAATTTGGGTAGACAAAATCAAAATTTTGAGGAATGATGGAAATCTTGTCGAGAGTTTTGGGGCAACAATTGAAATTCCCGTTAATTCTTATTCAAACTAAATAAATTTCGTGAAAATGTATTTATGGAATAAAAAATCATCAACTTTGATTACTATATATTTTAAAATTTTAATTATTTGTTTTTTGAAATTTTATTCAACATAATCAATCTTCTGTGTACACACACATTGAAATATTTTAATTGTTCGGTAGATAAATAACCAACATAATTATTTTCATATGCTGTAAAACAAAACAAAACACTTTTATATAAGCTGATACAAGAAAGAAAAAATTATATGTCTAAGAGTAGAATTATTGTCTAGGATTCAAATATTTAGGATAACCGTAAAATATATCAATGAAATTGTGAGATGAATAGATATATTGCACCAGTAATCAATTTGTTCGCCAACAAACATTAAAAAAAATTATTCAATATAAAAATTTGATTGACATGATGCAACAAAAAAATTAATGGACTTAAATTAGCTTATTTTTCAATACTAAGTCTCTTATCTATTTTTTTTTAAATATAGAAAAAACTCATTGTCTTAAAAAAAAAAAAAAGCAATACTACTATACTAGCTAAGCTAAGTCGCCAGACGCCAATAATGTTAAGGTTTTAACAAAGAAACAAAGCAGTGAATAATAATTAGTTTAGTATTAAGAAAACCGTTATGATTAGCTTCTTACAAAAAAAGAAGGAAAAGGAAGGAAAAGAAAAAAGCGTGTGAGATTTACAGCTCAGCTTTTGTACAACTGACACTCCCAAAACTTCCAAGAAAGCATCAGATCCAATTTCTTCAATCGTCTCTCTCTCGTCAATTTCAAAAAGCAGATTGAGAGAGAGAGAGAGAGAGAGAGAGAGAGAGAGAAAGACAGCTCGTGAAGCTAGGAATCGCCATGGATGATCGACTTCGCTTCAGCCGTAGAATCCGGTTTCTTCTTCTTGAGTGGCTCCGCCGTTCTCGCTCCGGTAAGCGAGAAATTTCGTCGGAATCTCATTCGTTTTCCGGGGTTTTTTTCATCTTCCAGCCTTTAATCATATGCGATTTTAATGATTATCTTCTGTTAAATTTTGTCCATGTTCTAGTACATAGATGTCGTATAGTTTGTTATGCCTGATTTGGTGAAAAGTTTTAGTCTGAGTTGATGTTGGTCAATGCTTCGGAAACCATAATTTGCTATATAAAATTGGATGTTTATCAGTTACATGGATCATTTGAGCGACTTGGTTTGAGTTCTATATAAGACCATGTTATTTCTTGTGTTTCTTCTAAACTCTAAAGAACTTTAAGGTTGATGAACTCTATAGTAGGATTATACTTGAGTTGTATCTGGTTAGTTTGGTCGATTTCGTTTGACTTACATTCCTCGGTTTCTTACTAATTGAGCCTCCAATTCGACTCTTTTTAATCTCTTAGTCTGTGATGTATGTTATGTTTCTGGAAAAATTTATACAACCTACAATTGCTGCCATTATCGCAGGCAGCATAGAATTTGTCAGACGATTTGGTTACAAGGAAATAATGAAAGCAACAGAAGGTTTCCGTAAAGTTATTTACAGCAACCATCACGGGTCTGCATACAGAGCCAAATTCAAAGGTGGTGAGGTAGCTTTGGTCAAAGAACTGAATTCTCTCGATCTTGGACGAGAAAGGTTTTACGAGGAAGTGCAACTCTTGGGACGCTTACGCCACCGCCATCTCCTCACACTTCGCGGGTTTTGCACCGGACGCAAGAGGTTTTCCTTCATTTCTTGAATCTTAGAAAAGAAACAAAAAAATTGTTTGTTTTGCATTTGATTTCTTCTTCTTGCTTTTCAGGCTGCTAGTGTTTGACAACATTGAAAATGGAAGCTTGAAAGAACACCTCAATGGTAAAAACCCTCAAAACATAAACATCGAAACAAAATCCTTTGTTGAATCTTTGTCTCTTTCTTGATAGATCCGCTTAAGACTCCTTTGAACTGGAAGACTCGCATCCAAATAGCCATTGGAGTTGCAGCTGCACTAGTAAGCTGCTTTTTTTAAATCATGGACAGTAATATGAGTATTCTTGCTTGCTTAACATACCGATTATACTATTAAAAGGGGTAAGAGGATGATTATGATCGGCTCTTTAACCGCAGGAATATTTGCTAATCTTCAGCAGTAGTGATGCAAAAATATATGATGTTTCAGTGAACTCATGTAATATCATGTTGGATGAAAACTTCACCCCCAAAGTAAGTTCGTAGATACAGAGTTCGGTACAGACAAACCGATTATCGATAACTGAAATCTTCCTCTCACAGATTTCAGATATCCGCGTCAACAGACACCCACAAAGCCATCCCAAAACAACCAATGATTCTTGCTCGAATGGTAAAAACTGAATCTTTTTCTTCTTCCCAAGTTCAATGGCGTTTCCGCGCTTTATTTACGGTTTGAAAAACGGGTGTGTAGGATCATGTGCGGATGAAGAATGTGGAAACGTGATATTCCAACTAGGAGTGTTGATGTTGGAGCTGATCACAGGACAATCATCAGACAGACAAGGCGAGGACTTGATCGAATGGGTACAACACTCGTGCATTGCAAACTCCATTGATAAAATGATCGATCCAGATCTAGGTAACAACTATAGCTCTAGAGAACTCCAGAAAGTTCTGGCCGTGGCTCGACTCTGCATAAAATCGAGGTACGAGCACCCTTCATTCTCAATTACACATGTATACCGGTATCTACAGAAGAAGATTGATGTAGCAACATAAATACTAGTCCTTGTTTGTGAAGTTGAATTGGGTTTGATGGTCGATGAAATGTGATCCTCCATTTCTCTTTAGTGTTTTACCATTTCACACTATTCTAAATGTAATAGAGCAGAGTAGTAGCATTGTACTAGTCTTGATATAAACCAGGATCAGCAATGAATATCACAACTTTTGATATTTTAAACTGATAAAATTGCGATATAATTAATTTTATATCTTAGCTTAAATTAATAAACAACTCTTTGACCAAGTATTAGTGAGTGTCAATCCACGAGATCATTACATATCTCTAATTCTCAATAACTAACCTGAAGTGCAAACTATATCTATCTAGAATATCCTTGTACATTTTTCTCTATCTAATCTCCT
Source organism: Pseudoturritis turrita (assembly GCA_900406555.1). Lineage (NCBI taxonomy): Eukaryota > Viridiplantae > Streptophyta > Magnoliopsida > Brassicales > Brassicaceae > Pseudoturritis > Pseudoturritis turrita. Next base: position 1,594,814 of record OVBL01000227.1, on the reverse strand, counting down.
ATCAAGACCTATCCATCAGAAATTTTAATTTAACCATTATTAATAATTTCGGTAGAGTTTGCTGTATTTCGGACATTTAATTGTTGGTGGAGAGGACAAAACCAAAGTTTATTCTCAAAAAAGGGAAAAAGAATTGTAATAAGGATTTGAATTAGGACGAGTTTCTTCCCACGGAATCGGCGAAGTCTATAAAAATAATACAAGGAAATAGAAAAAAAGAAGAAGCAAATGTTGGATATCACTAAAAATGCGCATGTGGATCACTGCTGGGCACATTGCACACGCTGAGCACCGCCTGGGCCTTCGTCATCATCATCATCATAAGCCTCTCTTTGAGCTTGAGCCTTCCTTCTCATCTCATCTTCAATGTTCACATCGTGAAGCGTCGTCTCTTCGCAGTCGTCTATTTCCATATCACTCATTTGAGCTGCCTTTGTCGGCTTTGGCAAAACCGCTTCAATGGCCTTTGTCTGATCCGGGCTCAGCGATTCCGGGAACTCTACCGTGAAGTGGATGTACAGCTTACCCTTCATGAATGGCCTTTGGTGTATTGGCATTCCCTCATCGCTTATTGCCTTGTATGAATCTATCAACAACCCAATATACACAACCGTCAGACAGGCGTACAATAACAATTGAGAGGGATCATGATTGGGCCAAGTGAATACGTACCAGGTTTCACGACCTCCCCGGGATTGGATTTGATGAGAAGCTGTCTTGAATCCAAATGGGTCAAGACGAACTGGAAGCCACACAAGGCCTCGGTTAGAGAGAGGGTGTGCTCCACAAACAGATCATCTCCCTTTCTCTTGAACTTTGGGTGCTCCTTCTGCTGAATGACAAACACTATATCTCCAGTGACTGTATCAGGCTGGTTCCAAATGAACAAAAAGCCAGAAAACGTCAGTCAATAGTCGAATAACATAATGATAAAAGCCAGGAAAAATCGAGTATCACAAACCGCTTCATCTGCTTGTCCAGTGAATGTGATCTTCTGACTGTGCTGCATTCCCTTTTCCACAGCTACTTCAAGCACCTTCTTCTCGGAGACAACCTTCTCTCCTTTGCATTGTGGACACCTATCCCGATCGTTGATGCTCTCTCCTGTGCCCTTGCAATCATGACAAGCATGCTGCATCTGCTGAATCATTCCAGGTCCAAACTGCCTGATCGAGACCTTCATTCCCGTACCCTGACATCCACCACATGTCATTGAAGCTCCAGACTTTGATCCCTTTCTGCCAACATAAAGGAAATAATGTCAGTGAAGAACTATTTTAAGCATCTTGGATATTCAAAATGAAAATTTGAAAGACAAGAAAGGAGCATATCTAAAAAGGAGACATAGCATGATTACTAGTCAACTTCACCAACCAATACACACATTGTCAGAAACACAACTGTGTACTAAGTACTAACCCTTTACACTTTGAACACAAAGCCTTCCTAGAAAGTGAGAGCTTCTTTGTTGTTCCGAGATAAACATCCTCTAAGGAAACTTTCAGGGGGTGAACAACATCTTCGCCACGTCTCTGCCTCCTTCCCCGGCTGCTACCACCACCTACTCAAAAACAAAATTAAACCAAGGTACTTTCGTTTATCATCTCTTCAAAGGCAACAGCAATTGTGATATGAGAGATTTATGAGCACTGTTGGAGAGACTAACCTCCTCCGAATGGGCTTCCACCACCACCAAAGAAGGACGAGAAGATATCGAACGGGTCGTGGCCACGGCCTCCACCACCCATTCCCTCCTTGAGTGCATCCTCACCATATTGATCGTACATCTCACGCTTCTCGGGATCACTAAGAACTTCATAAGCCTGAGCTAGCTCTTTGAACTGCAGAGACATGTATCGTACTATTAAATATTCTGATTCAAGGCTACCATAAACTCAAGTCAAGCCGTAATCTCCAAAGCTCAACAAAGCAATAAACTTTAACAGTCCAAAGCGCCAAAAGAAGAAATTTGGCTATTCTGAACATTTATAATCCCAAATAACAGTTAACAAAACGGTCTAAAGATAGATCAAATTTAAGCATAAGATGACAAGGACAACCAACAAGTTAGCTATCATAACTTTCAAGTTTCAAAGATCTTGGACAAACATCTATTCACCACAAATCTATCGTGTAAAAAAGAAACTCTAAAAACTTCTTTTTTTTTTTTGCAATTAACTTTTAACAAAAAAATTGCGTCAACCAGTTGACCTAAAGACTCGCAGATTTCAGATCGAATCGTACATCCACAAACATTAACCAAGATCCAAGATACCGACACAAATCGATACCGACACAAATCGAAATCAAACTAGATTTCCCAAAGGAAGCAAAACCGACACAAATCGAAATTCACAGAATCTGAGCAATTAAGTAAAGAAAAAACCTTCTCTGGATCTCCACCCTTATCGGGATGGTTTTTGATAGCGGCTTTCTTGTAAGCCTTCTTGAGATCTTCCGGTGATGCGGTTTTAGGAACACCAAGGATCTCGTAGAACTTGGTGTTATCGCTCTTCCTCGAAGGTCCTCTCCCGAACATCTTTCTCCGTTGTTACGAAAACCCTAAATCAGAAAAAGAGAGAGAGAAATCGCGAGTCTTTCAATGGCGAAAGAGGAGAAGGAGACGGAGTTTGTTGTGGCTGCTGTTTTGGAAAGACTAATTGGGTTTGCTTATGTTCAAGGTCTTGTGGAGCGGAACACTCTATATCTTTTTATATCTTTATTTTTTATTTTTTTCCTTTTTCTTTTGAGAATTTGTTTTTATCCATTTCTTCTCCTATTGGGGAAAAAAAGGAATTTAATAAGAGGGGAAAGTAAAAAAGGAAATTTAGGTAAAAAGTAAAGAAGAAAAAAGGAGACATAATTAGATAAGTTATCAAAATTACATCAACAAATTCATATAGTACTTCTCTATTATTGAATGCGATAGAAAATATTAAGGTCTCCTTTTTATAAAATAGAACTGTTAAAGTTTTCTTTTATTTCACAATCTAAATGTAGTTATTATACAATGATTTTGTCCACTTTAAAATTAAATATATTGGTTTAGAATACTATCAACGTAATCTACCAAAAATAATAGATTTGATAGGTATTTGGATTAACGCAAGTTTGGACAAATCTTTTATAACATCATGTACAATCTAGTTTAGAAAAATGTGATATTGTTGTTGGGGTGATTTAACACCATCTAATAAGAAAATGTTACATTAGCAGCGTTATTATTTTGGAATAAAGTAGGTATGTTCCTAGAAAATAATGAGATACGGTTCTGACAGATTAGACCGACCATAGAGTATCACCTACCATCGCCTAAGAAAAGCGACCGCTACTCTACGGATGGGAAATATAATGCGATTGGACGAAAGATCTAGACCGAGCTAGAAGTCGAAGAGAAGGACAATTATTCTATAAATACCGAGGATGGATCTTTCACAAAAGGAGATCCCGGCCAGAAAGGCCAGAGAGAGAGACATTGAACTCGTAAAGAGAATCCGACTGAGGGATACCCTCCAGAGAGTATTCCTACTAACTCGAACCCTATAAAGAGAGTTTCAATCCCACTTTTCCTAGGGACATTTATTCCTTCCATCCTTATTCTCCCCATATACAACAAACGGCGGTTTCAATCTTCAGATGTGGCCCCAAACATACTTTCTGAATAAACTTATATTTCAGAAGAAGCATGACATGGGCGTCGGAGAGTCTTCGGAAGGGAAACCCCATCTTGTCCTCCTGAAGACATTCATGATAATGTTACTTGTGCAGGTTCAGTCGCTCCTCCAAATGACACCGCAACCATCTCCTCGGAGAAACGAAACTCCTACCCAGAACTCTACAACTACTTCCAGGCGTGAACCGAAGTCTACCACAAAAGATTCAAGACACCATGCATGGAAGACCCGAAATCCGATCCAAACAATTGCCATATATACTTTGATTGAGATGCATTTCATACCATTATGTGTAATTTAGTGATTGTGACTTAGCTCATCTTGTTGAAAAACTTAGGTCTGTTCTACAAAGATACAGTTGTCGAACGAATCTTGTTAAGTATAAATTGTCTTTCACTACAACTTTGGGTATACTCATAATCTTCATTGAGTGATCCAAAGTATTTCATAAATGTCTAGGTTGGTTACCTTATCTCAAAACAAAACAATTATCCATATATCTAATCGTTCTAACAAGATAGTAACTCAACTCTCCAACAAGATAGTAGCTCAACTCTTCAAATGCTCCAAATATTTGTATAGGCTAAAGTTCATAGATCATCACCACTCCCGCTTAAATCATTGTTCATTTATATATATATGTACATCTCCATAGATCGAAATTGGACTGGTGATGATACCATGACACAGCGTAAATCATCTCTCCCAAAAAAATTGAATTCGTTGCATAAAAAACGAATTTCTCACATCAACCACTAGTCCATTACACATTTATTTATTCTTATTCTATATTCTCTTGTGTAGATAAAGAAGTGGAAAAGTTGGGATCACTAACCAAATTCATCTTTTAGGAAACATATACAAACAATGTCGATGATAGCTAAATAAATAGCCTAATACATGTTCGAAAGCACGGATGACAAATGACAACAACGAGCACTCGTGTGGTAGAGACATCCAAGAATCCAGGATCTGACCTTTGACTCGGTTTCCACTCCGTACCAAATACTTTTATGTAAAAACTCACATTCTCTTTACTTTAAAAGAAGAGTACCATGTAAATTTTGCAACACAACTAAATCTCTATTCCATTTGCAAAGTGACAAAGTCCAAAACCACTCTCATATACATCAAACTACATTTTGGACCATTCTTTTCGGCCCAATATACAGTAAAATAAAATTCTTGTTTTCTCATTTACTAATTCTATATGGATTCAGACCTTTTTTTATTTGTTACTTTTGTTTTTGGTTAAATCTCAGAGAAATAAAATTTAAATTATCTAAAAATAATTATTTTATTTATAATTGAAGGTCAAATTAACACATGGATACCTTCTAAGATTCATCTTTACTTGCAATATGTCTTCAGAAATTACAAATGGCCCTTATAATACAAATTATGTAATTGTATTTTCTTCTTGACTTCTTGTTAACCAAGTAAAATACTATAAGCTTATATCTAACACGTGTTCTTGTAGAAAACATCCCACCAAATAGTGCCATACCAATTACCAAATCAGTTGGACCTACCGAATTAGATTATAACATTTAAAGTCTAATTTTTTTTTTAAATCCTTACGTTTATTACCAAAAAAAAAAAAAAAAACGGCATGGAAGCCATCGCCGTTATCAACGACGGCAACGTTAACTTATCCCTCGATATAAATATGGATGGAATTATTATCCAGGATCCAATCTGAGATTCGTTTTTATCCGTTCCGTAAATTAGGATATTTGGAACGTCCGGATCAGGATAATAAAATCTGTGAAAAGAGGATCCGGATCCGGTAGTAAAATTTCAAGGTCTGGATATCCGAATTCCGATCCGGATGCATTAAATTTATTAAAAACATATTTTTTTACATATATTAAATTATTTTTATATAATTATATATATATATATATATATATTGGTTTTAGTTTTTTCTAAAATATCATATTTTAAAAAATATTATTATAATTTTTTTTTTTAATTAATTTTTTAGTCTTTTATTTTGGTTATTTAATTATTATTTTCAGATCCGGATATCCGCAGATATCCTATTTTTTATCGGATATCCAGAAACCACGGATCCGAATCCGAATAATTTTGTCACAGATTCGATGGATCTGAATCTAAATACCCTAAAATTCTAGAATATCCAGATCCGTCCCAATCGTATAAATAAACAAAAGGCTTACCATAACTTGACGACGTCAGGGGTTACGGTTGTTGGTTTGTAATTGACATAAATACCCCTTTGTCTCGTTTTAATTTACGACCTAAAATGCGCGTCAAATTACAACGAAACAGAAGAACAATCGATCTCTCGTCATCTATCAATCATCGTCACTGACTGTGAAAAGACCCTTTTGATTTTTGTTTTTTTACAATCGAAATCTGAAGATAATATAATCTCTGATATCTCAATCGATTTTCCCCCAAATTTCCTGAAAATTTCAATCTCCTGATTTTTCCACCAAAGTTTCTGGAGAAAAACCTGCGTTGAAGAGTTTCTTTCCCGATTTCTTCATCATCTTCCTTCTCCGATTCGCTCCGGAAGAAGAAATCGTGATCTCACTACGAGAGGCCCCAGGTCTTTGAGGTCGGAAAAGCTTATGAGAATCTCGTGTTTCTTCGATTTGTCGGCTAAAATCTGTGGAAGTTTGTTGGTTTCGTAGAGATCCAGTGGTGGGAAATCCCTAATTTCACCAAATCGAGAATCTTGTCGATTGATTCATGGGGAATTTACCTACATTCCGGTAGATTTCCAGTTTTTTTGGGAAAAAGAGTCCATTTTTTCTAGGGTTGTCTATTGAAGTTTCGATTTCCAAATGTTCTCGAACCACTTTGTTGTCTCCTTCTTCCTTCTTCTGTGTCTCCCGATCGTTTTCTTCTTTGTCGCGCCACATGTCTTCCCTTCTCCTCCCGGCGAATCTCTCATCCCAATCTCCGATGAGCTCGACGACCAGAGCCTATTTCTCGCCGCCGCTGGGTCAACCTCTCTCTCCCATCTCTCATCCGGAAACCCTAACCCAAAGCTCAAGATTGCCTTTTTGTTCCTCACCAACTCCGATCTCCATTTCGCGCCAATCTGGGATCGGTTCTTCTATGGCCATCCCCAATCGCTCTACAACGTCTACGTCCACGCGGATCCTTTCGCCAACGTCACAAGGCCTGGGAACGGCTCTGTGTTCAAGAACGCCTTCATTGCGAATGCCAAGCGCACCGCACGGGCCTCCCCGACTCTCATCTCCGCCACGCGACGTCTCCTAGCCACCGCATTCCTCGACGACCCTGCCAACACCTACTTCGCCGTGCTCTCTCAGTACTGCATTCCTCTCCACTCCTTCAATTACGTTTACAGCTCCCTCTTCGAATCCTCCACTTTCGATAAATCCGATCCGGATCCAACTCCGACTCCTAGAGGTATCCGGATTTGGTATCGGAGCTTTATCGAGATCATCTCCGATGAGCCGAGGCTTTGGAAACGGTACAATGCTCGGGGAAGGTACGCTATGATGCCGGAGGTCCCGTTCGAGAAATTCCGGGTGGGTTCGCAGTTCTTTGTCATGACCCGAAGACATGCTTTGCTAACAATCAAAGATCGGATCTTGTGGCGCAAATTCAAGCTCCCCTGTTCTCGTTCCGATGAGTGTTACCCGGAAGAGCATTATTTCCCGACGCTGTTGAACATGAAGGATCCGGAAGGATGCACAGGATATACCTTGACCCGGGTCAACTGGACTGGCACTGTGAAAGGACATCCTTATACCTACAAACCGAAGGAAGTCGTGCCCGAGCTGATTACGAAACTCCGGCGATCAAACCACTCAAGCTCCTACTTTTTTGCACGCAAGTTTACCCCTGATTGCTTGAAGCCCTTGTTGGCCATTGCAGACTCGGTGATTTTCAGAGATTAAGTTTTTCAGGTAAGTGTCTCCAAAGCCTCTCCCTTGTTACTTTCATCCTTGTGGATTACTATGTTTCCCGGGGGATTGCGGTGGGTCTGTGCGACTTGGTCAAGGAACTAAACTGTAGATTGATAGATAGTTGTAATGTTAGGGCTTGTTTGATCTAAAACCATTTAATCAGTAAACATAAGCAGAACTTTGGCAATGGTAGTAACATAAGACTTAGATTTTTCAAGAGCAAATCATCAGACTCTGGTTTATCGGTAAAATGCTAAATGAAGCAGTTTGTAATTAGTTTCAAGGTTTTCCTGTGTATTGCTTTGTGATCATGAATCAATCAAATTTGGATTATACAATCTTGCCATGAAAAGGATACAGTGCTCTCATCAGCTGCATTGCTCTGTTATATTTTTTGATGTAGTAGACGTGGGAATCCAAAACCCTTAGTACTTTGATAATAAGCAAAACTTTGGTTATGGTGGAAGTAGAGGATTATGAGCACTTAGGTTGTCGAAAATCAATCATAACAGACTCTGATTTCTCAGTGAAATGCTAAAGAAAAGCATGTATTATATAGTTAAGGTATATTGTCTACATTGGCTTGACTTTGCGCTCTGATCGTAAACATAAGAAGCAATTTGGATCATCCAAAAACCTGCCATGAAATGTGTATCCTGCTCTTGTCTGATTCATAGAGCTATTATATATTTGTTTGAAGAAGTCGTGGGGAATTGTATCGAGTATGGTGTTCTCTTGTTTGGGTCTTCAATGAATTGCAAAAAGTATGAACAGATTCTCAATTATGTTTTTGCTTTTGATTATGACTTTTCAGGGGAATTTTTTGGCGATTTCTCGTCTGCAAGCAAAGTGGGATGAGAAAAATAGAAATTTTTTGGACCGGACAAAGGTTTTATGTTATGGGTTGAAGGACAAAAGTCAGTTTCAGGAGTAAGAAGAAGGAATCATAGGAGTGCTTCAAATAGTGGTACTGCCCGGGAGCTGTTGTGACACATATATATGACACGAGAAGGAAGATTAAGAAGACTTTGAAATATCAAAGTTGTAATTTTTCCTTTGTTTTTTTTTTTCTTTGGTTATCTTTGTTTTGGAGCTGGTGCTGTACATAGCAGAGATGTTTTGACCCCCCCAAGTTGTTGGGTCTGTACCTTTATTGGTTGTCAAGGAAATCTATGAAGAGAACACATTCTTGTTGTTGCTAGCTGTGTGATCTCCTGCATCTCAGCCTAGAGTACTTAATTACATAAAAACCGTGGATTTTATCCGTTAATGACGTCATCTCCAGAATCTGAACCGTACAGATCGTAATTAATGCTTTCTTTCCTGGCTCCAAGAATTTCCTTTTTTCTATTGTTATGAATTATGATAGTTTCTATATAAACGCTCCCAGAGAAGCCACACCATTCTCTTCTTGTGAAATCACCAGATTACATTGCGTAATGGAGATGTGGTGATGATCAACGACCACAAAGTTGAGGAAGATATTATACGGAACCAAGTTTCAGTTGTTGATAAGAGAATACTGCAAGAGATTGAAACGTTTCGCTCTTCGATAGCTCGGATTGAAGAGTACAGAGAAGCTAGAAAACAAGTGGAACGTAAACTTGATCTTCAATATCAGCGGAATGTTGCTGAACCACTCGATTCTTATATGACTGCAGTCCAACGGGAACGTGAGATCAAATCTCAGATAGAAGAAAGAAAGACAAGGATGATGATGATGAGAGAAAGGGCACATCAAGAAGAGACAATACGCCAAGAAAAAGCTCGTTTCAGAACGAGCAAAGGAAGAAACTGAGAGATTAAAAGCAGCCACAGAAGTAGCTCAAAAGGAAGTAGCAAATGGCAAAGCTGTTGAAGAGAAAACACATCAAGAAAAAGCTCGTTCCGAGGCTGAGAGAGAAAAGGCAGCCAAAGAAGTAGCAGAACAAAAACTTGCGGGAGAGAGAGGTCGTGTTGCTACTCCTTCAGCTAGGACATCGAATATTCAAGCTGCAGAAAGTGCTTTGAGATTGGAGAAGCACAGATTGAAGAAGCTCCAAGAGTTAAAAGCAATGAACCAATCGCTAAAATCACGCTCAAATCAGGACGTTAGCAGCTTTGAAAATCGTCTTTAAGCAAATAACGAAGGATAATGTAAGTGCAAGAACCCATGAAATTGTCAAAATATTCAAGGACCCTCGTTGTCCGGTTTCCATCAGTTTAGCAGCTTTCGCAAAGAAGATGGTATCCGCTTGGCGAAACCCATTCCCATTTGCGTGCGGCTATGTCACTGTTTGCGTTACCTCGCAGTTTCCACAAGCTATGGATATTCTTCTTGCTGAATTCCACAAAGCTTGCATTTACACTGTCCCAAAGCATGTTGTAAACTCAGAGTCAGCTTGGGGTTCAGACGCATATAGCCGCTTAGATTTCATAATGAGACTCTACGGGGCATTTGTCCAGACCGATATTCGCGGTGGCAATGCCACTAACATCCACGGGATCGAACATGGATGGGCTTGGTTCGCCCGGTTCCTTAACAAAATCTCAGCCAACGACAAAGTTACTGCAACAGCCTTAAACGGATTCCTCCAGACGGCAGGATTTGGTCTTCATCAGAGGTACAAAACTCAGTTCTTGAAAGTTCTGAATGTTGTCAGAGAGCATTTCTTGGCGAAGTTGATGGCGAAAAAAGACTCGTCCGATCTACGAGCGATCATAACCAAGATCACGGTCTACTTAGATGGCCGGATGTATCTCAAGGAACCCGAAGGAAGACCTATGCAGACGAATCTTTAGTCGACGGAGTTTACTGCTCAAGTTGATCAGCAGAACAACAATCATCATTCCCAGAGGAATTATTACAGAGACTATTACTGATTAGTGTATCTTTCGCCAAATAAAAACATCTCAATTTTTATCACTGTTGTAACATATGATCACAGTCACAGCAATATTGTGTAACTTGTTTCTGTAACATATGACAAGAAGTTATATGAAAACATTCTTTTCTCTCTTATTGAGTATTTTGTTTCATTTAGATAACGAGTTAAAGAGCTATCTAAAAGTCTAAAGACACAATATAGACTGAGACGCAATCAATACAAAGATAAGGTCATAAGCGTGTGAGAAGTGAGACATAATTATATATCTCTTTCATGTTTCTGATGTATTTGGAAAGACAAATGAAGTTCGTGATGTACAAAGAGAAAAACAGACACAAGAGTCAGAGATCATACTCGAGAGAAGACCAATCTATCAATGTCAACAACAGCAAAAGAAGAGAGTCAGAAATCAGCCTTTCTTGACCGGCCTTTGGACGTATGATTTGTTCGGATCCTCTGTCTTCAATTTTGGAGGACGCGTCTCTCCTTTTTTGGCCTGCAGGACGATAACGTAGGCTTAGATTGAAACCTTACCCAAGAAAAATTACAGTAATTCGCCAACGCAGGCTTTTTCCTAGCTAACAATGTGTCTCTTACCTTCTTCCCTGCTTTCATGAAGTCTCTCCAGCTTGATACCTGCACATAGAAACCCAAACGTTAATCAAAACACTGACTTCGAGGACAAAAGCAAATGCGCTACGCCTTCCTATGTCCTGTTATCAGTCTTCCAAGGGGAAGTAGAAAATGTGAGAAATTGCATATATCATCTTATGATAAATGAACAGAAGGTGGAACCACTATTTGATCCCCAAAACAAGTGTCAAAAAGTATTTGGTCATGAGCAGATATAAATGGTTCGAACTATCTTAGATGAGTTCTCTTCTCTAACGCCATTTCTAACCGTACATACGGGTCAATAGGTCAGCTAAACTGGTTCTAAGCAAATGCATTCACAGGCAGGTAAGGAATTAGGATGATGGGTTAACAAAAGAACAAACCCTGTTTTCTCTCGTCCCTTCCCACTGTTCTTCATGCTCCCGCTTTTTCTTCCATATCTCCTTTTGTTCTGCTTCATCCTTCTTCAGTCTTCCCTCTTCTTCTGATATCTAAATGTCAAGAAGCAATAACAGAAAAAAGTGAATGAATGATTGTGTGCCTTTTCATGGAGAAATTATCACGCAAGGCAAACTAGAAACTCTACATACTCTCATTGCCATTTTTCTCCTACGCCACTCTTGGTCTGTTAATATCTCTCGGACCTTTAACTTAAGCTCCTTCTGAAACTCTTCAGATCGCTCATATATTTGCTCATGCTTTCCCTGTGTACCAAAAAAGTGTAGCACTACAAGTTAAGAGGAATCTGAACTATTTGAGAACACGATGAGTGGTGACTAGATAACAATCAGACGAAAGAAAAAAATAAATAAATAAAGACAGAGAGTGATTCAATTAAGATATCCCTTTATCTAACACATAAACTTTGACAAACATGAGCTAGGTATTCTGTTGCTTAGAATTCTTATTTCATGGGTAAATTACAGGCACAAGATTTTCCTTTTCAATCTAAGAAACAATTTGGGATTACATTACAACAATGCCCAGCCAGTAAAAGAAACAACTTAATCCAGCAGCTGGATATAACATTCTTCAAAATTCGCAACTTGCCAGTAAAACGCAGATATTATACTCGCTGAACAAGCAACAGAAATTAATTCACTCCAGCAGAAGCCCAATTTTGACAAAAGCTAGGCTTCTAAAAGAAAATCTGCAGTATCAAAACCAACACTTTTGATCTCGCTAGTTACAATGAGCCATCAATAACCCAATCACATTGGACAAATAGAGAAGGTAAAAACAAGGATCTCAGAAAATCGCTTAGATAGTTAGATGTAAACCCAAAAAGAATGGTTTCTTACCTCGTCAACCAAGGACTTTATTTTAGAGGCGGTATCTTTCTTCAACTGTTTCTTTCTCTTCATCCTAAGCTCTTCTGTATTTCAAAGTTGAAGAGAAGAAGGTTGTCACGACAGAGAGAAAAACAAAAGGTAAACTACATATTCTGGTATAATTTCCAGATGAAGAAGAACATAAACTGCAAAATGTGAATTTCTTTATTTTGTGTGTGCACATGTGTCTCCACAAGGTCGTCTTAAGAACTCCAGCATAAACTACGAATTCTAACCTTTCGCAGCACGGACTTGGGTGAGAATATAATCTCTTTCTTGGTCATTTAGCAGTAGTTGTTGCGCTTTTGCCAATGCTGTTCAGTAAATCAAATAAAAACATGACAAATCAATTCTTTTATGAAGGGGCAAGCAATTCTTGCTTGATGTAACACCAAGATGGTGAATCACAAAAAACAACTGCATATGTAAAGAAATTTTAAAAAACTATTAACCTCCAAAAGCCTCCTGTGCTTGTGGATGCTTGCATTTGTCAGGGTGAACCATCAAAGATATCTGGAAAAGGTCCAAATCCGTCACAAAGTTTCCAGTGTAGTCCCAATCAGTGGCGCGGTAATTAAAAATCACAAGGCAAGCTTTTTTTCTACTAAGTTGATAAACCGTGAAGAGAAAACAAATGTTTTTGCAGTGCAAGTGACAGAAGTGAGAATACCTTTCTGTATTGCCTCTTAACGTCATCCGTGGAAGAATCAAAAGATAGGTTAAGATGCTCAAACGGGTTCAGCTTGAAGCATGAGAGAATCCTACAAAGTTTCAAAATTTTAAGATATGATCATAAAAGACATGACTGCAACACTACAAGCATACTGGTAATAATCTTAACAGCAAAAACAAGTAATCACTAGTATACATGGAAGATATGTACAAATCACCCACATCATTTTAAGAAACATATCATATCTGCGTATTGCCCATGAAAAGGGAGAAAAATTGATCAAATTTTCACAAGATCCGGTTTGTAATCAAGTGCATAGTGAAGGAATATATCAAAAGAGAGCACAAAACCTCAGTGCCAATTCAGTTGTAATTCCATACATACAAGTTCCCTAATTGACCATCGTCTTGAGGGATGAGCATATTGATAAGCTAATGAATGAAACATAGAAACCCTAATCCACTCTGAATTGCATAACAACGCATGTACACAGCTCGGATCAGGAACAGAGTTGGGGGATACGAGCTAAATTAGGTCTAGGAAGAGAGGGTTTTGAAGGAACCTGATGACTTCGTTGTCCCTCTCCACTTCACCGACCTCGGCGAAGAAGGATTTTAGAATCGCATCGTCGTCTACTTTCACATCTCCCATGGCTTCCTTTGTATGATCCCTTCCCCTCTCTCTCTCTCTGTCTCTCTCTCCCTTCAAGTACGACAGAGTAGAGAAGGAAGAAGAAGAAACAAAATGGCGATTTTCTGGGCTGTTTTCTGTAATGGAGTGTCGGGTATTCGGGCGGGTTGAATTATGGGTCTGGATTTGAGTCTACCGGGTCGGGTCGGGTCAGGTCGGGTTAATCAGATGGATTCGGGTTTTGGCGATGAGAGAGAGAATTATATGGGGCTTTACGGATTTTAGTGGAGCTTATGATTATAGAAAAGAAAAGGCTTGGCCTATTAGAGCATCTCCAACAAGGGTTTGGAGATGGATTGCTCCATGATCCTCAAATATTTTTTTTAACTATTTGTATTTTGCATTATAATTTTTAATATTAATAATAATTAATTATAATGATAAAATTTTCATAAATGAATATTATTACACAAAATATTAATAAATAAAACATTACATGATAACATAAAATTACATATAAATAATAATAAAACACACATAAAATTTAGTCATAAAATTACATGTAAAATTACATATTATTGTATTGTGAATTTTAATTTGTATTAAATTTGCTTAATGTAGTATTATTGTTATGTGAAATTTTTTTAATGTTTTAATATGTGTTCTATATTAATAATTTTGATTTTGATTTTAATATATTTGTTTGATTTTATAAGTGATAATTCAATTTATAAAGATATATTAGAAATATTTATAACATATATAATTATATGGACTAAAATGATCAAACAAAAATATTAGTAAGATTATTTATGAGATATAAAATATAGGGACTAAAAAGTAAAGCAAAAAGTTTTTTGAAGTTTTGAAGGCTTGTTGGAACCCAAAAAAAATGAGAGTTTGAGAGCTTATAAGATCTAATTTATTTATTGAATGACCAACTATTATTATTATTATTTTTTGTTTATTTTTTTTAATACTAAGGTTTTGGGTCTATGTTCATACTTTCCCTCGGGTCGAGGACCATAACATTTTATATGGTCCCTTCCCAAGTACCACTCGAACCAGCGACTTCTAACCTTTGCCTGAGATACTTTACCAGTTGAGCTGATGATTCTTGGTATAACCAACTATTATTAACATTGCAAGAAACATATTATGGTTCTTCAACTCCACGATGATTAATTAAAAGATTAGCGTTATAGACGAAAAAAATTATGTCTATTCAATTAAATATCCCATAAATCTATTCGTAAATATCTCAATTATTATTAATACACATGCAGATCTGTCATGCAGGTCAAACCTGCGACATATTTTTTTTATTATTGATGCATATACAAGTCTGTCATGCGAGTCAAACTCATCCCGCTAGACTCGTCCTGCGGCGGATTTAAATTTGTTTTACTCACACCTATCCCACCATCTTTAATTTTGTCTAAGCAAATAAAATTTTGGAATTCAATTGCCGTGAATATAACGATGATATCGTATACTATTCTTTGCTAACCTTCCTACATGGATATATCCACGTCTACTATCATTATTGGACTTTACAAGATCATATTTTTCCAAATTACAAATAGACTATTATTTTTCTAATTTATGAACATTTCCCCCTCTTACAAACTTTTAAAAGCTCAAAACACATAACCTTTTAAAAAAAAAAATCATATGTGCTCAAATGGTTTAACTTAATGTGGTTACGTGGGTGAAATATAAATGAATAAAACGGGTTGTCGTCTTATTTGGGAATAACATGGGACAACAAAAATTTGTACAAACACAACACTCATCATAAATATTTCTTTACTTCAACGAGGTCTCTAACCTCATTTAAAAACAATAAATTACTTTCTAATTTTCACCCCTCACTTACTCTCCTCTCCTACTCTTGATTCTTTATTCTCTCTTTTTTTTTTTTTTTTTTTTTTTTACCCACCAACCAAAAACGCAAGTGGTAAAACATATAGAGGAACAAATAATAAGGTAGAAAAACCACCAGCGACAACAATTATTGGGTTAATATGCATATATATTCGAGTATACATACTCAAATATGTATACACATATATAGATAATATCATATGCTTCTTGTAAATTACCCCTTTTTGAGGGTCTAAATTTATGAAGTTGCAATGCAGAAAGGCTCGATGGACAAAAGAGACCTCCTTCGTTCCTTGCATCCATTTATCCAACCGTCATGTCCGTTGATAATCTTTTGGGCTTGAAATTGGGGCTTTGTGTTTGGGCCAAAAGCTTCAACGTTAGTGGGCTTCCAATAGTAGTCACATGTGTTGAAGCAAGCGGCTCCGACCGTGTCATCCACCGTGGAAGGCAGTTTTGTTGACCGAGCAAGCTGAGCCACCCTTGGCCTCGGCGGCAGTGAATGAACAACCGGCGTCGACAGGTCAGGCTTGGTGTCGAATTCATCTGCGGCGGGCCATCTCGAGTTTCTTTTAGGTACCCCAATAGGCTTATGGGCCAACCTATGAACAGTTATAGGCCCAATAGGCTTTTGTGCAAGCTTATACATAAGCCCATTGGGCTTGTAGGCAAACTCGTCTTGCTCCTCTGCTTCTTCCTCTTCATCTTTGTCTTCTTCGTCGAACCATTTAACCTCCGAATCAATCTCATCTTCCTCGTCGCTAGCGATGTCAATTTCGTGATTGGGTTCGCTGCTGATTTCTGCAAAAGTTAGCAGGAGGCGTCCGTCTTGGCGTTTGGCGGAGAAGTTGTTGTGCGACGGCATAGAGACAGCTTCGAGAACCAATCGGCCATTGTCACGGCGAGTTTTCATGTGCAGAGACGAACCTGATTGGCTCGAGAGAGAACGAATCGGAGGAGGAAACGATCCTCGAGGCAGTTCGATGCAGTTTGTGTGATTTGGAACCGTGATTGATTCTTGCTCAACCTCAACTTCAGCCTCTGTTTCTTCTTCTTCTTCTTCCTTGGTCTCTGTCACGTTGAGAACGAGGTTTGTCTCCTCTTGGTTGCTAATTTCCTTGTCGATCTCAGAATCTCCAGTTTCCGACGACGAATACGAAGAGAACCCTTCGCAACCCGTCTCGGATCCGAGACTCTCAGTGCAAATCTCGAGGCTTTTTTCGCTCAAGGAACTCGCGCGTTTCATCAGTGGATGAACATACGGTGGAGAAACCGTGTCGGTGCTCGATTCCGTCTTCTTTTTCTCCGACAAAATCGAGCTCCAAACATCGGATTGGCCGGGCTCGATCTCTTCCTTCTTGTTGTTCTTGTCTTCTTGAATCTGAGCCCAAATATCGAACCCGGATCTTGATCCTTCTTCCTCTGCTTCCTCGTCGGAGCTGAGTGAGTCAGTACCAAAGGCACGGAGCTTCTCCGACGAAGAAACCCTCTTCATGGGAGAAAACCCATTCTGCGTGACCCAGTTCTTGGAGGACAAATCAGCAGAGAAGGTCCGCCTGAGTGAAGGTGCAGATAAAGTGTTCGACGAAATGTCACAGTCACCGCCACCAAGGATCGTCACTATGCCTTGCTGCTTCTTCAACGAAGAAGACAAGCCAAGGCTCTTGCTTAAGCCACAAGCCATCATCTCAACACTATTCCCTCGTTTTCCTGCACAATTAACAATCTGAATGTTAACAAACATGCACTTGTTATCATACAAACAAAGTCAACAAATGAGATTAGCTCTCTCTTTTTTTATTGGATTATGATTTGTTTCTGGAGATTTAAACATACCTGGAGATCTTTTTGAGGAAAAAATCAAACTTTGGGTGAGAAAACTCAAGTGTGTTGTGTTAGAGAAGATGAGATGATGTTTTTGATGGATGAGAATGAGACATGAAGAGAGGTGAGTGAAGAGGTGCTTATATATAGAGCTTCTTCCATTGTGGAACCATGTACAGTGGGGTCCTCCATGAAATTACTCTTCAATTCATTGTATTTTTTATTTATGGGTTGTCTCCGTTGAATGTCTCCGTTGAAGTACCACAAAAACAATTTTTTCTCAGACTTTTTATCTTTTCGTTTTACTACACAAACTAAGTAAACCGATCAAAAAATTATACGAACTAATTTTCTCTTCGTAATTAACCAAATAAAATTGGTTAAACTAAAACCGTTGATTAAACCGTAACTATGGTTAAGTAAATCGTAATCACGTTTTGAAATGTTTATTTATGATTATTTAAATGTACACGTGTCATTTTATGAATAACAATAGAATTTTAATATTATTTTTATATATAATAATTAATAAATTACAAAAAAGAAAGAAAAAAAAAAAAAAAAAAATGGAGTTCGTCTTCGTGAATTCGCCGGAAGAGGAGGCGGAGCTTCTTCCTCATGTTCATCAATTTCCGACTTCGATTACTACCACCACGGCTTCTCGATTTCCTAATCAAACGGTCATGATTCTCTAATTCGGAATCATCATCTTCATCATCGTCGTCGTGATCTAGGGTTCCGACTTCTTCGATTATAGTTCCATTAAGTCCATTACCAGAATGACCACCAGATCTACTGTTCATCTCCGGCATAGTAGCAGCTCGTTGAAGAGAAAGTGGTGGTGATGGAGGAGGAAGAAGAGTATATGGAATCGGCGCGACGGAGACAGAGGAAAAAGAAGCGACGGTGGAATTAGAAATCGCGGCGGCGACGAAAGTCGAAGAAAGAGGAGATATAGCGGCGGCGGAGGAGGAAGAGTGACCACCGGAAACTAGAAATTCGCCATGGGATTAATCGGAAAGAACAGTTCCGGTATTTTTAAGAGCCATAACATAAGCTGAGTGTGCGGCAGCGAAAGCGTTACGAGCTGTAACTGCATCTTTCATCAATTGTTTCTGTTCTTTACAACGAGTTACTGCTTCTTCGTTCTCGATCTTCGATTGTGCACAACCCATCTTTTTCTTCTTTTTTTTTCTCTGTAACTTCAAGATTTTATCAATGGCGGAGAAGAGAGAGAGTTGAAAAGACTCCATTTTTCTATTTTTCTTTTCTTTTTTATAATTTATTAATTATAATATATATAACAAATAATATTAAAATTCTGTTTTTATTCACAAAATGACACGTGTACATTTAAATAATCATAAATTAAAATTTCAAAACGTGATTACGGTTTACTTAACCATGATTACGGTTTAATCAATGGTTTTAGCTTAACCAATTTCATTTGGTCAATTTCGAAGAGAAAATTAGTTCGTTTAGTTTTTTAATCGGTTTACATAGTTTGTGTAGTAAAACGATGAGATAAAAAATCTAGGAAAAAATCGTTTTAGTGACATTTCTAAAGGGGAAATACGCAACCAATCCTTCGTTTATTTTTGTTATATCTTTTTAGTATTCATTTTTCAAACCAAAAAACCTTTCAATTATGTAAGTAACAAATGATTTCAGAATTAAATAAAAATGCACTAAATGCCGATATTCAGAGGGGAACGACCTTAAAACTTGAAGTTTGTAGTAAAATGGTTTTTATTAGTGCGGTTATATTGTGTGATTTATTAGATTCAATTCGGATTTAGTCATATAGTTTAATAGTTTGTATTAGTATTGTCGTCATGTTGTCGTCATGGAAGTTTAAATTGATCTGCATAATGTATTTGCTGACAAAAACAAAATTCAGATTCAATCCGTGGTTTATATGTCATTTAGTTTTAAATTATTAATATTCCAACTGTAAAATCTGCCTATTTTGATAACGGTGACAAATAAAGATGAGAAGGACTAAAAAATGATGATATATTTCAGTTGTACAACTAACGCATTTGTCGTAAAGAAAAAACTAACGGATATGAAACAAAAAAAATACAAAAATTGCATATATTTATGTCAATAAAGGAAGAAAAATGTTGACGTATGGCATCGATACCCTGTTGAACCAATAACGTGGCACATTGTGGAAGTCACAATTTTCATCTTTTTTTAGTTAAAACGATGAGAATGTTCCAAAAATATGCAAAGAAAGCTGGATGCCATTATTAGGATGTTCTGTTTTATTTATTTTTTTATTATAAGTTACCTTTCTACCACTTGGGTTTCTTTATATTGCAGAGATTTTTTTGTTACAAAATCGTAACCTAAGTAAACCAAAAAATTAGAACATTTTAAAAATACCAAAAACATGCAGAGTATTATAGTTGATTACATATTCATTTTTTCAAATGGATATCACTTTTAATGTATTAAAAGCTGATACAATATTGTAATTTGAAAATATAAGGTGGATTAGAAAATAACACCAAAAACTTCTATCTTGATATTTTTTTCTTAAAATTTTAATAACCCTAACCAAAATTAGCATATATAACGGTCTCAAAATCAATCATACTTGGCGCGTAATGAAGATGTAATTGAAAAGTGGTTCCAATAAATTTGTTTCTAACCAAAACACAAATAGTTCACATAAATTTAGCTTTTAAATTAATATCTAGTTTTATCATCAATTCATTTGGAATTTAATTTGAAAATAATTAAAGCTTTGAAAGTGATTAAAGCTATAACTTTTAAAACACATAATCGTAGTTTGAACACTTTGTTAAAGTTTCTGTCAAAAATGTTAAAATTACTCGAGCATCAAAGTTTAATACTATAAATATAACTTGATTCTTTTTAGTGTACATAAAAGCTTTCCTAAAAGAATATGGCCGTATAGTAAAATTAGCCGTAATTTTTAGTAAAAATAATTAATAAGAAAAAGAGAATATCGTCTGAAATTTATTTGGGGCAAAACTCAAGTTGGTGGGTAGGAGTATGATACGGTCCGAGAGACAGAGACGTGTGCATGGGGACACGAAGACTGAATAATTTTTTGTTCTCAAGTGTACGTGGTTGCATGTCTACGTGCGTATATATGCATATCGGTATACATAGATGATGTTGATGATAATGATGAGATCATTATTGGTCCTATCCGCAAAACGATAAAATGTTCTAAAAGTATCCAAAAGATATCAAGTGCGTACCCCTACGTACGTATATGTATTGTTTTATTACATCCCTTGATTTGAGTATATGTACCCAAGTTTTTTTTTTCTTTCTTGTTTTTGAATGGTGTGATCGCATCATATCTCTAGAATATTGGCCCGCAACGTCAAATCCGTATTTGTAATGAATTAATGATTAGTTAAATAATTACCAACACTATTATTTACTTTGTTTTGATATTTTTCTTCATTAAATGTATCCAAAGACTAAATCATCATTAACCAAAAATATATATATCTAAATCATTCAAATATTTTTGTCACCTTCCATTGGCTTTAACCCAGATTTTCTGCTCATTGTGGATAATGTTTGTACATCTGCTAGATTTCAGATATTTTATCTGCTCTCGTGTTCAAACTCAAGTCAATATCAAAGAAGTGTTTAATTACTGATTGGGGAAATACTATGATAAATAATTTGCGAGAACCAATTGTCTATAACTCTCAATTTTTCATTGGGATGGAGAGTTATTTTTTCAATCGGAATATCTAAAATCTGATTCTGGATATCTGAGAAATAATTATAGACCGAAGATCCGAAATTCCCACGATTTATCCAAAAAAAATTGATGTACCAAAGAGATTTTGTGCACTAAGATCTCATATTCAAATTTGGTTTGGGAAAAGATATTTAAAATGTTTTAGTCCTCGTTCTAAAAAAATTTACAAGTTTAAGATCCAAAATTTTTTGGTTACCAGAAAATGTTGTGAAATCAAAAGCGAATGCATTCTATGAATGTGCATGTATATATTGTGTCAAAAAAATTCCCTGTCTGATTTTTCCTAAATTGGTGTTGCAAAAGAAGCCGTCTCATATGCGGATGATAAATGAGAACTATTTGCAGTATAAATCTTGAATTCTGTGGTTATATGAGTAAGAACTTCCATTCATTATTGGTTGTGAATCCTTAAACCTTCAACTTGTTTCTTAATGTCTTTATATTGAAACGTAATAAGTAATACATTGGCTTTGAATGGTAAATCGTATGGATGTGTTATGATTGTGTTACAATTTGTACCATATTTTGTGTAATTAAACAGTGAATTAATGTTATGAAAAATCGTATCACTATTTTTTATTTTACTGTAATTTCTTTTCACTATTTGTACTGCTTCTAAATGTATTATCATTTTTCGTACCATCAAAAAATTATACCGTCTTGTGTTACCAATCAGACCCATTATATAGTTTTCTATATTTTTTATGAGTAAAACACTGTCAACAATCTTATTAAATAAATTAAAAATTACTATTAAGAAGAAAAAATTAATAAACACATTTTTTATTTTGCTTGGACATAAATAGACATTATTTTATTTTTATAATAAAAAGAAGATAATAGAGAATAAAATAAAAATATATTCTAAAATACCATTTTTATGTTTTTTTTTTTAAACACAAATATTAAGAATTCAAAAATACCATTCAATAAGCCTTCTTAAAACCTTCCTAAGCCTTAAGAAAGCTTTCTAAATGCTTCTCAAACGATTTTGTGGTATGTTTGAAAATTTTAAAAATATTTAGTAATTTTGGAAACAAACATAAAGATTGGAAATTTTTTATTTACCGAAAAAAGAAAACACAAAGGCAAAGACATCCAAAAAGAACAAACATTTCCAATTAGGTTAAAGGAAGATAGCGAGAGACACTCATTGTGGGCAAAACATCGCTTAAGGTGGAAGCAAAGGAATCGCCTTTCTTCTTTTAAAGGACCAAATTCAATTGGACGGACCAATTAATTTACCAGAAATTAATGTTTATCCATATATATAATTAAACTCATCATGGCATCGTCCATTTTTTTTTTTAATTCCCTAATTAAGCCCATCGTTTGAAAATGTATAACCTACATAAAATGTAAGAGCAAATTAGAAAGTTTTGCTTAATATAAGTCTTAGAGATATTTAGTATGGTTTTCTTCTCCGGTTGCAGCCACAACATTCGAAAACTTTCTTGTTTTTAATGTTTTTCTAGAAACAACTAAAGGTGTAAGTGCGTGTGTGTTCAAACATAATGCATGAAATCAATCAGAATAACAAGAAATATTATGTTACAAGATGACAGAAATGAGAAGACCTAAAACGATAGAGATAGTATAGCATAAGGGCTTTATTCGATAGATTTGGATTCCTATTTATCTATTTGTATTGTTTCTTTTATATTTTGCTATATATATACGTGGAATATACTTTCACTCTATATATATTATACAGAAGTTCCACCCATATAGATATACGTAGCCTCGTGATGTAACAGCCACATATGGTTTAGAACCGATCTAGTTTGATGTTTATGGAATCTATTCTCAAACAATATAACACATAAATTACCAAAATGCTGTTATAGATACAATTTAATCAAAGATAATTGATTCGTTTTATATTGTTTCTAGAAAGCATTTTAGAGTTAAACAGGCAATGCACATAAAAAGAATACATGAATATTATATAAATTAGAATAAAATACATGATTATATATGTTATATCGAAAAATGAACTTATATAAATAAATTATATCATTGGCCATTCGTAATCAAAACATTAGCAAAATAAGCTACAGTTTTCACGAATTAAAAAAAAAAAAACCAAAATTAGTAATTAAAATATTTGAAACCTACAACAGACTATACGATTTTGATTGAAAACAAAACTACATTCAAATGAATGATAATTTTTTAAGTTTTTAGGTAATTAATAAATAAAACAAGAATTCGCTGATTAGAGAAAAGGAATAAAATAGTAAAAAAAAAACATGAGCTTACCCAACAGAAGAATCACGAAAGTGGAAAGCAACCGAAAGCTCGTGTCTTGTTGTATGCATGTTGGGTCCTTTTGTCTCTCTTTTTCTCTCTCTAGGGATGTGCAGAAGATGCTCATATACGTAGCGTCGTTCATCAGAATATAAATAACTAACAGTAATTAAACAAAAAGGTTTCGATGTTGATCCCTTTTCTGAGTATTTAGAATATTAACGTAGAAACCAAAAAGTAACATTTATAGAATTTAATAGTAATATATAAAAAAGTTTT
Source organism: Pseudoturritis turrita (assembly GCA_900406555.1). NCBI lineage: Eukaryota > Viridiplantae > Streptophyta > Magnoliopsida > Brassicales > Brassicaceae > Pseudoturritis > Pseudoturritis turrita. The sequence continues at coordinate 1,571,110 of OVBL01000227.1, read as the reverse complement.
TTTTTTGTTGTTGAGAAAAATATATAAAAAGTTGCATGGTGAAGAGAGCTTTTAGGACGTAGAGAGAGATAGAGAGCGCGTCGCCACACATGAAGAGAAGGGAATTAAAGCTAGACATGGATGCGTTTTGTCTCTACCTGTAAACCAAAGCAACACCACTCAATTTCAATTATTTATTCATCAAAAAACTTTTTTCACCATATATCAGAAACTAAAAATAAAAGTCTAAGTGTCTAACCAACGCGTTAGTGGCATAGTGGTCGTTGAACTTGAACTAGGGCGTAAATTTTGTACATGCTCGACGTTTCAATTTTCACTGCGGATAAATTCGTTGCACTTTTGGTTGTCTAGGCTTTGGTGTAGGCAATTAACTTGTGGTGGACTTGCGAAAAACTCTTGATCAAAAAATATATTCACCCCTTGAGATTAGTAAGTGCATATATATATATCCAAACACCCAATGCTAATAAAACAAATTAAAGTATATGATTTTGGTATTTATGGTTTAAACCTAGTAAATAAAAAGGTATATGATTTTGGTATTTCTGGTTTAAACCTAGTCTTTGTCTTAATGCAATTTAACTGATAAGAAACAAACTAAAACCCCAAAATAAATACTTTTTACCTTTTTATGAAGAATTTTTTTTCATTTATTGATGATATTCAATGTAAAATATCTTCAAATGTGTTTTTAATTATGCTGTTGACATGTTTTTTAGCTAAGAATTCCAGACCGAAATCTAAACTCCCATAGTATAGAAAATACGGTATATACATCTATGTATTATAAATAATTTATTTTGGGTTGTTGAATCTTTAAATTTGGTCTAGTAATTTACACGAGGTGGTCATACAGGAATTTTTTTGTCAAAACTTCAATTAGTCTGGCAAAAATCGGACGCTATAGCATTTGAACTTTTGATATCAATAAAAAAAATTATCATGCAAGACATATATAATAACCAAATCAATCCAAGCAAAACATAACTAATTTATGCGTTTTGGTTAAATAGTTATTTTGAAAGTTAACATTTGTGAATACTTAACCCAAAAAAAAAGATGTGAATTTTATTATTAATTTTTATATTTTTATATTTGTAGATTTTTTTTTTTGTTATCTGACACTTTTCTTATAACGATATGTTTTATTAATTTAATCAAATAATGATTAGCACTTTATAACAATGAAGTTCCAAAAAATTAACTATAAACAGAGTTTTCATCAAAATAGAAACAATTTGACCCATGCTTTAGCCATTAATAGAGGATCTCATCAAAATAACCATGTTTTACCTGATCGTTTATAACTGCAAAACGAATAATAAAATATATCGCTAATTGCTATTATTGACGTTATTGCAGGTTGCTATTGTTAATAAATGTGAAACGAACATGACACAAGTGTTTATTTCTAACAAAAAAAATTGGACTAAAATATTATATGTATACCTACGTGAAGACTACTGAACATCGAACATATATATAATTTAAATGGTAGATGAGAAAATGGAAATGACGCATAGGCACACTTTCCTCCTTTTGCATGGCTGGCCTGGATATATTACCTTTTCAAAAATAGGAGTTTTAACCAAAAAAGAACCAAATAGCAAATATTTTAAAACCATACACATTACTTTAGTACCGCTCACTTATTTAAACGTCGTTTTTGTACACTATTTATAATGCGATTTACTTGTTTCCAACCATATGGATCGATTCCTAGCTAGTTGACTCTTGTTTTAGGATATTTAAAATGAAAACACTTTAAGAATTGTAAATTATCTTCTCAAATAACAATTCATCTGTTCATGGTATATTAACTTATCAATTCTCTTTATTCTAGTCAACAGTATTCTTGAAAATACTTATTTACTTGGGATTCCCTTGTCCTATGAAATTCAATATATATATATGTTTGGGGACTAGTTCAAAACTAAATACTCTAATTGAAAGCTAGAAATTTAAAAATGAAATTCTATGAAACCAAAATTATAATTTAATTAGGGTTCGTGATTTTTTATTTTTGTCAAGAAGGAATTCGTGAATCTATAAGTGTGGCGTATGAAAGTATAAACAAATAGGGAGGTTTAGGCATAGGCTAGGATAAAATTCCAGAACAAGTGGAGGCCAATGAAACGTGAAGCTCCAACTTTCCGTTAAATTTAAAAATTATTTTAAAAGAGGGGAATATAGACACCTTAATATTCTGATGGCCACGGCTATTGTTTTTTAATTGTATAAAATATCTAATGATGATAAAACGTACATTAATTAATATAAATATCTCATAAAATAGCATATACAGTTCCATTATGTATCTTTTATCATAATTTAATATTAGTATATTATTTACTTTATTTGTCAAATTAATTTACAATTTCTTTTATGTTTCTGTAAAATTACACAAACTAATTATTCTGTCCAGATAGACTTGTAAAAATCATCCACTACATGATGAAGCAGCGAGAACATTTTAAATATACGTTGTTCTCGATGAAGCAGCGAAAACATTGTTTATAATTGTGATAGTGCAAATTTAATAAAAGATTTTGCGATATCGCTTAAAATAATTGCACAACTACCAAATGGGTGTGAAGCAATTCAAAATATACTTCATAGCTAGTTTTCAGAGTCTCACAAGAAATGAAGTGCATGCAAGTAATTGCAGCTATTAATTAGTGCAAAATTCAATCCTAGAAACAGCCTCTGGCAAACAAGATATGACACAATGGGACTTCATATCATGTGGAAGTTGTTTGGTGCATTGAAGAAATGGAAAGAAGTTGCTTCATTTTTATTTCAGTATACACCATGTTCATTCTAATATATTACCACTCTAACTTGCAAACAAATTTCCAACCTGATTATCTCAGTTTCTAATTAGCTAGGTTTAATTCATGACCAAAAAAATCAATGAGTTAGAAACTGAATTAATCACCTTAGAGTAATCCATTTTAAAATCAAGACGATTGATCCCTTGTGAGAATATAGTCGTTATTGTCCCAGATTAAAACTTACATCTCTGAATAAAGCAGTAATAGGTTCTTTCACCATCTAAAATCTACTATTATCCGGTTAAAAATAAATTCATCTGAAATCCGAAGTATCCGAAGTACCCGATGTAGTATTTGAAACCTTTGCCAAAAACCATTTACCTGGCATTTTGATCTAGTTATAGTCTCATCCAAAGAACTTTCTTCCTCATAAGATTGAGAAGTAATAATCTGAGCTTCCTTCGAAGCCTATATTCACGAATGTCATGGTTTATCATATACGATGGATCCCCGTGAACGCCATACAAAAATCATCTCATTCATAACCTTCCGAATGAACCACATCACCTAAGGAAGATCTCTTGATCACTCGCCTTATCACCTCCTGATCATATTACAATACAGTTAATTTGTCTATTGAATTCGTATTATGTCTTAGTGGGATTCTCTTATCATGTAATGAGTATCGTTCTATGTAACTGGTTCATCTTCATTTGATTTGGGATAAACACAAAACAAAAAAAATAGAACTTTAACAACAATATGTCGACTAGCATGATAAAATTAAATTACCAAATTTAGCGAATATTGTATATATGACAATATCGTGTTCTTACAATCTTTTCTTAAAAAAAACGGGTGAACTCATAACTATTTAGGAAAAGCTGTTTGTGAATATATATATATATATATATATATATATATATATATTACTATATATAGATAAAATTTAAATGGATATTACGATAATAATTTACGAAAGAGTATAGTTTAAGATATTTCACTATAAATATTGGAAATAAAGGTACACTATTGTTTTAATTATAATTTACACTATTTTTCATTAAATTTATTAGCACGGTGAGTCCATATCCGATGGTCAATAGTGGTCTACGATCCCTTTCCAGAATAAAGCCACCTAGTCCCACTAATTACTCTACACATTTTCAATACATTGTATTTTCTTAAATTCATAATCATTTTCAATTTCCTTTTCCTTTTTTTCCAACTAAACACTGTATATTCATCTTTTCTTTTGTTTTTTGTGCTGAAAATCAGCTTTTCTTTTGTTCTCCCTTTTAGAGATACCATTTGGAACACACAAACTAAGTAATAAACTTGCAACAATTAGAAAGAAAGATGAACAATAAAAACAGAGCATAAAGTGTACAAAGACAAAAGTCATATACTAACAAAAATCTAAAACCGGCGATTGAAACACACGCACCCCAAAATTTTCTTTTCAAAGGTGAAAACTAAAACTTAACATTGATTCTGTTCTCGACAAATTCGCCGTCGCGGAGTCGTCGCCGGCTAGCTCCCGAGCTATTCTACAGTCTCTGCCATGGCTTCTTCTTTCTCTTCCCAAAAGAGGGCTCGTCTCTTCTCTGGTGGTCCACTAAAGGATCAATCACCAACCATGGATAAATTTTCACAGTCGGCCGACAATCTCCTGGAGCAAAGTCATGTTACGAATCATTTCGCAAAGAAGCCGATGCTGTATTTCAACATCGAATCGAGCTCCTTCAGCCCCGTAAAAGGAGTAATCAGCTGATCCGCGGTGGCCTTTGCTCAATCGATGGTCATCTCCATCAGCGACGACGATGTCTCCGGCGAAGGATCTTCCGGTCACATCAATCTCTGATAACCCAGGTTCTACAATTCCGTCTCTAAATTGGCAGAAGCGGTAATGCCTTCTACATGTATTTCCCTGAGTCCGTCTTCATTACCTCGTGCTGAATGAGGTAATCCCATCTCTGACACACAGAGCATGAAGAACTCACATGAATGTCTCTCTTCTGCTCTGGCAGTGCCTAATCAACCACTCACAAAAGGCGCCTGGGAGAAGCCTATTATAATTCGATCTGACCATATGCATAAGTCAACAACTGCTCATCAGTTGGACTGTGAAAAATCCGAAGGGCCTGCTCTCTCTAGTGGGTACAGAGAAGTCATCAATCATCCTTCAGCTATATCTCACAATCTGCAAAGAGTTGATGGCTCAGAAGTTGAAATATCGTCACTCAAGGCTCATTCCAAAGACTATCAATGGACAGCAAGGATGAATCAATCTTTGAGGAATCTTCGTAGAGTAACCATACTTGAATACTTGGAGGATGGAACTCCAAAGGTAAGAATTTCGAGTCATGTTCTTTTTGGTGGGTTAGAGAATCAAAAGGAGTTCATTGTTGGTCAGTTTTACCGATGTTCTGCGCCGTGTAGAGGCCTAAGTCAAGCTGTAGTGACGGATTTGGAGAAGAAAATGTAGAATCTTCATTCGTAATCTTGGAGAGTCGACATATCTATTCAACATACCAGATGAGTCAACCCGTAAATGGGTTTTACAAAGGGGTATGTGGCACGTGGGCGATTGCTTGATGTTTGTCTCACCTTTGTCTCATACGGATACCATTTCTGTGCCAGAAATCACTACTGTCCCTGTTTGGCTAACTCTTAATAACATCCCAGATCAACTATATTCAATCCTAGGAATCAAGTGGATTGTTTCGGGTATTGGAGAACCAATATTGACTGAGAAACCGTAGTTGGATCCAACACAAATGGGAAAAGTCAAAATCTTAGTATAGGTAAAGCTAGACAAACCCTTTCCTCAAAAAATTGCCTTAATTGATATCAGTGATACAATTACCATGGTTGAGGTTCTCTACTCTTGGCTGCCAACTACATGTTCTGGATGCGGGCAATTAGGACACAAAGCTTCTCGATGTCTCCTTCTAAGTGCTGTTACAACATGCCAACCAATTCCTCCTGTTTAAAGGTAACTGGAAATTCCAAGAGCTCTGATTCACTAACTTTGAATCATTGTCAGGGTCACAAACTACATATTTTACAATGGCCAAAAGAACCATATTAGAGGGGAAGGAAGGCAACAATGTTGATGGTCCAACTAACGTCACACTGCTACCAGTCCCTATCACTACTAAAATTGTGATTCTATCCACAACAGATAATGATTCTACTATCTCCAATATTCCATCTACACATGTGAGTACTCCTTCCACTTCAAACCCCAACTCTGATTTATCCCCAACAAAAGAGACAAACCAATACACCATCATCTGCTCAAGCGGTACATCGTAGGACTTTGTCAAGCGTATCATTGAGCAATAACAGATTTTCAACTCTGGAATTCTCAGAAGATGAAGAAGAAGGTGAAGAAGAAACAACGGTGATTGATGATGGTTTTCAACAGTTAGATTTCTTATCTCCTTGTGAAAAAAGAATCCTTCGCCTGTCAAATCGTCAACAAAGGCTAAAAAAATGCAAGAAAATTTAGTTTTGGGTGGCCGTGGTAACTGTGGTCGGGGACACAAAGGTGGCCGTGGCTAATTTGGTCCTTTGCAATGATCCTCCGTTGTAATCGAAGTGGAAGATTCGATTACTTTCTTTAAGCTTTACATTTACACTATGTGTAACTTCTTTCTAAAAGCTGTATGACATTGTCACAACTTGTATCCGATTTCAATAAATAAAATTTGCAGTTAAAAAAAAAAAAATTGTACAAAGACCACGTTAGTAGTTTACTAGATTTTTGTCCCGCGTCAAACGCGGGATTAAAATATTTGAAAAGAAAAAATCATAATTTTTTTTAATATATCGAAAAAATTACAAATAGTAAATATCAAATGGTATATATATATATATATATATATATATTTTATCTTACAAGATTTAATTTGCAAGACATTTGGCTTGGATGTAAGCATTTTTGGTGTAAATCAAATACGTTTGAGATTATGGGTTCTCTCAAACTTATTTGAGTTAACCAAAACCAAAAAAATATCACGTTAGTATGTAAAAATCTTTTTAAATAAAAAATCAAATAAATAATAAAAAGTGAAACGGATGGTTTTTTAATTCAAGAATTAATTTTCTGTTTTCAATTTATTTTGTATGAACTGTTTAAATTTCACCAATATCAATAAACCTATCGTGTTTTTGTAAAAATTGTAAAAATAATTTATTTGTAAAGTTGTACGTTTATAACAAAAACTCAACTTTAATTAGAGTAATATGTATACAATTAAGCGATATTAAAGAAAATAATTTTATGATCAATCATATTTTCAAATATGGTATCCAAATAGACATTAGTACAATTTTTATAAAGTAATTGACATCGATAATTGATTCATCGTTAAAATATTATGTTATATTGCATTTTAAAATGTTACGTTTTATAAATTTATAACACATATATTTGTGAGTTTATGTTAAAAAATTAATGAAAATATGTAGAGATTTCCACCATGTCATATAAAATTAATTGGAATGTTTTGATTAGTTAATTTAAGTGATGTATTCCTTAAATTCCTCTTTGATTGACATATAATTTTTTGCACTTATATCTTCTCAATTAATATATATAAGATATAAAATTAACACATAAGATTTTTTACATTTATGTCTTTTTAATATATTCCTTTTTCTTTTTCTTACCGTCATTTATAGTTTATATATTCATCAGTCATTTAGTAGTTTATATATTACTATTCATATATCTATATGAGACGTTTTAGATCTAATATTTCTTATTTAGCTCAAATATCTTGAACTTCATGTTATTCGCACTTTAAGATCTCAAAAAACTGTTTTACCCTAATACTATATGGCTAAACTTGTGAACTTTTGTTTATAAGATTTTATTTTTCAAGTTTTCGTATCATTATTCAAGTTGTTTCGTTCTTTTTATTAAAGTTTTATCATAGGAGTAAAATAATAGTTCACTCACTTATAACTTTAATTTTGAAAACAGTTTTTTTTAGAAGTGTCCAAAAATGTAGATTTCTATGTAATTTCCCTAAATCATTATTGAACAGTGTTTACCTACAAATATATATATATATATATATATATATATTTATATATATATAATATTTCTAAAAATCCATGTAACATCGTTATTGTAGATAATAAATCCTAATCGAGGGGATCTTCCTTCATTATAAGTGGAGTGTATCTGGTAGCAGGAAAACAAAGAGCGCAAATGATTGTATATTTAGGAGAATAAAAATTGGTGGAATTAAATATTTTTTTAGATTTTTACTATTTGAGTGGAATAAAATTGGTGAAATTAAACATTTTTCTAAATTTTTACCATTTGGGTTGAAATTTTTTAAAAAGTAATTCAACTTATTCCACCAAAAACGTTGAAAACATTAACAAAATGGGAGGAAAATATTCCTGTACAAAATAGTAGAGGAACTAGTGGAAGAAAAAAAACCATCTAACATCTTTGTTCCACTCATATAATTTCATACTAGATTTTGACATGCGTTTGGCGCATGATTAAATGATTAAATATGTTGATTAATCGATTTTAACATATATAAATTTTTAATATTTAAACGTGTATGACAAAACATATGAATTCTAACATCTATAAACGTATAAAAATTATATGTATTGTGCATAAATGTAATAAAGTTGAATATTTTTGATCAAACATATGTTAATGCCATTGGTTTTAATATTTTATGTGTAAAATTGATAAAAACATATGCAAATATTATTATTTTAATATCTTTTAAGTGTAAAATTGCTTTTTGTAAATTATAGAGCATACAATAAATAAGATAATTTTAGATTTATATGAATATGTGAGACATAACAAACGAAAAACAATATATATTTTCCAATAATGAATTGTATAAATATTTGCAAATCTGATTAAATATGTATAATAGACTACATCATAATACAAATATTTATATAGTATACTAATCTAAATACATATATACACAATAGATAATATTGTTATAAATATAATAATAAAATTTTTGTTAATATATCAGAAAAAGTAAAAATAGATGATATGGTAAGTATAAAATATTACATTTAGTTGGATTTAAATTTGTAAAACATGTATTAATGGGCTTATGTTATAAAATTAATGAGTATATAGAGATTTCCACCATGACATATAATTTTAATTGAAATGTTCTGATTGGTTAAATTAAATGACATGTTCTTTAAAACGTTTTTGAACGATACCTATAATTATTTTTGTGAATGTCCCCTCTATTAATATATAGGATATTTCACCCTTACAAACTATTTAGAGCCAAAGAAAGGGATAGTGAAGAGGGAAATAAATTTAAAATTAAAAAGAAAACAATTTTTATTTTATTTAACTAATTAGTTATTTGTAGTGCAAAATACAAAGGTGTACATAAAAAGCAAAGAAGATTGGCGAGAATTTTTCTTCTTTTGGATGGAATTTTTCCATTTTATGTTGTCCATTTCAACGTAGCAAATTTGACAAATGAGAGGATGTCACGTCTGGCAAATGAAATGACCTAACACATATAGATTAGTGTAGAATAATAAAATTAATTAATTAACAACCCTTGTAAATTTGTAAGACATGGTTGTAAACTTGTAAAAGCATTTGCCTCATTAAACCTATGATACATTTTTATTGGTCAAGTTACATGAACCATCAACCATGGCATGAGCCTTTTGAGCCACCGTTCCAATGGCGGTGAGATCAACGGCTCAGATTGATTTCGATTAATTGGAGGAATCATTGGGAGTGAAGTGAAAGTACCGAACGCAACGAACGTAGCCACAAAGATATGCTAAATGGTGTACAACCTGAAAGAATTTAATCTTTTCATAATATTCTTTATTATCTTTTTGAGAGAAATTAAATTAAAATAAAAGAGATGATTTTATCACTTTACCATTTCTCTCGACCATCCAATTAAAACATGGACATGATCTCATGCAAATTCGTACGGTAACATTAATTATATATTCCCACGTGAGTCTCGTAAATCCCAAGTCATTTGCCATATTTGTAATGTCACGTGTTATGGATTGGATTGTACTGTATACATGAAAAAATTGTCTATTTTCCCATCAGTACTATGATATAACATTATATGAAATCTAAGCTATATTTTTTTTACAGATATTTCTAAAAAAATAGTTCGAAACATATATTTCTACCAATTAAAAATTCGAAACATATTTATCCATCAAATTAAAGTTCGAAATATATTTATCCACAATTATGGTTTTAATTGGTTTGTTGTTTTCAAATTACAGTTTAACCATTCAAAATGATTCTTAACCGAATTTATACCAAATTATGATCCGATTAAACCCATATAACCCGATTTATTAGATCTAGTTTCAATCAACTTTTATTAGTTAATTAAAAAATAAAAAATAAAAAAATAAATAAAAAACGAAGAAACGCTTTCTGAGCTCATCTCTGGACCCGATTTTTCTTCTTCTTCACCCGATTTGATAAAATTCACAAATCTCAGGTTTGATAAAATTAGTGAATTGGAAGAAATTACCAATAAATCTCTTTATGTGTTATTGAGATATTAAGCTTTTGTTGTGAGAAGAATTTGTTTGATATTTTGCTTTTGATTTTCGCGTGCAGAATGTAGATTGGGGGAGAAGAAGAAGATTGAGAAGAAATGGGATGAAGAAGAAGAAGATTAATCGATCCTATTAGTAGTTAGAATGTACATACGTTTGTTAGAGTTAGTTACCACAAACTATAGAACTTTACTTGTATATAAATACTCCTTTGTACATTCATTCACTAATTAATGAGAATCAGATTTATTTTGTGCTTTGGTTTAATATGGTATCAGAGCAAAAATAATTTTCCTCTCTCTTCCGCTTCCCTTTTTTCCGGCGATTTAGGGTTTCTCATCGATCGGACTTTTGAGCTTCGATTCAGCTCCGATAAGCATCGATTCATCTCCGATTTTCTTTATTGAGCTTCGACGTCTCTATTTCTATCTCCGATTTGGTTTGATGAGCACCTCTTGTCGTCAATTGATTCTCAATTTCCTCTCGCATCTGCTTACTATGGTGCTTGAGATCTGTTGCTTCATCTTCTCTTTTCCGATTTGGTTCTCTTTCTTTTGATTAACCTCTAATTGTTGCCGATCTTTTGTTTTCTTCTTCGGCACAATTCTCTTTCTTTTTTTATCAAGCTCGTTGAGTTTTTTGATATTGCATATCAGTGGCGGTTCCAAATACAACAACAGTTCCAGAGAGTCTTCGACAATCTACCGATCAGTACGAAAATTCATATTTCCTACACAGTCCTGACCACGCCGGGTTGATTTTGGTGTCCGATCGTCTTACCTCTGGTGCTGAGTTTCATTCGTGGCATCGATCGGTTAGAATGGCTTTGAATGTCAGAAACAAACTTGGCTTCATTGACGGTACAATTCCTAAACCTTCTGATAGCCATAGAGATGCTGGCTCATGGTCTAGGTGTAATGACATGGTTGCAACATGGCTTATGAATTCGGTTTCTAAGAAGATTGGTCAAAGCTTGCTATTCATGTCTACTGCTGGATCTATTTGGAAGAATTTGATGTCTAGATTTAAGCAAGATGATGCACCTAGAGTCTATGAGATTGAACAACATTTGAGTAACATTCAACAAGGTTCTATGGATGTGAGTACCTACTATACTGAATTAGTGACATTGTGGGAGGAGTACAAGAATTATGTAGAGCTTCTTGTCTGTACTTGCGGAAAATGTGAGTGTAATGCGGCTGCTCTGTCGGAGAAGTTACAAGAAAGGAGTCGTGTTACTAAGTTTCTGATGGATTGAATGAAGTGTATGAACCAACTCGAAGACATATCTTGATGATAAAGCCTATTCCATCAATTGAAGATGTCTTCAACATGGTTACGCAAGATGAAAGACAGAAATCTATAAAACCAAGTTCTAAATTGGATAATGTTGTGTTCCAGAACTCAGGGCCTACGGACCAACAAGAGAACTTTGTGTTTGCTGCTGCTCATCACACCAATTACCGTCCTAAACAAAGGCCATTGTGTACTTATTGTGGTCAACTTGGTCACATTGCTCAGAAATGTTTCAAGGTCCACGGCTATCCTCCTGGACACAGGAATTACAATCACACTTCTGGCTCTGGTCAACTCAAGAGTACCTATCAAAATGGTTTTCTTCCAAGAGGACATAATAACTTCAATCCCAGGCCTTCGTTTCAGACATAGAATCAGTTTCCTTCACAACAGTTTCAGAAGACTAATGCTGTAGCTAATGTGATGACTGGTTCTCCTCTGTATATGTCACCTCCAGCAACCAATGTTGTGAATATTGATCTCAATAATATGAATCAAGATCAACTAAAGACCCTCATTCAACAGCTTCAGGTTCATGCACAGACTTCAGAGCCTCAAGTTTTTCTCCAACCAGCTTCTATCACAACCATTGGTTATATGGCTGCTTAATCTTCTGCTGGTATCATCCCTTTTCCTTCTTTTAGTCTCCGGTTTCAAAATCACTGTTTTACCTTTCAACATCAGTGTCTTACTTCTCTTTATAAATCTCTCCCTAATGGTGCTTGGATAATTGACAGTGGAGCTACAACGCATATTTGTTCTGATCTAGCTATGTTTAGTCAAACTTTTCCTGTGTTTGGACTAACAGTCTCTCTTCCTAATGGCAATAAAGTACCAATCACTCATACAGGCACTGTGCATATTTCCAATTCCCTTGTTTTGCATGATGTTCTCCATGTTCCATCATTTCATTTTAACCTGATTAGTGTTAATAGTCTGCTTAAAGATAATCAGTGTTCTGCTCATTTCTTTACTGATTCATGTTTCATTCAGGAGCATACTCAGGACTTGACGATTGGTAGAGGCATTCTTATACACAGTCTCTACATCCTAGAGACTGATGTCATTCCTTCCTCTACCAACATTTGTGGATCCTTGATGGTTGATGGACATCTTTGGCATCAACACCTTGGACATCCATCTTCTGCCAAGTTACAGCATCTTTCTGGTATTATACCTATTACCAAGTCTAGTCTTTCTCATTCTGAACATTGCACTATATGTCCCTTAGCTAAGCAAAAACGTTTACCATTCATTTCTAATAATCACTTGTCTAAATCACCATTTGACCTTGTTCACTTAGACATTTGGGGTCCATTTTCTGTTGAGTCTGTAGAAGGTTACAAGTATTTTCTCACCATTGTTGATGATTGTACTCGTGTAACTTGGATTTACATGTTAAGAAATAAAAGTGAAGTTTCTCAAGTATTTCCTGCTTTTATCACACACGTTAAGACTCAATATCAATCTTTTATTAAATCAATTAGAAGTGACAATGCTCCTGAATTGGCTTTTAGTAAAATTGTTCATGATCATGGCATGATTCATCAATTCTCTTGTGCATATACACCACAACAAAACTCTGTAGTTGAGCGTAAACATCAGCATCTTTTAAACATTGCTAGAGCTTTGTTATTTCAATCAAATATACCATTGGTTTATTGGAGTTCGTGCATTCAAACTGCCGTGTTTCTTATCAATGGAACACCATCTCTTCTTCTTGATAAGTTATCTCCTTATGAACTACTCATGCATAAACAGCCTGACTATTTCTTTCTTAGATCCTTTGGTTGCTTATGCTATGCATCCACTTTGACAAAGGATAGAAATAAATTCACTCCTAGAGCTGAATCTTGTGTGTTTCTTGGTTATCCACCTGGTTTTAAAGGTTACAAAGTTCTCAATCTTGGAACCAATGTCATCTCTATTTCTCGTAATGTTGTTTTTCATGAAAATATTTTTCCTTTTAAAACTGATTCTGCATATATACCATCTTTGGATATGTTTTCAAAATCTATATTGCCTATGTCCATTCCTGCTGTTTTGGATTCTGTCATAAGTATACCTAATCATCATTCAACTATTCTTCCCCATCACCTGCATCTTCCCCATCACCTGCATCTTCCTCACACTCTAGTGTCCCATCTGTTGCACATGAGACTGTTTCTTTGAGCACAGGTCAAGCCAGACTACTCAATGCTAGGCCAAAACGATCAGCTAAGACTCCAGGTTACTTATCTGATTACCATTGCTCTCTTACTCAAATTTCTCCTCCTGCATTTTCTACAACTTCTTCTCCTTCCCTTTATCCTCTTTCTTCTGTTCTCACTTACTCCCATTTCAAATCTCTCTATCAGTCTTTTGTCTTTTCTTATTCACTTGATACAGAACCATCTACTTTTAAGCAAGCCATACAATCTCCTCATTGGACTGAGGCTATGGATGAGGAACTTCGGGATATGGAGGCTAACAGGACATGGACTGTTGAATCCTTATCTCCTGGAAAGAATGTAGTAGGTTGTAAGTGGGTTTATACTCTCAAGTACAAGGCTGATGGTACACTTGAGAGATACAAAACTCGTTTGGTTGCCAAAGGCTTTACTCAACAGGAAGGAGTTGATTACAGTGACACTTTTTCTCCTGTGGCAAAGTTAGCTAGTGTTAAGCTCATGCTTGGTTTGGCTGCCATTAAAGGTTGGAGTCTTTCTCAGATGGATGTTTCTAATGCATTCCTTCACAGTGACCTTGATGAAGAAAATTTTATGAGTTTACCTCAAGGATATACTCCTGCTCCAGGTACTACTTTGCCTCCTAATCCTGTTTGTAGATTGCATAAGTCCTTATATGGCTTGAAGCAAGCATCAAGACAATGGTATCACTGTTTTTCTGATGTGTTACTCTCCGCTGGTTTTGATCTGTCTCCAGCAGATAACACATTATTTGTCAAATCTAATGGTGATACTTTCACAGTAGTCTTGGTATATGTAGATGATATAATGATTGCAAGTAACTGTGATATTGATGTGCTGTCTCTAAAGAGTGTTCTCAGCTCCAAATTTAAGATCAAAGACTTAGGTGCTTTGAGATTCTTCTTAGGCCTTGAGATTGCTAGGAACTCAGAAGGGATTTTAGTCTCTCAGAGGAAGTATGCTCTTAATCTTCTTGTTGATTCTAGTCTCTTAGCATGTAAGCCCTGTTCTGTGCCCATGGATCCCACTGTTAAACTCAGCAAGGACACATGCACTGCTCTTTCTAATCCTAGTTCTTATAGAGCATTGATTAGTAGACTGCTCTATTTGACTATCACAAGGCCGGATATCACATTTGCTGTTCATTGCCTAAGCCAATTCATGTCTTCTCCTACTGATGTGCATCTCCAGGCAGCTTACAAAATAGTGAAGTACATTAAGAACAATCCTGGCCAAGGTTTGTTCTATTCTGCTCATTCTGAGCTTTGCCTCAATGCTTGTGCCGATGCAGATTGGGCCACCTGTCCAGACACTAGGAGATTCATCACTGGCTACTGTGTCTATCTTGGCCACTCATTAATCACTTGGAAGTCCAAGAAATATGATGTTGTTAGTCGCAGCAGCATTGAGGCTGAATATCGGAGTATGGCTCATGCTACTTGTGAGTTGTTTTGGCTGCAATAGGTCCTGACAGATTTGAAGATCAAGGTACATACCAATGCCAAGCTTTTTTGTGATAACAAATCTGCCATTTACATTGCTACTAACCCTGTCTTCCATGGGAGAACCAAGCACGTGGAGATAGACTGTCATACGGTTCGGGATCAAGTCAAGAATGGTTTTTGAAGAAGAAGAAGAAGAAGAAGTATTTTGAATAAATGATATAATATTAGTGGCTTTTTTGAAAAGATTTTAGAAAGTGGCATTTTCAAAAAAATTCATTTTTTAATTGGTAGAGATATATGTTTCGAACTATTTTCTTAGGGATATCTGTAAAGAGGGTATAGTTTGGGCTCTATATAATGTCATGTCATAGTTCTCGTGGAGAAATAGACAGTTTTTCCTTGTATACACCTTACTATAACTTGTTGAAAATCGACTTGACTATATATCTTGCACAATTTAGCTTATGAACTGTAAAATTTATAGAAATTTCTGTATTTTAACTGATTTGCAAATCCATGTTTGATTTAGAGATTTTTAGTATAATTCATTAATTTAAAAAAAAACGAGAGGGTCATAAGTAATACTTAGAAATTCGTCCAAAATAACAAAATTTACTTTTATATATGTGTTTTAATTTGAAAAATAAGTTTTTGACATATTTTAAAATCAATGATCTCATAAAGCAAAATTTTAATTAATTTCAAAATTACCTAAAATATGCAAATCAATAAACCCTCTTAATTTGTGGTACTGCTTTGCATATTATTATTGTCATTTTTTAAATGCAGCTAATATTTTATATGAAAAACAGCTTACCGTTATTGGATACGATTGATATAAATCAAGCTTGTAAGATGTAACTAAAATATATACTGAATTACGATAATTAAGATGCATTGTAATTAAACCAATAAGATAAGAAGTATAAAGGTGGCCGACAACAAATAAGGATTCAGAGTGCACCGATTCATGGCATACAACAAAAGATGAAAAAAGCAGCTTTCGTTGTTATAAATATATTTTGTTTGTGGTTACAACTTATTTATAATTCCAAAGTTTTAATTCTGAGAATAAAGAAGCAAGGATCAAATAACACCTTACCACACGTAACGCAAGTAGGAACAGGCAAGTAGTTCCATATCAGCTTTTCTGTATAATTGATAATAATAATAAAAAAAACGTATATGTCAAATTTTATCCTTAGATAATCTAATAAAGAAAAAAAAATTATTTTAAAAAGGAAATACATTTTTAAAAAAAGTTCTTTAGATATAGCTTTACCAAAACCGCAAGATTTAAGTAATTGATCGATAGGAAACTTGAGGTTGTTTCTGATTTAAAGTGGTGAATGTAAGAGGAAATAGTAAACTAAAGGACTAAGATGCAAAATAAAAGTGGAAAGCAAGACTCTGGAGAAATGAAGAGTGACGCAGAGTTAAAAAGTACGGACAAAAAACGATGCGTTAGATCTGATTTTGTCCGTACAATTGAGGGTTTAATTGCAATTAGGAGCTTGTAATGTCTCATTTGCTCTTTTGTTGACGAGACATCGCTTTTATTTTATTATTTTTATGTTTTTAAACAAAATATATATTAATGTTTGGTACATTTGGTGTTTGGTGATCGGTCATCGGTCACACCGATGTTTTCTTGTTGTTTCTTTTTCTTCTCTTTACCAAAATTGTATGTTCAAACTTTTAACAATGGGATGTCCCAAATTTGATTCCATTCAAATCATAACTATTTAGACATTCATGCAGATTGATAATTAATTATTTACCTTCTCGTTCAGAAGTGTGGGATAAAACAAAAAGAAAAGACTTCGAAACTATTGTTACAATTTATTAAATTTTCCTTTATTCATTTTACTTTTACGTGAATATTGTTGAACGAATAAAAAATAATTATTATGGAAAAAAGAAGTTGAGTAAAATAGATTAAACAGTTAAAGATTTTTGGTTCAGGTTCCACCTTATGTTATAGTGAAAGTGAATCGATGAAAAAAAAAGAAAAACTAAACTAGGTTGACAAAAAGGAAAAATATATCACAATATTTTCAGCGTGAATAGTACGTAATTACCAGATTACGATAAGTTTTAGCGACCGCTGTGAAAATAAATTAGATCTTTTAATTCTAAAATGTAACATTGATATATAATTTTTTGGGGTTGTGGATAATCTATTTAACACAATAATACAAAACACCAATTTCCTTTTCAACCAAGAAATAGCATCATCCATTGCTCAACTTTAAAGATTTGGTGATTACCCCACATATATATTTTTTTTCTTTCAACTTTTCTCGTATATTTCAATCTACTAAAAGTCCTATATGAATAGGTTCTTTTGAAATTACATTGAAGTGTTATTTTAGTTGTCGAAGTATTTTTTATTTCGTAGTTCAGTTTTTTGATCCCGAATTTTAAGTGTTATTTTAGCTGTCGAAATCTAATTGGTGAATATTTTTTGGAGCTACCATCAAATCGACAAAAAAAAAATTGGTGGGGTAACCACCAAATCTTTAAAGTTAGAGCAATGGATGATGCTATTTCTTGGTTGAGAAATTGGTGTTTTGTATTATTGTGTTAAATAGATTATCCACAACCACAAAAAAACGTGAATCTTAAACATTTTTCGATGTTGAAAAGAAAACATTATTTTCTTTTTAAATGTAAAATGTCCCTCCTTTATACAATTTTGTGTTTCTTTTCCATTGGCGGTTGCTTACTTTTGGTAAAAGATATTTCCAACTTCACATATCTTTTTGATCGATGTTCAAGTTAAGTTAGATTAAACAGATTGCTTTTTTGTTTTTGTTTTTCAATATCAGAGAGATTGTTATAATTTGTTTTGTTTCTAGTGAAAATTAGAATTCACGGCAAAGAAAAAAAAATTTAGAATTTTAAAGTTGCAAGGAAAAATAAAATAAAACTCTAAAGGGCCTGAGGCCAAAAAGTAATGAAGCCCAAAATTGAAACTGAAAAAAGCCTCATAGAGCAATGGTGATTGGTGAAGGTCACTAAGATTTAGGGTTTAAGAAAACGTCTGAGAAGGAGAGAGAGAAAATTATTGAGAGAGAGAGAATGGGGAAGACGACGTACAAGCGGCTGAAGGGAAGCCAAAGCTTGAGGCAGAGGCTGCTTCTCTCGACCCTTTCTTCAACGCCTATCTTAATTTCAGAGATTCGCGCCGACGACATGATTCCTGGTCTCCTCCCGCACGAGATTTCACTTCTCCGACTCTTCGAAACTGTCTCCGATGACTGCGTTATTGAGATTAACGAGACCGGTAAGTACGTTTGATCGGTTCTGAGGTTGTGGGTTTCTTTCGAATTTGAGTTTTCCAAGTGCAGGAAACTTCAACCATTGGTGATTTCTTGTCTGTAATAATTTTTAGCTTCAAGGTTTAGGTTTTGCGCTTCAGCTAATCTGCTGCTTATACGTAGATTTCAAATCATACCTGTCTCATCGGCCATGATTGGTGTCTAGATTCTACAAGTGTCGGAGACAAAGTTTGTATTTTTCAGTTTTGAGTTTTGATCATTTGCAAGTTGGGTTTTTTTTGTTTAGAGCAAAAGAAGCTTTGAACACTCAAGTAGAACATCAAGAAGCATATATTATGTTTCTATCCGAATTGGTCACTGGTTTTACTAATGGTGTAATATCTCTTTGGCAGGGACTCAACTTAAGTACAAGCCTGGAATTATAATGGGAGGGAAGAACTTGGTTCATAACTGTGCGTTGAGTCGATCCATTGGCTATTTTCTGGAGCCACTGCTTGTGTTAGGTTTATTTGGAAAGAAGCCCCTTTCGATTAGGCTTAGAGGTGAGTTGTTTTATTCTTGTAGTTTTCTACTCCAAATAATGCATTTTCATCTGCAAAAACCTGACTTCCTGTTAGCTTTTTCTCGCGGGTGTGTGCTTGAAGAAGATAGAAGCTTAGAGTAATTATAAACCTATATGAGAAAATTGAATGTTTTTAGGTACTGTATCAATTTACGAACTTGGTTTGACCAAATGAGTCCCGAGTTGTAGGCATAAATCCTTAAATCTGGCAATTTCCGAGCTTCTTTACAGTAAATTTGAAAGGAAAAAGGGTTTTCAGCTTCCTTCAAAAGCATGTGGATTCATTATGATCAACCGAGGAAATATTTATTTTTGCAGGTATTACAAATGATCCAAGAGACCCGAGCGTTGACACATTTCGTTCCACTACCTTACGTATCTTAAAGCGTTTTGGAGTCCCTGGGGAAGGTTTGGAGCTTAAAATCGAAGCCCGTGGAGTAGCTCCAGATGGAGGTGGAGAAGTCCTCTTAACAGTTCCAAATGTTCAGACTCTAACTGTATGCACTTCTTCATTTCTTTTCTTTTTCCTTACTCATTTTCTGTGCATCGGGATTTCTTATCTGTTGTATCGCTGCAACAGGCGGTGCAATGGACAGATGAAGGAATGGTGAAGAGGATACGTGGTGTGACTTTCTCTGCAAGAGTGTCTGCTGACTTTGAACATTCCATGAGATTCGCAGCTCGTGGGATCTTTAACAACCTCTTGGCCGATGTTCACGTTTTCCAAGATCACAAAGCTGGCCCTCAGGCTGGAAAGTAAGAAGTTTTAAAACTTTATAAACAACTCAGTGCGTTAAATTAGAGCTCAAGCTTATTGAAAAAATACTCGATTGCAGATCTCCTGGATACGGAATATCATTGGTAGCGGAAACAAATTCAGAGTGTTACATCTCTGCAGATACAACTGTGTCTTGTGGAAGAACAGACGAAACAGGAGAGCTCGATGTAGAGAAGCAAAAGAGATCGCCAGCGGAAGACACAGGAGTGGAAATAGCTTCATGGCTTCTTCAGGAGATTGAAAAAGGCGGAGTTGTTGATTCAACACACCAGGTGCGTTTAAAATTCTTATCTATTACCATAACAAAACCAAAATGGATTGTTTTCAAAGTAAAGACTTAAAAGCGGGTGTTGTTGATTCTTTTTTGCAGGGATTGTTGTTTATACTATGCGCGTTATGTCAACAAGATGTGTCAAAGGTTCGAGTGGGAACATTATCTCCTTATGGAGTGGAGACGTTGAGAAACTTAAAGGAGTTTTTGGGAGTCATCTTTGGGATCAAACCTGATCCATTGACAGGCACTGTTATACTCACTTGCGTTGGAAGTGGCTTGATTAACCTCTCCAGAAAGTTGTCTTGATTTCTCACAATTGTTGTTGTGTTTGTTTACACAATCAGCTTTTACAGTTTTGTCTCAAGGAAAACGCTTTTCTATAGTTTAATTTTAATGGATGTGTATTCTTGACCTTATTATAATGGCAATTTTAAATTTAAATTTTATGCAAGGTAGGCACTTGACTTGTGATGATTGAATTGAATTATAAATTTATGAATAATAGAAGTATCTCTCTTTCTTTTTAATCTTTGAAGCTCAGGAAGCAAGTCTGAAAAGATGTTAAAAAAGAGAATCACAAAGCAGAGAGCTCGACTTCTTGAGTGGAAGGTCTATAAGCTACGAAGGTGCTATCGGATGAAAAGGAGCCTGGATTGAAACATGTTGTTCCCCCAAATTTGCACACCTTTTGGTCACTCCTGTCACCTAATACTATCTGTTTTCAAAACAACAACAATCCTTTTGTTTTAAGGCGGGTTTTCGTAAAACTTGCAAACTAGGCAGAATTCAATCCGTAATAACAAGATTTACCGTATGAGGAGTTGGGTATAGTCGCAGAGAGTGATCATAATTCCAGATGATGGGTTGCACCATGAGAGGTAGAGGACATAGATGGCTCTGATGAGTTATTGTGTAGACAAGCTGTGCCAACACATTTCACGAGTTTCAGATTATCCGCCATTACCCGAAAAAAACATTCAAATCAAAAGCAGAAAAAAAATAATGGAGGCGAGAGACGTGTTTACATGCTGAAAAAGGTCGTCAGTTTCTCCTGTGGAAGGGGTTATCAAACATGAACGACGCATCCGATACAGAAGATCTTGTCGGAAGAACACAATCTCCTGGTTGTAGAACTTTACTCTGCATTTTACAAAAGACAAATGTCATTGCTGCAGCTTTTGTGTTTGGTCCATCTCAGTATATCAGATGTTCCTCATAATACCTAATGATGAAAAATAGAGAGCTCATCACATGTCGTGTAGAATACTCACCTGCAAGGATTGCTTGAAAATATCGCATTGGGAATAATGTTTCGAAGCTCTTCGGTTAGATAGTTCGGTAAACCGCATCTTGGCAAGACTGTCGAGGGACCTGTCAGATTTCATTTTCTAAGTCATGCCGCCTCATGGACGCTGTTAAAAAGATTATTTAGATAGTAATGGTGGTGATGGTACCTGCGTCATCAGGACCTGGAATGAATAAAAACCGACTATTTTCTTTTAGCCGTCGATGGTTTCCAATCATTCTCCCAAGTTTACCAAACTGCTCCCTGCAAATGAAACGGATACATGTCATCAACAATATAGAAGAACATATTTCCGTTGATCATTGAAGGGAGATTCTAACTACAATGATCCTCCTTACCTTAGGCTTGAATAAGAATAACCAAAGGATAAGTTGCAAGGGCGAGAACAAAAATTTCCCATGAATACAAACAAGGAGGGTACTATCTCCACACTTTCAAAACCATCAAGAACCGTTTCCAGCTTCCCCAGAACCTTCTCAACGGACAACATATTTAGGCGATCAAGCAATGCTCTTAAGTACTCTCAAATCACAAAAGAAGGCACTGTATAAAGATTGATGCTAAAGATACAGTAGTTTGTACTCCAACTCACCTCTTCGTCGTCCAACCATATGTCAGACAATATGACAAATGTGTCATTCACCGCTTGTCTTTCTAGGTCTGCAAGTCTAATCTGTTCAGAGGCAAGATGAACATATTATTTCTGCTGTGACTTACCAATGTAAGGGCATTGGACTAGAAAATTTATAGCTTTCTCAATCCAAGGGTACAAACAACAACTCATGGATTACCGTCTCTTCTTTAGTTAGCGTGCCACCTCCGAAGAAGTCGTATCCAGAATGTGTCTTTAGTGTTTTATCCCTGTCTTCTAAAGGAGGAAATCCGCATGTAATCACCTTCACCAACACATGAGATAAAACTTTTAGAAGAGGACGAGTTAATCAAAGAATGTATTTTAACCTTTGAAGGTTCATTTAAAACGGATGAAGGTTCATTTAGCTGATGGGAACATACATTTGCATAGTTGAATCTATTGAAGTGTTTTTTGGAGACTTGTGTACATATTGTTGGTCACAGTACACATGGCTTAGTTGTATATTCCTACCTTAGCTAATATCTTGATCACAATATGAATAATCAATTAAAATCACAGAACCTATGAGCATACAGTAGAACTTCTATATATTAATACTCGATAAATTAATATCTCGATAAATCGATAAGTTTTTTCGGTCCCGAAATTAGTTTATTAACCAAATGATACCTCTATAAATTAATAAAATATAATAGTCCCGACGTTATTAATTTATAGAGGTTTTACAGTATTATACAAATATCTCACCGGTCCAACATTAGTAAAACTAAGTAACTAACTCAGAAAGGGGGAGAGGAAGGCGCAGCAGCAAAGTACATTTACCTGAAAGATACCATTCTGCATTTTGCCTTCTGCCAAAATTATAGTATTCTCTGTGAAAAATCCTGTTGTTATCTCGTACTGATTGTCAAAGAAAACTAATCACATCACATAGAACTCACATGCAATTTTTTGCTATGCCTTAATAATGTATGAAACTTTAGATATTCTCTTAAAATGCAATGTCAGCCTTTGCAGATTTTCAATGTTGCCAACTCAAAAAAAAGGATATTGCTTTGGAAAAATCAATCTCTACAGAAGCTGAAAGGTCTTCCAGGTAGAAATGTCCATCTTCCAACTGTGATATCACTCCCATCACCCATTTCCTTCCACTTTCAACAATTAGAGACTGGATTGAAGATATCTACTTGGAAGAACATGCAACAAACCCCTTACTTTCATCTTTAACACAAGCATCCAAAAGGAAATGGAACAACACACATTTGACAGGAAACAAAGACCAACCTCATCGTTCTCAAATTGCGACATTTCAGCATCAAATGTCGGCCTAGAAAAATGCTCCGCACGAGAAACTCTCTGCAACAGCAACATGAATCGTTCCCTGTAAACTGCTGTCTTTGCAGAAGCATCGCCGTGAACAGGCAGGCTACTCGTATGCCTGAAATCAATAAAATTTTAGTTTGATCAGTACAATTGGCTATGCCATCAACATCAAAATCTACCAAGGCACTAGGGGACGTTCTCCATCACTATAAAGCTTCATCAAGGAACAATACTAAAGAAGAAAGTCACTAAAAAAGAGTAGGAAAAGTAGAAAGCCTTACTCGATGAATTGCTTCTTAACAGCATCATACCGATACTTAGGCACCAGAAACGCGTCGATTACCGCCAAGGAAGTAGCAGTCGCCGTAGATTCCTCCGGCACGTTATCAGCTTCCAACAAGCGATCAATCACTCGTCGAACCGACTCCGCATCGACTGAAGATCTCACTGCAACATTTTTTTCACAAATCCCAACGATTGTTCAGAGTCGATAATCAATCAGTAAAAATACGCAGGCATATATGAGAAAAGCAATCGGACATACGCGATTCCTGCTGGAGGTGATCGAGAAGATGATCGATAGCTTCTTCGTCAGCGTCTCCGGCGAGGAGTAGAATCTGGTCTAGTGCATCGCTTTGAAGCTTGTAGCCTCTGATTTTGAATTTCTTCTGTATCATCTTCCTCTGGTTTGTGCTCATTCTCGCTACCTCTCTCTTGGTTTCTTCTGAAACCTTCTCCGAGTGTGAAACCTTCTTCTTTTTTACTCTTTTTGGGCGCGATCTTCTGAAAATCTCCAAATCGGCGGGAAACGATTAATCGAAAGAGCCCTAATCGGTGAAAATCTTTTTTTGGGTTTTGCTTTATACGTTAATTTACGTTATTACCCCTCAATAAGGAAGATAAACCGGGTGGCTTTATTTAGAACTTTGGATTATGTGATATTATAACGACCGATTCAGATTTCATTTCCGGTTAAAGACTTTCAAATGATTTAATTTTTAACACACGAAACACACTACAAAGTACAAAACACTGGTAATGGCTTATGTAAGGATCAACTCAAGTGGATTTGAGGTTGTATATACCAATAAGCAGACACAAATCATGAAAAGCCGGAAAAATTGGGTAAACCAAACCGTGCGGTACGGTCAATGTCAGTCATCTCCCCAAGCATCGTCCCGCTGTTTCTGCCTGGAGACAATCCGGTTTTTCCGGGCAGCTTCTTGGTCTCGTAGCTCTTTAGACCCGAATCCAGAAGCCGGTAGCTTCAATCCCATGCTGTGAGCAATCAACCGTTGAGCTGTTCTCGCTGATGTCTTTGGTCTTTGAGACGGCGGTTCCAAATCTGAACTAGATTGAACATAACATGGTCACGCATAAGAAACACGATTTGACCCGATCAATATGTTTTGGTGCTTCACTAATTAGACAGCTTGACCAAGCGGATCAAGGAAGAATGATGTGATAAAGTTTGTAATTTGATGACATAATAGAAGTGAAAGAAACTAGAATGAGTTTGGCGGGGAAGCTTAATTCTGCTAAAGAGAGGGAATAATGCTACAGAACCATGAATGGTAAAAGAAGAGCAGGTTACCTTTTCCAGAAATCGAGCCCAAAAGAGAATCGTTATCATCGAGAACACGTATGGTGAATGAACATTGAACACGGTTGCAAGCCTCTAGAGCTGTATCAATTATCAAAACCAGAGCCAGTTAGCTGTATAGGATAAGCTCTAATCTGATTTGTAAATTCACTTAGCAACAAAAGCAGAACTCAAATTTGAGCTTTAACTGTCGAGATGCTAAACCTACTTAACTAA
Source organism: Pseudoturritis turrita (assembly GCA_900406555.1). Lineage (NCBI taxonomy): Eukaryota > Viridiplantae > Streptophyta > Magnoliopsida > Brassicales > Brassicaceae > Pseudoturritis > Pseudoturritis turrita. The sequence continues at coordinate 1,545,887 of OVBL01000227.1, read as the reverse complement.
GCCATAAATTTTTATGTGGTTCAACCGTAGATCAAGTCAGATGCGACAACGTCTATAACCCAACACAACATCAGAAGAGGGATATTTTAAATGCTTTAGTGGGTTAAACCCAGAATTCTTCCTAGCTAATCAGCACATATGAAGTAAATATATACCAGTTGACGGGGTTTTGAAGACTGCAAGTGCTGATGTATCATTAACCCAACGAATGATAAATCCACTGTCTTTGAAGTCCTCAAAAAGCTTCTCCAAATCAGTAGTCCTCAAACTTGGAGAAAAATCAGCAAGTACGAGGACATGGCGTGTGCCATACTTGGCTGCATTTATAGCAGAAAGAAATTCAGGTGTTGTGCTTAGAACAGGCAGCATAGAAATCCTAATCAAATTAATCTAACAGACTAATTATGCTTGCTACAGATACTACAGTCCAAAAATAGAAAGGAAACATTGAGAGTAACGACTTACATTTCAGTGATTCATCAGTCTTCTCTGAACCACGAGACATATCATTATCTTCTGAATCTTCAAACCTCGACTCACAGAAGTCTCGATCACTGTACATCAAATCCTTCTTATAAGTAAATGTTCCCCTTCCACGCCGCTTAGGTCCTTGAACTTTAGGTTCTTCAACCGAAAGCTTTGATATTTCAGGCAGCTCTTCTACAGAGAGTAATTTACTCGGTTCACGATCTGCAAGGGCTTCCCAATCTGCAACAAAATAAAGGTCGTGTAAACATACATGATCCGCACGATAATGAACACTCAATCTGATAGAGGAGGTTACTGCATCCTCTTGGATAGCTGTTTAGGAAACTTACCATCATCTGAAGAATCCTGAGCAGCCGACTTATTGCTGGAGTCTTTTGTCGAATTCACCATTTTCCCTGTACAGATCCATGAAATTCGATTAACTGCCTAAAATAAAGTGAAATCAGATAGAAAACAAAGGGGATCTCTAGATGAACAACCAGTAGCAGGAGAGACATTTGGGTCAGAGTTGAGGCCATTGGAATCAATAATTTGCGGCACGGCTTGATTCTCTGCATCGCCGGAACCTCTGCAATCACAGTATGAGGCCCTAATATCGATTAAACTGTTCGAGACAAAGCATACATTTTTCTGCATTTCTCAAAATATCCCCTAATTTTTCGATCAACCAAAAAGCAATAGTACCTTGAAGAGGCAAGATCACAATCCAGCGCCCGTTGCTTAATGAGAGAAGAACGAGTGCGAAGCTCATCGGATTTGAGGGAGAGTCCCTGAGAAGAGTAGAGATCCGCCAATTGTGTGAGAGCGGCTGCTAACTGAAGCCCAAACTCCGTTCTCTCGCCGCCGTGATTATCACCGGAGGAAGAACCAAACCGCGACTGAAGATTGGTCGCCAAGGACTCGAGAAACGAGATCGCCGCCGTGACGTCTCCGGCGGCCACCAGATCCTCCACTCGCTCGCTCCAATTTGGTTCACTTATTCTTCCTTGTTCGGCGATTTCGTCTTCTTCGATTGCCCGTTTGTTCTCCATAGTTAGGTCTGTACGAGTCTGATGCTTTCAGAAAATTTCGCACGTATCCACACGAACCAGAGAAAACGATGATGATTCGGATGATATAAATCGGAAGCAAGAATGAATATCCAAAACGATACAGAATGAATATTATATGTTAAAGTAAAGTATTCAAGATTTTTAGTCTATTAAATCCAATCTTAATGATCAAAAGTCAGAAATTAATTCTCACATTTGTACAATTGTAAAGAACAATCTACGCTTTTATTATTTCTCTAATAATCATAGCAATCTCGCTTTAAGTGATACTTCTATTACTAACTGATACCAACCCGAAAGTAATACAAGAGAGACCTGTTGTGTTTTGTACAGCCATCTAAATTCCTCAATAAGCTTATTCTTGAGAGAATCCTAAGAAAACCTTAGAAGAAATATCAAACACCAACAAAATTTTCAGCTCATGAATCATATACAAAGCCATAACTCGAAGGTCTCTCAATATATGAAGTGACCAACAAACAAAGAAAGCAAATAACTTTTGATTAGTATCAGTCAATTTTGGTAACATTCTTCGGAGCAGAAGATTCATGCCGTTTGAAGAGAGGAGAGAATCGATGGCGCTGTATGATTTTGACGAGGACAAAGGTGTTTGCAGCCAGAAACAGCAAACTCGCCATCCATAGCTGTAAGAAGACGTTCAAACCCTTGAACTCGAGCATGTATCCCCATAAGAGCCAATGTGTCTGAGCTCCAATCCACAGGATGATGCACAACAAACCTTCCCATTTCAGCTTCATACGGCTCCATGGTAGAATCAAAGGTAGCAGGCAATAGAACCACACAAAGTACTGCGCGGTTATCACCTAGAGAAAAATGGAGCGATAAAAACAGTAGATCAAAACCAGAAGGTTTTTAGCTCACTGAGGAATGCATAAGAAAATGAACAATTGAAAACTTTTTTTTTTAAGGAAATGAGAATAAACTGATGCATTATATACCTTATTGAAAGCCACAAATGCAACGGTTTGGAGAAAGATGCAGAACACTAGATCCTGCGAGAAGCAGAAGACTAATGCAAACTGCACGGTAAACTGAGGTAAGAACGAGATAAGCTTCTCCACTGCTGAAAACTGTCGCTCATAGTGAAGATATATGTGATAGAAGTAGATGGAGAAGTTGTGCCTTGGATCTGTCCGAGTGAGATGATATAAGAGAGCCTCGTGCAGGAACTCATGTCCATATAAATAGAAGGAAACAACATTGCAAGCTAGAAAAACTCCCCCGGATATCAAAGCAAACATGATTCTCTCCCTTGAAAATAAACTTTTCAAGGCGGTCAAGAGATTGAGGTGGAATATTTTCTTCTCCGAGTTGCTGGTAAGTGTCTTGGCCTGACCGGTATTCCAATCCTCAAGAGGCGGCTTTTGACCAGATCTAAATATCTGGGAATCGAGAACAAGGATGATTGGTAACGCATAGATAATAGGATAGACCCTGAAATGCACAACAAGCCCGTACCAAAATGCAGCTTGTGACAAATTACCTACACAGCAAAACATATTATTGTGTCATTAGTTTGACAGATTAACAAACTAGATATTCCACTGATAAGAACAGGAAAGGAGAATCGCATAATCAACAATTTTCTTTATTTATCTCTGTGAAGAACGATGAACACAAGTACAATTGTTTTCCAAACCACAGAGAACAAAACAAAAGATCATATGTACTTAGGGTTCTGATCTGATATAAGAGTCCCCAAAATCTCCAAAGCCTAAAAGAAGTCCCCAAACCACTTTGCAAATACTCAACATGCCCCAATCTCTTACTTCATAAAGCAGATCTTATGTATCGACTTGTAAGAGAGAAAGCATATAAACCCTATTCTATTTCTGTCATAGCACTTCTCTTTAGCAGCTTATCATCCACATCTAGTATACTTCTTCCACTTTTTCGAAGTCTTGTTATAATCACCTAATGTGAAAGATATATCTATGGATTCATTTGGTATAAATTAGTTCATGGAACTCAATTCAGGGTACAAAAGCATAAAAAGCAGCAAACTTAATCAAACTCTACAGAGAAAAAATCCCTTAATTTGTACTAATCTCAAAGTAGGTGTCGTTTACCTTGCATTAAGGAGATAATAATCCATAATATCATGGCGCAAACGATGGGTTCACAGTTCCCTCTGGTTCCGATTGTGAATGTAAACGGATTGAGAAGCCATACCATTACAGAATATGTACACATCTTCTCAGGCACCTTACGTTTTTTCAAAATAGTACGGATGAACAAGCCGACCAGCAAATCTGAAACATGGAATTAGATTACAGAACGACCGAGGAACAAACCATCAAACAGATTCTCCGAGAGTAGTATTCTGAAGCTAATGAATTAAACAAAAGAAAGGTTTACTTTCTACATTTTCTCCAGTTTATGAAAGCTGAGATAACTAAGAAGTTCATACCAGAAGCAGAGAAAAGAAACTTTCCCCATGACCGATGAAAGATGGAATTGGGGATCAGAAGAAACGCGAGCAAAGGCGAATAACGGTACGTAGTTCTCTTGTAAGGAGATTCACCGGAAGCCATCAACGACGCAGCATCAGAAAAAACAATGTAATCAACATCAGTGTAGCTGACCTCCATGTGAGCATCTTGCCATTCTCCATAGAAAATCAAAAAGATACGCAAAAGCATGGAGAATCCGAGCAGATAACGGAAATCCACCAACTTCATCCCTAGAGAGAATAAGAATTCAACACCCAAAATTTATATTCTGATGGGCAAATCCAAAGAGGAACAAACAATGGTGAAGAAATTCCTCAGCTCTAAGATCTTTAATATGCAATTACTAATCCTTAATCAAGTTTTAATCTAACAGACGCCGATCATACACAGACAAGCGAGTTACATTTCAGTGATTCATCAATCTTGGACATATCGTTTATCTTCTAAATCCTCAAAATTCGACATGCAAAAGTCTCAATCAGTGTCCATCACATACCTTGTAGAAGTAAACGTTAGCTTCTTCAAAGAAGAGCTCTAGGGGTTTATAAGGACGATTGAAGTCGCCGGAGTATATGTCTTCGCCGGGAGATCTCCGATCCAACCTAAAACAGTCACCTAAAGCAAAAAAAAAAAAAAATTGATTCAATTTGGTTTCTTTTTTGTTTCCGGTTTTACATTTGAATTTTTCGGTTCGTTATTGGTTTGATAAGATTATGACTATTAAGTATTTCATTTAATCCAGGCTTTGGTTCGAGATTTTTAGAATTTTGGTTATTAAGGAAATAAATGAGAGGAAAACAGTTAGGCCTGGCCATTCGGTTAGGAAAAATGTCGCCGAATTAAACCGAATAAAAATTCGGTTCGATTCGTTTCAGAAGTCGGTTTTGATTGTGTTTATTTGATTGACGTTACAAGACTATCACTTACAAATGCAGCAAAAGATGCTGATAAGAGTGAGTATGATGAACAGAGCTTCTAAGCGTAAGCATAGTCGATTTAACAAAGAAATCAGATGAGAAGAAGGATTATATAGGGGAACCAGTTTACAATCACGAACCCAAATTGCAGAGGAAGATTGATGGAGAAGAGAGCATGGTTTGTGACCGTGATGACCAAAGTGAAGACTAAAGCACTCAACATAGATATCGATTCAGAGTCTACAAAAACTCTTAGACAATTTTCAACTTCGAACTCCACACGGACACATACACACAATCGAACCACATAAGACTATGTTCGATTATCAAACCACACCAGAATCGACTCGACTATCGAAACTAAAGCAAACTCCAAATTACCTGAAACAAGATCGACGGAGAGGCTTGAAACTCGATGGAGATAAACTTATAGGAATGGAAGTGAGAATTTGTTACCCAGAGCAGATCAGATATTGAATTTTCCAGATCTCGGAGTTTACTCCATTTACTCTATGTTTTTTTCGGTTTAGATTAAACCGAACTGAACCGAAGACCGAATTTTAATTTTAATTATTATACATACATCAGAAAAACAAACCAACACTCCCTCCACACAGAAACAATGAGATCAACATAACACAACACAAGCATGATTACATATGCACAAAAGGACTCAACCTTGCGCAAGTTTAGGATTTAGCCCTCTTGCCTTCCTCGTCTTCCCCACAAACAGATCCTTGGACTTGATCAAACCAGGGAGGCAACCCACGACTGTCACAAATGGAAACTGAGCCACAGAGTCCTTTCTTCCTAAAGATACAATGGCAATCTCTGATCCGGGCTTGTAAGTCGACATCTTCTTCTTTTTCCCACCTGACATCATTACCTTAATGTTCTTCACAACCATGGTAGCATGATTCTCCGCTATATATCCTTGTTTCATCTCCTGTCATTACAAAATCATAATATCAAAACAAGACACTAACCAAGAAAACTATCTAAAAACCGGATATTTCATGATATCATGCACTTACCGGGATATTAGTGATATCTCCAATGGCGAAAACATTCCTTCGATCTTTAATCCGCAAGTACTCGTCGACCATGACCCTTCCTTTACCATCCAAGCTATCTTTCAGAACAGTTCCATTGAGCCATTGAGAAGACAGAGGTTTCCCGACGCAGAGGAAATGACAATCTGCGTGTATAGTTTCTCCTCCTGAAGTCCGGTATGTTTTGTTTCCGTCTGAAGCTGAATTCAAATCCACAGATTGGTTCAATATCACTTCCACTTTCTTTGATTCTAACCAGTCAAGTGCTTTGTCAGCAGCTTTCTGTCCAACAAATTCAAGCAATCTCGGTCCTTTGTGCACCAGAGTAACCTTCTTCTCCGGGAAATCAACTGCGATTTCCGCAGCAAGCTCCACACCAGACGGTCCTCCACCAACAATCAAAACTGATTCAGAAGATTTGATCTTCTCATATTCTGCAAACCAAATGTATCATGTCTCCATCTCAACACAATCTTGAGTTTCTTACAAGCATTTGTGATGTTTAAAACAAACCAACAGAAATCAGAAATTTAGACCATACCTGCTTGGTATTGTGACAGCTTTTCTTGTCTGGTTTTGGGGAATAAGTCGTTGTGACCTGTAGCAATCACTAGATAATCATATCCAATCACAGCTCCATCTCCAGTGATTACATCAGTCTCAGTGATATTGATCGCCGGAGAAGTAACAACACGGCCGTTCTTCAAGTAACTCTTGTGGTTGATAACTGTTCTTTCAGCAAACGAAGGCTCCACCATTGATCTCAAGCTTGCCCATGTAATCTCAAAGTACTCCTTCCTGATAATTGATGATTTCAAACACAAATTTTTGAGCTCGTGATGATCTGAGATTAAAAATGGGGTTTTGTTTTTTTAAAAGAAATTTGAAAAAACTTACGGATCGATGAGGGTAACGTCAGCATCGAACTGAAGCGATTTCGCGGCGAGAGAGCCGGCGATTCCGCCGCCGATCACCACAACCCTCGGTCTATGTCTAGACGCAGATGATATCCCTTCCATTTTAGCGATTCAGGCTCCGAATAATCCGAAAACAATCAAAGGTTTCTTCGAATGTTCTTCTTCTTCTTCTTCTTCGTTAGGTTTCTCGTCTGCTTCTTCTTCCAAATCGATTTCAAGAGTCAATATATATACACACACAAATGTGCGGAGAGGAAAAGGAATTTGTAATTGACGTGTTGAGTGACTTGAGATACCTGAAGAATCCTTTGGAGCTTCCTTTGCGCTTACCTCATCGAATACGTCAATGGCGGAAGATCGCCATTTCAATTTCTTCTGTTCTTCGTTGTTTGTTCTTGAAAGTTGAAGAAACTTTGGGCCTTTGATTTCGAATATTGGGCCGACTATAAGCTATTCATTCGTATATAATTATATATTGTATTGACGTTACAATTACTAGTATCAAAAACGATGATTTTCTAATCTAATTAATTATGGTTATGATAATCCCGGATATATCATAACAAACTTTCTTTATCTACGCACAAAATAATTCAATAAACGAAATATAAAGTAAGAGATTGATAATATTCCTAACAATCTCTATAATTAACGATAAGATAACAACATCAAATATAATTTCTTCTTTCCAAACCAAAACAAACAAAAAAAATGGCTTCCCAAGCAAATTCTTATGCCGTGCCAGAAATAGTTACCGGAGATCAAACGCCACCGTCCTCCGCCACTCCTCGTCGGTGGTGGTCGCGACCAATAGTGACTTATCCGGCACCTAATGATCGTGAACCCACTTGTAAGGAGGTTATGGCTAGCATTGCACCGTGTTGCGGCGGCTTATTCACCGTCGTCGCCGTATTCTGCATCTTCAACTTCATCGTCGACCAAACTCTCTCCCACGCCAAATTCTCAATCCAGTCCATCTCCGTTTCTCCCTCCTCCGCCTCCGTCGCCGCCACGTGGCACGTCGATCTCCTTGTGAAAAACCCTAGCTCGAGATATTCCATATGCTATGACGGCGATGACGCTTACGTGAGGCTCGGTCCTCTAAACGCCGCCGTTTTAAACATCTCTCATAAACGTGAGTCTAGAGATGTCACGGCTTTCTCGTTGGTTTTTGTTGCCGAGGAAGGTAATGGAAACGACGTCGTTTCCGAACAGCTTGACGTCAAACTCAGGGCGAAGCACAAGCGTTACGTTGATGATGATGAAGCTGGACACTTTGATGTACGATGTCAAAATCTTACCCGAAGCCATGAGAACAATATTGACAAGATTATATGCCAATCCTCTTTTACAGATTTGAAGATGTTTTACTAATATTGTTTAGATTAAATTAGGCTTCTAGTTTTCTTCATCTTCTTGTTTTGTTTTCTATTATTAGTTGATGAAGTTTTGTTTTTTTCTCCTTCCATACATTAAAATATATAATTCCGTTATAATCGTCCATATAATGCTTGATTTTTTTGAAAAAAGAAAGAATATCAACTCAAATGTTTGATTTATAAAATTTCGATAGGACATTCTAAATGTTGTGTTTTCTATGAACTCTAGTTTCTCGTTTGGAAAAGATGAATCACAATTCTCTGACCTAGCTAGGAAGAGAAATTGATTATCCAAAGGATATATACTCATGATGAATCAAAAAAGTTTTAGAAGATTGTCAATTTAACACTTTCCAAAAATAATGAGAATTTAGTTTTCGCTTTTTAACGAAAAATAAAATAAAAATTATTAAAAACTATCTTACTACTAATTAACTTTTGAATTTAGAAAATATTTACGTTTTCTTTTAAAACTACCCAAACACCAAATAAAATATTAAAAACTATCTTACTACTAATGAATCTTTTCAGAGAAATACCAGCTTAATGTTATATGTAAGTTAATCCTCCAAGCATCATATAACAGAGAAATGCAAGGCTACATAACTCTTCTCACGGAACCGTTGCTCAAGTTATCAAAGCTTGCTGATTTAGATAAAGATGTGGAAAAGCTCAACACTTCCCAACTGTCCCGCAATGGACATGATCAATTTAGTTACCTCTACCTATGAAAAATCTTGAAGTTTTCTGTTAGTAAAAGCTCAACACTTCTAGTTTTCTGTTATTAGTCTATGAAGTTTTTTTTTTTCTCCTTCCATACAATAAAAACTTAAAATATATCACTTCTTTATAATCGTCCATATAATGCTTGATTTATTTGTAAAAACAAAAATAACTCATCTCTCAATTCACCTAAAAGGCTTGATTTATAAAATTTCGATAGGACCTTCTAAATATTGTGTTTCCTCTGATGTCTAGTTCGATTCTCGTTTGGAAAGGATGGATCACAAACCCTGACCAGCATATTTATTAACCAGGAAAAAAAAAACTTGATTTAATCCATAAATAAGTTGTGAGAATTTAGTTCTCGCCTTTTAACCAAATAAAAAAGAAATACAATTGTTGTAATTTCCTAAGTAGTTCCGATTTCCTTTTAATCGTAATTTATCTTAGCTTCCGCATAATATTTTTATAAGAAAAATACAAACTACTTGTATATATTTCTTTACATTAATAATAATTATAGAAGATAAACACAAAAGCTTCTCTTTTAGATTTGCTTGCGGATATATATATATATATATATATATATATATATATATATATTCGCCTTTTTGATTTGCTTGCGTATCTTTTTATCAACAAAAGCAGGATTACTACTATATTAGAAAACAATAACCTCAAATATATATAAAAAAACCAACTTTTCATCTATCTATTAGAAACCTTATAACTAAGTTAATCTTTTTATCATAAAGTTGTTAAAACTTCCAACATGGCAACGTCGTCTCGATGCACCACTTGTGGCCTCAATGGCCAACATTGTCAATGTCACCGGAAAACTCCACCCACCGGTCCCTTCGAGATTACTCCAGCTGTTTGCTGCTCTTGCTACTATTTTTGCACTCTTTTCTTCTTCTTTGTCCCTCTCATCTTTACAGGTCTTGGAATACTTTTCAACGGAAAAGATGTTTGTTACTTGGAGCTCTTTGCTAACTCCATATCCGTCTCAAACGTCACAAACACGACAAACGCCACAAACGTCTCAAACGCTGATTGGAGAATCGGTTTTGTTGCGATGAGTCCAGTCTCCGGCTGTAAAATCTCTCTACACACAATAAAATCTCGTCTCCTTCGTGGCGACGAGGTTATCTCCGAGTTATCTCCGTCGTCGGATTTTTTTGGACAACCTGTTACTTCCGACGAAACGGACGGGCCGGTAACAACTGTAAATTTCGAGAACGTGGTGACGCCGGGAGTTATCGGCGGCGTGGTTTGGGATTTTCGGGTGGAGATTGTCGCCGGAGTGAAGGCAGACACTGGACATGGTTTGTTGATGGTGTTTTGCGGCTGTTTACCGGTGAAATTTACGGCGGATGCGGCGGGAAACGTGACTGGATCGTTGCTCGGAAATATAAGACGGTGTGAGTATTTATTCCGGCCGGAAATTTTGAGACGTTACGTTTAGATCTTTATTAATTCCCTCCGATCATGAATCTATGATATCTATTTAGTTACGAGTTCTTGGCTTCAGGTCATTTTATTTGTATTATTGATCTAATCAGATGGGATTAAAGACATTTTTCTAACCATATGGTTAACAAGAAAATATCATATAGTTATATTGTAATTCCTTTTTGGTTGATGTCAAAAACAAAAATTCCTTGTTGGCCAAAGAGGCCAATATTATATTATATATTTTCACTAATGTTTTCTTGCCTCATTGGGTTTTCTTACTGTATTCATGGGATCTATCTTTTCACGGTTTTACAAATATACTCATACATATATTTTGCATACAAATATACTCTCGTACATATAATTTGCATATTAGATCTGAAATATCTCGTATCCATGATTTTAAATTGTATAGAGTTATAATGTAAACTTTTCCCAGACACATGCGGATTATCATCTACAATATATACTGAACAGAGTGTCCACGTAAAACAAGACACAACAAACGGTAAATCACCCACTTTCTTTTCAAATTTCTCTCCCACAAATCTCTCAATTATCCCTTTAAAGCACCTGTAATCTTTCATCGTAAATCATAACCGCCTAAATTATTTTTATAATTGTTCAATTTCAAGCAATCTTCGTCCTAAACTTGTGAGTTCAGCGTTTTGCGTCTACACAAAAAATTAAAATCCCACAGGATCCATTAGAGAGACTACATATTGAAGAGACTAAAAGAAGATCGAATAATAACCGAAGAAATCCAAAGATCGAATAATAACCGAAGAAATCCATTGGATTAAACTCTTTCTCTTTACATCGTGTTAGTTTAGAGACATCAACAGTCGACACTTGCAGGGGCGGATCCACTTAAGGCAAGATGGGTGCAAGTGCATCCAATAAAATTTGTTATTTAATGTAATTTCTTTAAACACTAAATTTATGCCTTCGTTAAAAAACAAATTTATGCCCCATTCTTTTTTGGAACCACAATCTTATCAGAAAAAATAAAATTTGTTTCCAAATTCTTAAGATCTACGTCAAATAATATCAAAGACATAATTAGGTTAGCTAAATATATACTTATTAGGTTAACATTTTCATTTTAATCGGTTGTTCAATACTAAAATATTAATAAATTATATATGTACCTTAATACAATTGATAAAAGAACATATAGTATTTTAAAAATATAATATAAAGGTTTTTGGTCTAAAACATTATTTTTTATATAAAATTATGCACCCCGTGATAAAAATTCCCAGATCCGCCACTGGAGACTTGGATCACATGCACAAGCGCACGGTTAGTTAATCAAGTTTCATATTGTTGGTAACGTATAAGTGATGATGATTCATGAGTTTTTTTTTTATATAATGTTATTTGGAAAGAAACTCTGTACTTTTATGTTTACTAGAAAGAAAGACAAAAGTTACAGATCTTTCTGTAGATATATAGATAGTTTTATGTTTATTTTTTTTAAAAAGAGTTACGGATCTTTCTATAGATATATAGATAGTTTAAATCTTTCGTTTTACATGTGACGTTTTTTCAAAACTTTACTTATCTTTTTACCTTATAATTTTAATAATTCACTTCTTCGATATTTAAAAAAATCTAAAATAAAAATAGAATTTTTTTGGTTATTAGTGCTAATTTTCCTAAACTATATGCATTTTATATTTCTGTGCGAAACCCGGGAAAAATACTAGTATTATTACTAAATTAAAACAAATATAATGTGCAGATTTTTAATAATAATTTTATTTACATATGATAAAAAGAGTTGTGATTCCTTTTAGACCAAGAATATGTTATATCTTTTCACTAATGTTTTCTTATCGTATCCATGAGATTCTATCTTTTCACTGTTTTACTTAAATATATTCATACATATTTTCTACTTAATATAATATTAATTTGTAAAAGAATATTTTAATATATTGGAGAAAATTAAAATAGCGAGATATCGACAATATTTCTTATATTGATTTTTTTTTTGTCACATATTTCTTATATTGATTTATTATTGAATATTAAATGTGATATCACATGTTTTTAGTGATTCAAAACCCAAAACATATGATTAGGTTGTCTATATTATGAAGTACATAATAGATGATTATTCTAGGTTGTCTATTTTAAATTGCACTTAATAATGTAAAATTTTCCTTTTGGTTATCATCTACAGTATATACTGAACCGAATGTAACAATTAAACAAAATTATGTGGTTTACTGAATGTAAAAAACACTTACAATAACAGATGATCAAATAAGAAGTTAATTTTTTTTTATAAACAGTTAAAACGGAAAGCAAGAAGCTCTTCTGATGGCTTTCTTTCTCTATAATGCAATAAACACTTAGCAACACTTGTCCAACTTTTTGAAAGTCGAGAAACATTTGATCTTCTCACGACCAATCATCAAATTCTGACATCTGATGTCGAAATGTCCAACTTCATCCTCCTCCACGAATTGCTTCTTCTTGCACCGAGTTTGATGTCCAATTCGAAAACCCTAGGAGAAGCCGCAACGACGACGTCGCTTTGATTACTCGTAGCTAGCGAAATCAACCGAGAAACTCGCGAGGCCACGTGAACGACGCGTGTGAGAGGTATTCAAAACGGCTGCGTTTAAGGAACCTAGCTTGACGTACACGTAATAGCTGTCGTAGTAGATAGGACACCTCGAGGTAGGGTTTTGTCTTTTATTTATTTATCACAAGCGTATATAGCTCTAGATATTATTAACCTTAAATTTTCTCTCTTTTTTCATTCACTAACACTGCCAATGTCGCCGGGACGCTTCAACCGCCGGAAACGCAAACGGTGACGACGGAGAAAGAGCGTTCAAGCTTGCTCCAGTCTCCTTCTGCGTTATCTACCTCGTTACCGCTTTCGCATTCATGGGATGCTTCTATCTTTTCATTAATTTGCTTGTAACCTCTTCCCCGGATAGGATTTGTCACTTGGAGGTCTTTGTCGACTCCTTCTCCGTCTCAAACGCTTCAACCGCAACCACCGCTGATTGGAACGTCGGTTTTGCGGCCAAGAGCCCAGGTAAAGGCTGCCAAGTCTCTCTCGGCCGTACGATCAAATCGCGACTCCTCCGCGGCGACAAGCTTATATATCGCCGAGTCAATCACGCCTGATTAATTCGGGCTTCTCGTCACCGGAAAAATCTATGAACCGCTTTCGTATGTCGTTTTCAAAACGGTTGCAACGCCAGAAAGTATTGGTGGCGGCGTGATTTGGGATCTACGGGTCGAGGTCACATTTAGCGTTACGATAACCGCTTCAACCGATCATGACGATGGTTTCTTGATCGTGACTTGCGGCGATATACCGGTGAATTTCACGGCGGATCCCGCGGGAAATGTGAAGGGATCGTTGCTCGGAAATATGAGGCCGTGTGAGTATTTATTCCGGGAGGAGTATAAGGACACATCCTTTTAAGAAAATTTCTCCGATCATGAATATCTCTTTCTCTTTGTTACGAGTTTTTGGCTTTAAGATCAGTGAATTTTTTTTTTCTTTTAAAAAAATTGTCATTGTTCTTTTTTTTTCAGAATTAATTAAAAATACGATAAGATTAAGGTTTGAGCACATGGTTATATTGTAACGGTTTTTTTTGTTACACAAGACGAAAATTACATACTATCTTTTTTTTTTTGTCACCGGCATAATAAATTTATTTATCTTGTTTAGTTACTCGTACCGGTAATTATGAGTTTACAAAAGAAACATCAACATTAAATAATCGGGCACAATTCGCCAGCCTATCGGCTTTGAAATTTAACGTGTGCGGGATAAGCGAGAGTGAAAAAAAAAAAAACTTATCCTTTAGCTTCATTAATTCTTCAAGGTGGATTCCAAACGCCCACCACTCTATCGGTGTAGACACCATCTTCACCTGATCAGAATAATCTGTTAATGCGAAGGTTACCTCCGTCTTCTGCTGGGCATTCAAACATTGCATTTCCCAAATTAACGCTTCAACCTCTGAATTAATGTAGAGGTAAAAAGCTTCTCCTCATATTCCGAGCTCCCATCATGATCTCTGCATCTTCATCTTGAAAAGCGTATCATCCGAGATCCGAATACATATCCGACTCCTTCCAAAAACCATCAATATAGCACTTCAGTCATCTATAGGGTGGAGATCCCGATAATTGGCCGCCATCGCTCATTATTGGAAACGGCTCCTCAGATTGGGCCGTCTCCCAAACCAATGCCTCAGTTTCCGCATTCGGTAAAGCAATATGTGGATTTACATCCAATCCTCTAAAAACTTTATCGTTTCGTGTTTTCCAAATATATCATATAATCCACGGGAACCTCTGATCCTGATGATCCGGAGGTATTCGCGAAAACAAGAAATCCATATTAGTAAAAATAGATGATGTCGGGAATACGCATGTAGCCGTAGGGATTGTTGACAGAGCCCATGTTTAAAATGCTGGGATATTCAAAAAGACATAATTTATTGTCTCTTCCATCCCACATCGAACACATTGTGTATCGCACTTTAACCCATGTTTTTCAGGTTAGCACATTACATACTATTATATATATTCGATTTATAAATTTTAAATCTCACTAAATTATACTTAATATCGATGAATGCAGTTGCATTGGGATTTTATATAATCAAATTGGAACTGGAAAAAATATTATATTTACAATATTTTAGGGATGTGACAGGATTAGAAGGATTAATATATTTGACAATATAATGTATGTTTTGAGATTTTAAAGTACTTGAACCATTATTAATCACATCATAGAGTTAAATCTTATAGCGGTGTAATTTGTAATATTTAGAAGAATATACTGAGCTGAATAATACTATAGTAGTTTGAAGAATAAGATTAATGAGATGAATTTGAGACAAATAAATATATAACATGAATGGTAAATTGGTAATTCTTAGTTGAGTGTTAAGAGTTTTCACGGAAAATACAACACCAGTTTTTCAAAACTCCCACATGTTTCCATCTCATTTGTAGAAGGTTTGTTTTAGTGGACGGACCCACTCATCAGATTTCACCACAAGTCCACAACAATCATGTGCATCGCAGAGCAGCACATATAAAAAAAAACTAATATTACAATTTTCAGATGAGCTAAAATCAATAGATACATCATCATAATTGATAAATACATATATAGAATATTTCACTTTAGTTGCATTTGTTCGATTAAATAAAATGCTCTGCTTTTTTGTTTTGTATTATCCGGGTTTTTTTTTTGCCCACAAAATTTTATGAAGTTAGGAAAAAAATATTATTTACTTATTTAATATTTGGGTAATTGAAAAAAAAAAGTTTTATTTGTTGATTAATTTTTTTTTCCACTAAATCATAATATATATATTTTGTTTACTAATTTTATAATTTGTATACACTTTTAGATGACCGACAAAGGTATACACTATTAAATATCAGAACAATTTTTTGTCAATCTTATAAAATACGTCAGATTATTTGTTTCTTATAAAGAAGATTCGTCTCTCATCTCCAAAGGGCTTTTTGAATTCGTGGTATGTATTACCAAAAACTGTGAAAAATTATTTAACTTGCTCAAAGTTGA
This sequence comes from Pseudoturritis turrita, assembly GCA_900406555.1. NCBI lineage: Eukaryota > Viridiplantae > Streptophyta > Magnoliopsida > Brassicales > Brassicaceae > Pseudoturritis > Pseudoturritis turrita. The sequence continues at coordinate 1,529,836 of OVBL01000227.1, read as the reverse complement.
TAAAGACAGCTTTTACGAATTTCGCATAAAGTTAAAAGTGAGCCCATTAAAGAAAAAAAAAGTCAAGACTATAGGTTGTGATAACTTAATGATATGGTTACAATTAGAAACATAGGATTAATTAATAATTACGATACATTTAATCACAGGGATCCACTTACATATATACCCCTCAAAACTCCATTTACTAACCTTCCAATCTTCTTCACCCACCAAACAAACAAACAAACAAAATCTCTCTCCAACCAAAACGTCAAACGCAACCAAAACGTTACAATGACGGAGTGCGACCACCACGAGGAATATGAGGACAAGGTACGGAGACGCATAGTATGCTGGGCAGTGCTAGGCTTGATCGCTGCGGTTGCGTTTGTGGTTTTACTGGTGTGGGCCATTCTTCACCCGCACGGACCGCGTTTTGTTCTACAAGACGTAACAATTAACGACTTCAGCTTTTCACAGCCAAATTTGCTCACTTCAAATCTCCAAGTAACTCTTTCTTCTCGCAATCCAAACGACAAGATCGGAATTTTCTATGACCGACTCGACATCTACGCCTCATACCGCAACCAAGAGGTTAGTATTTTGCGTTTTAGTGCAAATTATTTTCTTTTTGAATTATCCATCTATTGGTTGGTGCAATGTGTATGAACCAGCAAGTTTTGGAAGGTTTTAACGTTAAAACCACAAAACATGAAACATCTCAACAGTATGTCTAAGAATTTCTAAGAATTTTTAAGAATCAATTCGATTTCACTTTTGTGTTAGATATATATATATATATTATCATTTTGAATGATTTATGTACCAAAATCTGCAATGTTGAAAAAGTAATCATCTTTGTTTCGTTGAAATGTCATTCTTTATTCACAAATAATTATAAAATATTTACGAGAAAAGAAGGCTACTGTTAAGGGAAATAGAAATTTGGCAGAAGTTATATTAGATTTTAAATACAAAAAGAAAGAATAAGAGAAAGAGAAAATAATAATAAATCATATTTCTAACTTCTTAAGCTTTTTTTTTTTTTCTAAGCATTAATGTTTTGATTCAACTTTATTTCCTATTAATTAGGTGACGTTAGCGAGGCTATTGCCGACGACGTATCAAGGACATCTGGAAGTGACGGTGTGGTCGCCGGTTTTGATTGGCTCCGCCGTGCCGGTGTCTCCTTACCTGTCTCCGGCGTTGAACGAAGACCTAATCGCCGGGATGGTGCTTCTGAACATCAAGATTGACGGTTGGGTTAGGTGGAAAGTGGGCTCGTGGGTCTCTGGCTGTTATCGCCTCCACGTCAACTGTCCGGCATACTTTACCATCGCCGGAAACTTCTCCGGCGCCGGTCCGGCGATCAAATACCAAATTGTTCAGCAATGTGCTGTTGACGTATGAAAGAAAAAAGAGAGAAAAAAGAGAGGATTATATATCTTCTATAGATTAATGAAAAAGAGATAAAGGTATATTAGAGCAATTTGTTGTTGATTTGTTTGTTAATTAATTCTTCTAAGGTTGTTCAAAGAAAATCGAAAAACTAATGAAACTTTTTCTTTAAGATTAGGGAAAGTAATGTACATATTAATATGTCCAAGGTGCTAAAGCAGAACATATTAGTGAGTTCACGTGTATACCTTTTAACCATAACCTTTTTTTTTAATACGCACGGCAAATTTATAAATTTAGATAGGGGTTTAGCGTATTAATAATATATATATATATATATATATATATTTTTTTTTTTTTAATTTAACCCATGCATGTAATTAATTAGGTGAAAATATTTATTTTGCAGTCTGCACACGAAATGGTCAGGATTAGGCAAAGCTTACAAGGGTGGTTTTAGTTTCTAGTTGGATATGAGTCACATGACAACGACTATGTAGCTGCTGAATCTTTGAGGAATGAACATTTTATAAACAAGCTACGAAACATATATTTAAAATAGCAATCTAAAGATCAGAATGATTAGCAGTCGCTATATTTATTTTTAAAAATATATAAGTTATTAGATTAGAATAAAACAATTGTACTAACAGATATTTTTTGGATCATGTTTCGTGGGGACATGACCAAATCATATATACATAGTTCACTTTGTACTAAATATCAGTTCCTTTTTGTTATTGTTGTTTTGTTTTGTCTTGGGTCAACTAAATTTGTAGCTTCAAAACCTTTTTGTCTTTGTACTAATTTCTTCTATGATTTTTTTATATGTTAAGCTTTAAAAAGATTATCTTAGTTTCTCTTCTAATTTGCAGTCATTACTTTATTATTTTTCTATGACACGAGCATACTAAATCACGCATTATTTCAATGCTATTAACAGTTTTTTTTTTGGGGATAAAATGCTATTAAACAGTCTCTGCATATGTATTTATTGTTTTACAAGAAAGGATACTAAAACGAGGTTGTAATATTAAATACAAAACTCAGAAGTCAGAACATGTAGTTAATCAAGTTTTTCAACTACTAAAATATATGGTCAGGTGGGACTTAATTTGTGGATCATTTTAATCTTGCATGTTATGTACATTATCATAAAATACGCGTATCAACTGGAAAACTCATATATCTTTTTTTGCTTCTTGGATTTTCGATACATGTAAATCTCTGAGACTTTTTTTTTGGTGGACACTCAAAATCTCTTAGTTATGTAATGTATATGCATTAATGACATCATACATGTGAGTTGTGAAATCATGGTCATGTTGGTGACATTTGCACGTCTTACGGTGTACGTAGCGCGAAGCACAATATTCCTTCTCTTTTCTTTAGCCATATTTCCAATTTTTTTCCTTATAAATAGAAACTAATTTAAACTTGATAACGTGAACTTAGAGGAAAAAGTACTTTTTCTCAACTTGGAACTTTTATGATTTTATAAAAAGTTTGGTTTACAGATTCTTAAAGCAAAAAAGGAAATTGATAACTTTAGTGAAATTGCCCCAACAAACTTCTTACTTGCCGCGTGCTATTGTTCATCTAGTGACGTTGCAATTAACCCACACTTGTAGTTTGTATGTCACTATTTCTTCCTTTTCTTCTAACACTAGAGATTCGGAATACTATACTACACTTTAATTATAACCAGATTTCTTAAGTCTAAATTAGTTATGAATAGAACCAACTCTTCATGATTTTGGTTTCAGATTCTAATACACTATTTTAATCTAGACAATTTAAAAAAAAAAAAAAAAATATTTTGCTAGATTACTTAATTTGGCTTGGTTTTAGTTTCACTTGTTCCTTTTTTTACTCAATTTTACATGTTATTCCCCCCCCCACCCACTCACTTATATGTATCTTTAAAATACAAAAGGTAAAACGAAATAATATAAACTATAATTCTGTTTTCTAAAATGTCAAACTTTGTGTTCTACCTATCACCATAAGTGTTGTGCGAGAATTTTTTGGTCTTATGAAAGGCTCGTATCGAAACTGTTTGATTTTATCAATGTGTCATTGAAAATACCTTTCTCATCTCTTTGTAGGTTTAGGTCTAATCATTGGTTTTTCCTTGTGGTTTATTTATGTTTCTCTTCGGTATTGTATTGTAATTCAAACCTCGTATCCCACCACTTTGTATTTCTTTTTGGTTATAAAATTTAGACGACAAAAAAAAAAGCTTTGTTTTCTAAGTTGTTACCATGTTTCCAGATTAAAAAAAACAAGAACAAAAAATTGCAAGCTAATGGGTTTTCAAGTCACTGGGCTTAACCCACCAAACGACATAATATTTTTTGTTTATTTAGTCCGTACATATGAAGCCAAACTGATACGACGCCGTGTCATCAGTTTTCTTCTAATCTGGACTCGGCATCATCGGCTCGTACAGGAGTCGAGAAGACAATCTCTGTAGTGTCTGGTCAGAAATTCTTCAAACTCAACTATCGATTTCTCATGTTTGATTGAAAAGGTTAAATCTCTAGATTCTCTGTTTGGTTTCCCGGCTCATTGTTTGTCTGATCCGTCGACGCTAAATTTGCTGGCTAGGTTTTCGCATAATTTCTGATTGGTTTGGCAATTACCTTCTTTCGTATATCGTGATAGAAATTGAAGTAAATTCTCCATTTCCTCCCCTAATAATTTGGGGCTTTTGTTTAATATCATTTATGAGAAATTAAGGGTTTTCAGAAGAAGGGTTTCTCTAAAACTTTATCTTCCTGCTGATTTATTTCCTGAAGAATTGACTTGAATTGGTGGGTCATATAGATGTGTCATCTTGTTCAACGCATTTGCTTAAGGAACTTATGGGTTTTTTCGACATAGCAGAACAAGATAGCTAATGATGCTTATTGCATTGTAACATAGATGAGGAATATAATAATTTGGTTTCATGTGTATAGGTTGGTTTGTTGATAAAGGTTTTGATGTTCCTAAAGGTTTAATACTTATATATGGCTTCTCTTAGTTTCTCCTTTTAGATAAGTTTAGGAGGTTGTTTATGTCGTAACACTTGCAATATTAGTGTGAATGTTTCTTTAGATTGTGTAAATTGTGTTTACCCCAAAATGCTTCTGCTAAAAGGTTATATATGTTTATACAATGCGGCAAAATCATCTTACTGGATAAGATGATTTATCTTTGTGGGTTTGGACAATGCTTATATGTTTCGATACTCGATATATATGCAGGTGTTATCGGGTTTTCAAGATGGGAAACAACGCTACAACGGTGAAAGAAGAACGCGAAGAGATCCACTTGAAGATTGTACCTCCATTGGATAGAGTGTATGTGCGTTGGCTTGCAAGAGATCTCCAGAGAGTTCATGGATTCAAACCGAAGAACGTTCGTGCGATCACTCCTCCAGATAGCTACATCGAGTTCATGCGGTTAAACGGATGGCTTGATGTGGATTTGGATGACCCTGATCTTGCCCATTTGTCCAAGTAAAAAAAAAGGTTCTTTATGGTGTCTGTGTTTGTTTTGTATGAAGCTTTCAAAGTCTTTAGCATCTCTTTTGATTATCCATACTTTATATTATTATATAGTTTTCTCTAAAAGTATAGCATCCAAATGAGATCTGAGTATCTGCATTCAGATAATAAATGTTTCCTAAATACTGTTAGGTTTCATCTCTATCAATGCCAAAAAAGTATGTGAGCTGGATTTAATTGGATTTTATTGAGTCAAAACATAAATTGGTTTATTACGTTCGAAATTTATTTTCACTCATGATTTTTTTTGGTCAACATCTTCACTAATGTTCTTCTTCCTCTGTTTCTGGGTCAACATGTATCTTTTTAATTTTTAGTAAAGTTTCAAATTTGACGAGAAAATGGGTTTGAGAAAAATTCAAACTAGAGGGGGGTCGATGTGCTTAACCGATTTGAATTTAGTTTATTGATAATCAAACCAGGAATATACATACACATCTTTTAACCAACTGTTATACTTTTTTTTCCTGTCAATGAATTTCATTTATATATTTTTGGCTCTTATATGATAATTATTCTTAAAAAAACGTATATGTTTGACAGATTTTGAAGATAAATTGTTTCACGCTTAACGCGTGTAACGGATGCAACAGTTTGATGAATTTTTATTCTCCACTTTTAATATGAATAAATCAAACAGCATTTTTAACTGACCTCAGTTTGCTGATACCTTTGGATAAAAGATAGTTAAACCGTCGGTAAAGGCTAAGGAGATGCATTGGTACAAGTTGTGGGTATGGAAATTGAAGACGTGAAAATCGAGGTGGACGTGACTAAAGGTCTCCTACAACCTTAAATCTTAAGTCAATCGAATATATAGTATATTTTTTTAGTATTCAACGCTTTATCAGATTTTGTAACGCTTTTTAAAAACTGTATGATTTGGTGTCATGTAACGGTCTTATTATATAAAATATATATATATATTAAAAAGAAAAAATTCTGACAAAAATTTCTTCTTACTTCATTGAACACAAATTAATATACATTTTTTACTCTCTACTTAATAAAAGTGTATCCAAAATTAGATTACATAGTAGCTTTATTAATTTGGTTGACAAAAAAAAACCTTTATTAATTTTGTAAACAGGATAAAATAAAAAAAATGCAATTTTAATACTAAAAAAAAGAAAAGAGGATTTATATATATTGTTGGGATATTGGTTAAAGAGTGAAAAAAGATTGTGTTAACAAGTGCGCTTCCCTCCACATCAGTATCTGAACCAAACGCAACTCATTCCCTCGTTTTCTTTCTTCTCTTCCACCGTCTCTTTTTTTTTTTCCTCTCCTCCCGCTTTTTTTCGTTTCTCCGATCTCCTCACATTCTCTTCCCGGAATCTCCGTGATTTTCCGCCGCGGATCTGCCTCCGAATACCTATTAGGATCTCTGTTTGCCGGAGATCCGTATTTCCGGAGCCGAGATTTTTCGGTTTCTTTTTTGGGGGTTTCGGGGGTGAATCTTCGAGATTCGTTCACATGTCGGAATCTCAGCAAGAACCTCCACCTTCTAAGCGGCAGCATCATCTTTCTCTGTCTTCTATGAAACCTCCGTTAGTTGCTCCCGGCGAGTATCACCGGTTTGACGCGGCGGAGACTCGCGGAGGCGGAGATGTTGATCAGGTTGCTGAGACGATTGTTATTAAATCTGCTGTAAGTTTTTCTAGTATCGATTTTACTTGTGGATTTTTGTTTGTTTTTTTGTTCGTTTGTAATTCTCGTGTTTTCGATTTTTGAGGCTTGATTAGATTTAGTGATGATATCGTAGCCTGAAATTTCGATGAGAATTGTGTTGGGATCTGCTTCCGGTGGTGTAATTGCGTTTCGCCTCCTTGATTGCAGTATATGGATTTGGCATTGCAAGTTATTATCGTCTTTCGACTACTTTAGTTGCTGGACTAGGGTTTTTTTTTGGTGTTACAGTTGTTGCTATTTAGAGCAGATTTATGCATTCTTGTTTCTGTTGAGTTAATTTACTTTCTAAATTCTGCTATGTTGGCCTTGAAATTTTTGGTTTGCATATGCTTTTTGGATTCAGCCAAGTGACAGTATCATAGATGCTGATAGGATAAGATTATACATATCAGGCGTGGAGGATTTCTACTGATTTTCTATTTCTTTAATGGTGTCAGTATCTGTTATTCATCTGTTAAAAGCTTATGTTTTCCACTTTGATGTATTTACCTGTACAATTCTGTTGCCTTGGTTGGCAGCTGAAGCGTAAGACAGATTTCGCAAACCAAATAGCTGAGCCCAATGAGTTGAATACCGGTGTTCTCCAAACACCTGTATCGGGGAAAGGAGGGAAGGCCAAAAAATCTTCTAGGTCAGTGAAGTCTAATAAATCTGGAACGCAAGCTTCTGGTTCTAATGCAGGTGAGTTTGTCCTGAATGCTCTGTGTCAAAATGTGTTTCCTTTCTATCTACACAGGCTACTGTTAGTAGGCCAGTGATATATATATTGCATATGTGCTCATCTGAGCTATAAACCTTCTTTGTTGATTTCATCTAATATTTGTCTAAAAATTACATGAAAGGGAGAATGGGGCTATTGCAATGTAGTGAGAAGGATCTTTTGTGTTGGCAGGTTCTCCTGGAAATAACTTTGCACAGGCTGGTACTTGTCGATACGATAGTTCGCTAGGTAATAACTTGTTTCACAAACTAATATTTGACGAAAAGTACTTTTGGATAATAAGCCTTGTTTTTATGGTCTAATCTGCTTCAGGTCTTTTGACAAAGAAATTTATCAATTTGATAAAACAAGCAGAGGATGGTATTCTTGATCTAAATAAAGCAGCTGATACTTTAGAGGTGGCATATTCAAACTCTTAGCTGTCCTCTTGATGTATTACTTTCTGTCAAATCTCAACCGCGTGTTCCTGTTGATCCAGGTACAAAAGAGACGGATATACGACATAACCAATGTGTTAGAAGGAATAGGATTGATAGAGAAGACGCTCAAGAACAGGATTCAGTGGAAGTAAGCATGTCGTCTGACTATCAAATCTTGGGTTCCTTTTATTTGATGCCTCATTGTGAGTGATCGTATTCTAAGTTTTCTTTCGTCTGTCTTAGGGGGCTCGATGTTTCAAAACCAGGAGAAACAGTTGAAAACATTGCTAACCTACAGGTATGGAGCATGCCTATGTATTCCTTTACCTTTCAATGACATGTTCCACTGTAAATTATGAAATGAAATGCTCAGCATTTTCACCAGTTTTATTATTCTTTTCACGTGGGTATGTTAACTTACATTGTCTTCTTAAACATCGTATGAATCCGCATCAGTATGGTTCTTGTTATACTTTTTCTTCAAAACCTAACTGCGTTAGAAGGGTAACTAGGATACTAGAAAAAATACCCTAAACACAAGCATCCAAGACATGTAACCACAAGCTCTGTCTTGTACCCCGACTAGACATGTGAATGATAGGCTTCTGTTTTATGTTTCTCATGTAGTCTAATTACACAGATGTGGAATAAGTGAATAATTGGTTACTGCAATTTTTCTATGATCTCAGTCACTTGCATTTATTTCTTGTTTTGGTTTTCTGTTTGGGAAACTATTCGGGTTAGTCAAATTCCCATTACCAGTTGTAGTTTGAGATATAGTTATCCCTCGATCCTCGTGCAGGATGAAATACAAAACCTCACAGCTGAGGAGGCAAAATTAGATGACCAAATCAGGTATTCTCGCAGACCATTTTCCTTTCCTTTTCTGCTTGTTTTGTATCTTGTTGAGAATCGTCCTGGTTGCAGAGAATCACAAGAAAGATTAACAATCTTGAGCGAGGATGAGAACAATAAAAGGTAAGCTTCTCATTCTATTTGTCCTGGAAAAACCTCTGTTCATTCTGACTCTCCAATTTTTAGGCTTTTGTTTGTTACTGAAGACGACATTAAGAACCTACCATGCTTCCAGGTTTGGTCTCTTTCTAATAGTTACGTGTTTCTCTTTTGCTTGCATTCCACTCACTGGGAAAATTGATTGTGTGGCATCTCTCATGCTTATCTTAGAATAAGACGTTGATAGCTGTAAAAGCACCACATGGAACAACTCTTGAGGTGCCAGATCCTGATGAGGTAAGCTGAAGAACACAGGAAATCAAATGGGTGATTCACTGTCTGTAACTAAATCCATATCTTATCCTTCCATTAATTAGGCTGGTGGTTATCCTCAGAGGAGATATAGAATAATTCTGAGAAGCACAATGGGACCAATAGACGTGTATCTAGTCAGGTAAATCCTGTCCTCGAGCATTATACTTGCGAGTGGTAAATTTTGTAGAATGGAAGTGAGACTGACGCTTATAATGTGTTTTTTAGTCAATTTGAAGAGAGGTTTGAGGATATCCCTCATGCTGATGAACCTTCAAATCTTCCATCAACATCTGGTCTCCCTGAGAACCAAGATGTAGCCATGCCGATGGAGGAGGACAGCACCGATAAAAACATGGAAACGCAGGAAGTTGATGATACTCAAAGAGTGTACTCCGACATCGAATCTCATGACTTTGTTGATGGTATCATGAAGATTGTTCCTCCAGATTTGGACGTAAGTCCCAACTTCTTCTTCGGCAATAGATTATATCACCAGTTACATAATCACAGTATGGAAACTTCCAGAAAACATGTAGCCAGGAAAAGTAATCGACAAAAGATCATATCTATAAAATTATGTTTGGCATTGCCTCTTGTCTTTTCATTTGATGGGGGAAATATCAAATTTCCAAAGCTTAATTCATTATATGTTACATTATGTACAGATGGATGTAGATTACTGGCTTCGATCAGAGGTAGGCGAAGTCAGCATCACAGACTTGTGGCCAAATGAATGTATCCTTTTTCTCTGCTTTGATCTAAATCTCTCTTTGAGCTTTTCGAGTTTTTTTCCTCCCCAAATATTAAAATCTGCTTGGAGCTCCTTGACTGTTTATCATTAGCTGGACCGGACTGGAACCCAATGGTTTCATTTGATCAAGACCACGCTGGACCGAGCAACACAACAAACTTGGAGCAGCCACAGACTCCATCGAGTCCAACACCAGAACATTCCACCACTGCCACCAAATCTACAGGTAGCTGAAGTTACCTTGCCACAATTACAAGCACCACCATATATCTGTACATAGAATCTGATTTCAGAGTTATGTTGCACTTGTACAGTAGTTGCATCCGTTATCGTAGAATTAGACATTGCAAAATAAAACTAGAGAAACCAACCCTTCTTTGTATCTTTTTTGTTTTCTCCCATTTTTAGCTTCTCGGCTTCTATAGAATAGCCTTAACCCAATTGATTTCTTAAGATTGGTCTTATTCAAGTGAAAGTGCAAAATCTTGATGAGATGATTTCAAATGTCTTCCATTTCATTCATTTTGATTTCGGTTTGGTTTTATAATATTGGTTATTTGGGTCAATTCGGTTAGTTTTGGTTAATTTTGATTTTGGTGATTTTAGTTATGCTCGGTTATATAATTTTACTCAAGTATTTATTTTTACTAATTCTGGGTTATTCAATTCGAGTTTGGTTTTTTTTTTTTTTTGTTACCGTTCCTTTTTAAGAAAAATTTGGTTCGATTTGGATTTGAGTAGATATCATTTTTAATTTTTATTATGCCCATCCCTAATTATAAGAAAGTAAAAAGAAACACGATAACACTAAGAGTTTATTTTCTTCCAAATAAATAGCATGACGTACAAAATAACTCTGACTTCACCGAATCATATCAAATAATTTTTCTTAAAAAAGAAAAGAGAGAAATCCATCAAAATTGTGCATCTCCAAAGCAAAGAGCAATGCTGAATCTCCAAGCTAAGTTAAAAACAAAGAAAAAGGTTCCTCTTTTAACAAACTTTCCCACACCAACACCTTCACTCAATTAATCTCAACTTCTTTTTTCTTCCCTCTCTGTAAAAAAAAAATGCCTTTGAAGAAGAAGAAGAAGAAGTATACGCTCAAAGCCATATTCAAACCCATTTTTATGGCGTGCGGTTGTGGTTGCAGCTCTAGCTTTCCGCCTTCCTCTCACAGCCACGACTACACCCCAGGACCACAGGTTTCTCCCACCGTTTTACGCAGTCCATGTCCTAAGATCGATGAGAGCGTCGCGATGGCTAAAGAATCAACCAATCCATTTGAAGATTACAAGAAGTCGATGAATCAGATGATCAACGAGAGAGATATCGAGACAGAAGATGATCTTAAGGAGCTTCTAAGGTGTTTCTTGGACATAAACCCTCCTCCTCATCACAATCTCATCGTCCGTGCTTTCGTCGACGTCTGTTCTCATCTCCGGCCACCACACGACCGCCGTGGAAAGTCTCTTGGGAGATTGCTTCGTCTTTATGTTAATCCTATTGATAATAATGATAAAGAGTCGCACCAAGAGATGAGAAACTGATCCTCTTCATGCATCTATATATCTCTTACAATATTTGTCTATTCCTATTTATGTTTTATGATTCCATGCAAAAGACTATGTATGTGAACCATTAAACAAAACAAAAAAAAAGCTTTCAAATATGTACATTATGTTTTTTAATTGAGGATAAGTGAATTATGGTTTACATTTTTTTTTTTAATTTTGTTTACGACTACAAAGTTATAGGGACATGACCAAAAAAAAAAAAAAAAGTCAAACGGATTTGATTTTGGATTTCAGTTACGGTAAGGAAGGAATATGTTTGGTGTCGATTGGGTTTTTTTTTGGGTGGTATTAAGTACTCTAATATAGTTTTGAGTTTGGTTTGGTTTAAACAGACTTTTAAAATGTAATTTTACTTTGAAGTATTTTCAAACCAACTTAGGATAGCTACAACTTGGAAAACCAACCTTAAAGATTCATTTGGTTCGCTTATATTTAATTAACCAAAGAGCTCAATTAAATATAGTTCAATTATCTGATCAATTGTTTCCCTTCCGGTTATAATTTGGTTGAACGAAGGATTGACTAAAATGAATTTCGATTTCTACTGTATAAATAAATAAATATTTTTTCCCCCATAACATTAACTACAATGATTAATTGAGTTAATTAAATTTAATCCCCAAAAAAAAAACTCAAAAAACCTCTAAACCGTACAAAACTCCGGCGTGTTTCTCCGGCCCATCCTCAACGAAATACAAATCCCTCATCCTCTGAAACGCTTGCCACGTCAGCAAACTATCCGAACCGGCCTGATGACATTTTCCAACCACCCGGTTTACCTCAAGCGACCGAGCCACCCGGTCCAACCCGCCGTACAATCTCTGCTCGCAAAACCTCATCATGTGTTTCACGTCGTACACTCTCTCGCCGAAGAAAGCTCTGAGCAGCCGGAGAAACTCTCCCAACGCGCTCGGAAGCTCCCGGCGCGTGAGGATCTTCACTAGGTAACCGAAATCGTACGCGCTGTGAAACGTCACCCAGCTCACCGATCCGTTGCAGATCAATCCCGACGACATCATCAGCTCCGCGAACCTCTCAGATTCCACACCGTCGCGGCGGTTGCGCTCGAAATCGATCCCGTGACGACGGAGGAGCTCGATCGAGTCAGGAGCGTGGGGGTCACGCTCCACGTCGAAGTCGCGGAAATTGAATTCCCAGATGAATCGACGGTTACTGTCGCCGCCGAGATCCGGGAGGTTTCCGTCGGCGTCGGAGAGGGTGAGACCGACTTGGATGAGGCTGAGAGCGTCGACGTTGGATTTGAGAAGCTTGTAGAGATAAGCGGGGTTTCCACGGCGGAGAACGGCTGGCTCCGCCTTGAAAATCACGCCGGGAAACTCCGTGTCCATGGAGATGAATGGGTAATCTTCGATTATCCCACTGATCAGCTCAAACTCCGATTCTAGATTATCAGCAAAAACCTCACGAATCACGATTGATCCGCCGTTAGGTTTGTGTTTCCGATCGGAGAGATCTGCAATCGTCATCGTTTCCAATCGAAAGTTGGTCTTTTTATTCTTCTTCTTCTTTAAATGTCTCTGCTTTTCTAACTTTGGTATCTGCAGATTTTAGTTATATATGGGCGTAGAGGTGTATGTAGAGGTGTAAGTAGAAGAGTGAAGGGTTACGAGGAAGGAGACGTGAAGAAGAAGAGAGTGTGAGAAACGCGTCGTGGAGACGCTTTGACTCGGTTTGTTACAAACGCAACTTCTGTGTCTAAAAACTCGGTCCAAGTTGGCTTCTCTCTTTGCATCTAATTATTGCAACCCAAGTCGTTATATATTGAAACAAATACATTTCATTTTCTATTAGTTTTTAATTTTGTGTTTTTTGATATATAATCGTCACGATCAGTGAACTTACGAGGAGGGTGTGTTTAGTAGTGCCATTACAAACATTGAATATCTAACGCATTAAAGACTAGACTTTTTAAAAAGATAACGTTTGGCCCAAACGTTGGGTTAGCTAGCTACCTTTCCAATAATGATCAACATTGTTTCATTTGTAGGATGTACATTATAAACTAAATACGTTCTTGGAATCTGGATTGTAATTAGTTATGCAAGATACATTAAAAAATGATAGGTCTCAGTAGGCAGAAAATATCAAAGTCGAAAAAAGATCTTGGAATGATTTGTATTAAAATGACAAAATCCTATGTTATTCAAACATGAATTTCAAAAAATCTTTTAAAATCCAGTGTTATTGAACTAGTGATTTGAAAATATACATTCAAATCCACTTTTGTTGAAAATATTTTAAGCAATGGATTTTAAGAGATTTTAGTGATTTTAACATGTTTTAATGGAGTTTCTTAGTTAAAAATATAAAAAATCCAAATCTCATGGTTTTAGGTGAGATTTCATAGAATTTTAATAGCAAATCATAACAACTTCCCTAATTCACCCAAAATCATTTAAAAACTCATTAAAACTCTTCCAAATCATTTCAAATTCTAGATTGAATACACCCCAGGTTAAATCATATCCCAGAAAAATACTAAAACCTCCATAGATAAATTTCAAAAATGTTTAGCAGGTTGTTTTCATCCATGAGAAAGAAGAGCCCAGCCCAGGCTCGAAAAAAGCAGCCATCGCTGCTATTGCGGCACTGAAAGAGACGGCTGGAACAAAGGCGGCAAGAGATGTGGAACTTCTGTCGCCGGCGAGAGACAACGTCGTTGCGTCGCGCCAAGTGGGTCTTTTCATGTACTTTAGGTCGGTTGAGTTTTACGTGAGGAGAGAGGAAGATTTGTTCTACAAGGGCTTGCTGTTGAAAACCTTTTATTCGACGCCGAAGTTCAAAACTCTCGGAGAAGACGAGAAACCTTCGTACATGCAGAGGCCGGAGTTTCTGGAACTCATGAAGACGGTGAAGGGGGATCCAGAAAACTATAAGAACGACGAGCAGGTTGGCGAGTTCCTCAACGCATACAACGATACCATTTTCATGTACTTTTCTCCTTGAAATCTCGGGGATTTATCCAAATCAAAAATAGATCAAATTAAAGGTAAACCAAAATTATTTCTCTTTAATTTGAAAGAAGAAAACATATTGAAGAGCAGAGGAGACAAATTAAAAAGAAGAAGCTTGATCTTGATCTCACTCCAACAAAAAAAAGAAAAAGAGACTTGAGCAGAGAAGACAAAAAGGTGTAAAACGTAACTAGTGTGAGAGTGGAGCAAGCCACATAAAAGATGGATGAGTAAGAGGAAGATCATGGATTGAGTCGGTGGCAAGATCATAAATACCGGTATGATGAGTGGTAACAAAGTAAATGAAATTAAGTCCCGTAAACATGTTCGCCTGCAAACAAAATGCCTCATTATTCTGACCAAAAAATATGAAAAGATCCCCAATGTCATAAATGTAACAATCATCATCCTCTCTATAAACCATGAACCGCTTTGTTTTTTTCACCACTTCTTCGCTTTTCAATAATTGCTTACCGTTCTTCCAATGCACCGCGTTTGCATGTGGGATAACTAAAAAAACTGCCTCACTACGAAACCAAATCAATTTAGAGTTGGCCCTAAATCCAAACATACCAAACATAAATTTGCGGTCTTCTAAAAATCAGGACCGACGGCCCCTTTTTTTAAATGAAAATGTACAAGAACAATTTTTTCTTTCTCTATATTCAAGTCATGCATGCACTTTGCTAACAAGAAAGAAAAAAGAAAAAAAAATAGTTTTTTTTTTAATTACCACATGATGTCAAAAACTTCGCGGTTGGCGACTCAACCAAATGTTCAGTGCGAAAACACGACTACAACATTTCAAACTGATCAAAGTACGTTTGGTGACAACAATCAACAATAGCGATTAACAATATGTTTTATTGTTCGTTTTACAATCGCTAGTAACCAAAATTGCTAGTAATATTTTCATTTCCTCTTCTTTCTCTCTGCGATCTCTTTGCCTCCGTTTCTCTCTTCTTCTATTTTCCTTCTTTTCTTAATTATGTGACTAAACTAGGATTTAGTTATGAAATAATTACTAAAGGCTTTAGAGTTTTGGCTTTAATCTAGTGAAATCGGACTTTAACTGTTGTGTTACAGAATTGGTCTCCATTTTCCCTTAAATACATTTCAACAATCCTTGCATACATTAGGAGACCGACTTGGCTCGGCGCGTTAACACCGTCTCTCGCCAACAGTATATAATCCATCTCTCTCGCCGGTTTTGTTCTGTATGTCTCCTTCATCTCCGTAATAGAAGTGATGGCTGCTTCTCTCCCAGCCTGGACTGGGCTTCTCTTGTTCAACGATGAAAACAACATGAAACTTCTAAACATTTTGAGAATTTAGCAATGGAGGTTTTAGTTTCTTTGACTATGAAGGTACGTGAGAAAGATAATATAATGAAGGTCCTTTTTATAAAAAAAGGAGAGAAGAGAGAGAAAGTTGGAATGATTGCAATGACATTGTATTAACTAACATGAGTTTTGTATGAACTTCTAAATAAAAGACCTTCAATGGAATCCCAACGCGGGTGGTCCATATTGATGTTGGGAAGACAGAAGAAGAAGACATCATATCAAAATAAAATCATGTGTAAAATTGGGTACATAGCTAAAAATTAATATTTGTTGTTTTAATCAAATTTCAAAGTATATTAAAAAGTTGTCAAGTTCCATATCAGAAGAATATAGAATTATTGTTTAATATATAAATATTACAAAACTCCAATTAGTTTGAAGTTTTTTTTCTAAAAACATATACGTACGGGTACGTTGACCATATGATCTAAAATGAAAAATATCATATTAGTGGCAAAATTCACATGGACGTGCAAATCTCAACATCAATAATAACATACATACATGAATTGAACCGATATGATAATATATGTATTTATGAAATAACAATAGTAAAGGAAAAAACACAGAACAAATACCTTTTGGCACCGAGAGACGTCGGTTGATGATGACACTCAGGGAGGTGGAACTGTATGCAAGAAGCAACCACTACTAAAAAGACTATTGTTTAACATCGATTTTATTACGTCAATTTTAAAACGATGTTAAAATAAAAAATATATATTTGGATCTGTTTATGCATCCTAAAATAACGGTCAGGTTTTTATTTTATTTTATTTTTCTTTCCAAAAATATAAGCAAGCACATTTTCTTTAGTTTTAGTGGGATATCTCAAAATTTCTATCTTGTTTTAGATAATTATGTTTTTAAAAAAATTATGTTTTTATAAAAAAAAACAAAAAACAAAAAATCAATCTAGCAAGTAGCAACAACGAAATCAATCTAGCAAGTAACAACAGAAATAAGTCTCGTATTAATTCAATTTGAGACTCAAAAACTATAACTTATGAAACTAAATGTATTTTGTTGGTAAACTTACATGTTGATAAAGATAATTAGTTTTGAAAATAAACAACTGTGAATTAGTTTCGGGTATTTTTTCAAATAGATATACGTCGAGGTATATTATATGATGATGTAAAGATAGAAATCAAGGTTTATAACATGAATTATTTTAAGGTAAAAAAGAGAGAGGAATCAGATGTTGGTCACAACTTTGACAAAGAAAAATGCGAGGAACTTCCTCATTGTGTTGAACACCAACACATCTTGTGTGTTGCCATACTTCACAAATGTCACAACACACCATCCTCTCTCCATCTTCTTCCTTTGCTCCACACTCACATTCAATTCTCTTATCCTTCTTCTGATTATCATCTTCATAACACTTCATCACTTCAATGTTCATCATCATTCCTACATTCCCTTCTAACACCAATCCTTTCTTCCCATTCAAGGCCACTTCATCGACCCTTGTGATCTCTCTTTGACCATCCGCGATTGATTCGACCACGACGTCTCTAAGTTCCCAATAGATATCTCTAAACACTCTCTCTGCCTCCTTATACACTTCGCTCAATGTTGCATCTTTGTTCACCACTATGCATTCTTGTGGAGGCATCTTTATCTCGTTGGTATGATGATGACATTTCCTCGCGATCGTGCAGAATATTCCTAATTTGTCCCCTCGATCTACGTGAAATGTTTTCGACGATGTATCTCGAATGTAGTGATACTCTTTGATAAAGTATTTGGCATCGAGGATCGCTCTTGAAGCCATGCCGATTTGGTTCAATATCCCTATGGGGCCTAACACTCCCTTGTAGTCCATTAGAATGTGTTTGTAGAAATAAACCATGTCTTTCATCACTTGACCTCTTGTGATCTTATTGTGTCCGTTAGTCGTCGTCGACTTCCCCATTGGATTTTGGTTTTGAAGGGTTATGAGTTCATGGTTACTACTTGGTAACAAATTTGATATGTCCTCCAAGCAATACTCTAGCACTTTCTTCACCGGATTTAGACTACGTCGGACCAAATAATTCCCAACCACTTGGTTCCCGAGCGATTTCAACACGAAATCAAGCAAACCCGTGTCCCCGATGTAATTTCTAGCCGCATCCCTCACTTCCTGTCTTGATATCCATCGGTATTCGACTCTTTTCAATGACTCTATAACCACTTTGATAGCCATTTGGATCCGTTTTTGAGACCATCTGCAGTTGGTACTATCAATGGAGATGATTTGGTTTCGGGAGTTATTTATGTAGCTATCTCTTGGAAGACGCGAATGGAGATGAAGCATGAACATGAAGAGGTCACTGAGAGTGATCAATGGCTCGGTGGATAGAGTTTGGTACTTTGACAAGAGGATTGGAGTTTCACGGTTAAGGCTTGTCAAGTGATGGTTAAGCAAGCACAAGGGTACGTTACGGACTGATTCGAGAGCCTTCTCGTAAATCTTTTGAGTCACTCCGTATGTCCCTGACCCGAACCGGTAACCCCAACGACCGAACCATGGCTCTCCCTTTGCTACCCCATGCAGCAGCCTCAGCTCCATTCCTTTCTTGTGCGATGCATCGTTCAACCCTATTTTCCTATATTCAACAATGTCATACATATACCATGACATAAATAATAAGATAATTATAACTATTTTAATAAAATCAACAGAAATGTAAAATTCTCAATTAATAGCTAGGAAAGAATCCAATATTTCATCACATATATACGATATGAAATCTAATACAATTGCGTAATGTATGATATTATATCATGCATACATACGAATATGATAGTTCACACATACATACGATTATTAATTAAGGGTGGTAAATAAAATCTTAATACCTGGCCTTTAAAGCGGTGCAGAGCCGGTCCCACAACTCCATGACTTGATGACCGGTTAAGTCGGAACCGGACTCGATGCCACTGAGAGAGAGCAAGTGACCAAATCCGTTAGAGTGAAAAAAGCCGTGAAGGACATGGCCTTGAAGTTCCACGAGATGGGAGAGACCTTCCTTTTCGGGAAAAGCGCAGCTTCCACCTTCCAATTTTAGAAAGGCGGCCATTGTTTCCTTTGAAGGGATCACGAAATGGTACTTCTTGTTGCATATCATTTGGTTTCCCCAACCTGCAAGGTTCCATACATACCAATGCATAATTCATATTTTTGACCTCTTTATAGAAGTATATAAATGCATTACTTTTTCTATTGGCACACACCATATATCATTTCTTTTTAAACACTGTCTCGTAAATCTCTTCAAACCAGGGATGATGAAGATCTTTTTTAACAAGTAACCCTCGAATATAGGTTCAGCTATGAAACATCATCCTTCTAACCGGTTGAGCTATCAATTACACTTGGACCACCAAATCATTTTTTCGCTTGTTAAATTTGTTCATATATATTATGTATTAGCATGCATAGATATGCAAAGAAAATGCTTACATATTGAGCTAGATCATCTTATAAATATTTTTTTTAGCTTATTAAGTTATGATCGTTGATCATATTTACGAATGCATAGATATGCAAAAAAAAAAGTATACATAGAGAGAGAAAGAGAGGGGAAGAGATAAAGAGAGAGAGGACGTCACCAACATATTGGCAATGGTTGCAACGGAGATTAAGAGAGGCTTCGATGGGTTCTTCGACGACAAAGAGAAGCACATAGAGAGGATTTGGGTGACGATGAACCTCAAGCTGAAAGGACCAACTTCCCATGAGACCAGAGCTCTCAAAGTGACCAAACTCAAGTAGTTTTCTGAGGTTGTCTCGAAAAGACAACTCGTTCATCTCAGCTGGATGTCCTGTCTCTCCGAACGTCTTCAGCCTGAAAACCCTACTTTCTCCTCTCTTCCGCTTCTTTGGAAGATGCTGATGATCTGTTCGAATCAGATTCGACATCAAATCTAACTTTGGTTTGATCTTGACAAGAGGAGATGATAGATTTGCATATGTATTATAGGTTTGTTATAAGAAGAGGCCGAGAAGTGTTGAGGAAGTGTGTGAAAAGGCTTAGAGATATAGTAGTCATTAAGATGATGTTCACACAATTAGTGCTTTGTGGTTAAAAGGAAAAGTGAGTGAGAGAAAGAGAAAGGGTAATTAAACTGTGATTTAAAAATTGTTACTATTGGATTGGATGTTAGGTCTTGATATGTGCATGACTTGTATTCTTACAAATATTAACAACTTTTCTTTCTTAGACAGAATATTTAATTACAAAAAACATTCGAATCCCACTGATTCCATAATCTTATCTCACATAAAAAAAAGTAGTCGAAACGATTGATAAATTAAATATGTCTTCGCCATTAATTAATAGTATATCTATATATACTCAAGTTTTCGTGTATATATGTGGCAAAAGGCATGCAAAAAGATCGAGGGTGAGGAATGTCACGTGACTTGGGAACATGAGAAGATAATATAATAAAATAATGAAGACATGCATTTGAGCTTCCCATTTTTTCAAAGAATCAGATTAACTCTGTGTTCCGTCAATTTCTGTCATGAGCTACCTGCACCGATTATATATATACACAAACACACGTGTGTATACTTTCATTTTTATTTTTTTCAACAACATTCAATATTCATCTTTGAATTTAGATGATGATATATAGACAACAATAGTATAATCAAATAATTATATTACATGTTTTGGTTTGAGCTACATGTTCTTGGTCGTGTGTTATATATATCCACAAAAAAAAAATTGCATGCAAGGTAGCGTTATATATAAAATTTTTTTATTATAAATTATTATTTCCAACCAGGTGACTTTAAATAGTACAACTATCCAAAAAATTAGTTGAAATATTACATTCAAAAGTTTACTTGCACCTTAATGATTGCAGTGATCACAGCAATTTTCGGTAATTGCATCCAATTTAGTGCTTTAAATTAAAAAAAAAAATTTGAAATTCAAATCCATCAAAAAAAAATTTGTCAACTAAATGTTTACTACATTATTTAGAATTTCATATTTGAATTCGGATGGTGATGTAACGATGACAATACCTTAAGTCACTAAAATACATATTTTGATCAAAATTTAGTATATCTAACATTAACATCTGCCATGTTAATAGTTAATTGCAGTTGCTAATAAATATGAGTTCGTTAACAACTTGGCCTAGTATCACTTTGGCAGCCACTAAGAGAATAAAAATGATAGGTAGAATGAACAATTGTTGATAAATAAGATTACTTTGGATCATGTTTCTTTTGCAGTGGTTGGTAATAACAATCAACGATATGTTTTATTGTTCGTTTTATAATTGTCATCAATCAAATGCTCTGTTTTATAGTTGTTGGTTAAACGATGGATAATAGTGACATGTTTTGAGATTAACTAAAAATTTTAAACACTAAAAAGTTTAGTATTTTAAATTTTGGTTTAGCGGCCATTAGTTGAACTAGCGACCACGAAACAAACACAATTTAATCACTCGCTGCTATCAGTGCGGTCCAATATTTTTGGATACCCCATGCGAAATTAAAAATCGTGCTTTTTCTTATGTTATTTTGTTAATGAAATTATTTTTCCTACAAAAATTAACGTCTAAATATATGAAACCTTAAATGGTTGTTTTATTTGCCTATGCTCTGAATCGGTCCTATCGCTATTACCAACGAGTGCAAGAAAAAAACCTTAACCTCCGTAATTCATTGGAAATTGTTATACTGAGCTTTATCAGAAAAGCCCATGAAAGCCCAAATTTTGTTTGAAGCATTTGAAGACTCGCCTTAATAAAACATGGTCTCTGAAATACAATTAGCAGCATATTAGAAATCACAACAAACTCAGATGGAATAAAAAATTTAGGGGGTGTCGAATCAGAATGTTTTTTTTTTTTTTTTGAAATTTCTCAATGGAAGAAATATATAAAGGAAATAAATTGAAACCACATTTAGATTAGACCTAGTTTAGTAAGAAGTGTCTTTGGTGTTGAAGATGCTTTTAAAAGTTTTAAGTTTTTTTTTTTTTAATTCAATTGAAAATGGGTAGTAGTAGTAGTAAATTTAATGATTAAAATGTGAGAAATAAATATAAAGAAAAAACCAGTAAATTACTATCAGAAACTGCATACGTGTTGTTTCTTTAATAGTTGGGAAAGGAACGAAACACACGTAATATTGAATCCGACATTAATGTGAAAACCAACATGCATTTTTTTATAGTAAGTTTAGGTGACGATTTTTCACATTTATTATAAGAACAACTCTTCTTCATGATTTTTAGACATTTAATTTGTTAGTTCAACAACTTTGGTAACAAGTAAACCAAACCTATTTATTATATAATGTATGATGTGTATATATACTATATGCGTGTATATACTTTTCATTTAAAGCTAGAGTTACTTAGTGGCAAAAAAGGAAAATAAAAAATCATTGTTCCACATTTTTCATGTTAAACACGCACTATAAGAATGTGATAGTATAGCCACGATTTTTGTTACAACACTAATTTGTAGCAAAATTTCGTTACGAATATCCACAATTTTGTGACAAATATAGTCAAGTGATATCATATAGCAAATTTGAAACAAATTATTGCTAATTTGTTACGATTTGCGACATATTTAAAATTGTCTCTAAATTGTTTCAAATAGCAACAAATTGACTGTAGCTAAAATTGCGACAATCAGTTTTGTAACAATCTGTTACAAGAGCAACAAATGGATAAAAAAATGTTTGTAGCTAAAATTGTTCAGATTTTTTTTAAAAATGTGTGCCAAAATCGGTAACAGTAGCTACATGTTTTTGTAGCATGAGGGAAGTGGGTGTAACAAAATGTAGCGACAAACGTTTTATGTGTCTTATTGTAGCAAATAGCTACAGATAGATACGAAGATTTGTAACAAATTTTAATTATTGATATTGGTTTGTTCTGCATGTGAAGAAGCATGGCTAGGAGACAAAAGAGTGTCAATTTATTGTCGGATAAGTAGTGATGTCTTCTCAAACAACTTAGCATGAACTCATTATTTTACTACAAATAATTCGTGACAAGTTGTGGAAAAAACTATTATAAATAGACTCTTGATGCACGTAAGTTCTCATCACAAATTTTTCATCACAAAGCATACCTCTATTTTGTGCTTCTTCCTTCTACGACACTCATATAAAAAAAAAAAATTTTATTAAGTTTTTTTCCAGTTTTATTTTAAACGTGGTTTTTTTTAAAGATGGAAAAAGTTATGTGTTCGAACAATTATAATGATCTTCCAAGACAATGGATGTACAATCGGATCGATCCAGAAACAAGGTGTCCAACCGAAATATTTCAAGCGGGGTTAGATGATTTCATATGATTTGCAAGCCAGAATGCGTATGAATACAGCAAAATATGGTGTCCTTAGGTAAATTGTTAAAATAGCGTTCTGAAAGACGTGAATAGGGTGTGCAATCACTTATACAACCACAGATTCACACCAAATTATTTTGTGTGGACCGCTCACGGGGAACAGCTCGAACATCCGCCAATATATCAAGACGAAGAGAATATTTATGGAGAGCACAACAGAGGTCAAGAAAACGCAGGCGAATGGAATTATTTTGTTGATTTGGACGAAGCTGCGTATCCTGGGATGATGTCAAATATAGAAGAAGCTGAAGCTTCTGAGGCACCTTTTGATGAACCGATAGAAGATGCCCCCAACAGCGAAGCAGCAAACAACGTCTCTATATGCTAGTTGTGTGGAAGGATTGTCAAAATTCTCATTCGCTTCTGATATGATGTATGTGAAGACAAAAAAACAATGTCTCCGAAGAAACATTTAATGAATTTTCTCGCGTAGCCAAGCATAATATTCCTAGAGGGAACGTGGCTGCTGAGACATATTACAAAACAGAGCGGACGATGCGAACATTGAGTATGCCATTTATGAAGATAGATGTGTACCAAAATAATTGCATGATTTACTGGAGTGAAGCCGACAGAGATTTTTTGGAATGCAAATTCTGTGAGACACCAAGGTACAAATCCGAGAAGACAAAATCAAAGAGAGGTGCTCCGACTGGAAAGCATATTCCATATAAAAAGATGTTTTATCTTCCACCTGCTGACCGGTTGAAGAGATTGTACCTATCTTCAAAAACGACAGGAAATATGAGGTGGCATGCAGAACTACAAGCAGTGATGGAAAGATGCAACATCTATCAGATGCAAAGGCGTGGAAGCATTTTAATTAGGTATATCCTGATTTTGCAAGTAATCGGAGAAATGTGTATCTGATTTTGTAGCTTATATAAGTGACTGTTAAAGTTTTTTTAGACTTCCGTAGAGGTAGTTTCATGTTCATTCTTCTACACAATTAGTACGTGTGTAGTTGAGTTGTTGATTGTCTCGTCTGTTTTAATTCAGTAACACCAAAATTGTCAGCTGAAACTAGTGGTTTTAATTTGTCTTGCATAACTTTATATCGACATAGTTATCTTATGAAATGCGTAGGTGTTTGTTCCTCATCAGTCTGCATCTCATATGCTATTAGAAAATGGCTTT
The DNA here is from genome assembly GCA_900406555.1 of Pseudoturritis turrita. NCBI lineage: Eukaryota > Viridiplantae > Streptophyta > Magnoliopsida > Brassicales > Brassicaceae > Pseudoturritis > Pseudoturritis turrita. The sequence continues at coordinate 1,505,630 of OVBL01000227.1, read as the reverse complement.
AGTTGTCTTCTACTATTTTTAAAATCATGTCCCTAATAATTCTGTAGTTATTTTATGAGTTAATGATGAACATCTTCTCGTGTTTTAAACTACTCCTCTTGTTTATATGTTCTGTTCGTATTGCAGGTTTGGTAATGACAATGCCCCAAGGCGCGTGATTGTGGCAGCCATCAGAAGGCATTTTGATGGGCCTTAATTCAACATATCTTCAGTTCCTAATGAAACCATTATACAGTGGTGGGGTGAATTCATTGTAAGTAGCTCCTCTTGTGTGTTCTTAAGGTTTATCCAGGTCATAACTTGCATATTTATATATCAGCTAGGAAGATACAGCTATACGAGCCATTCCCTTTTGTTTTTTTTGCAGCAAGCTTTCTACTGGGAGCCTGTACATGGAACTATGGTGTACAGATTTTGGCACAACATCACTGCAGCACGGCTTAGAGACATGGTCTCAAAGGCTAAAAGCAAAAGTGAGAGGCCTGAGTGGATAAGTCAGAGCATATGGGAAAATATGTGGACATACTGGAACAGTGAACAAGGCAAGAGGAAGAGTGCTACCGCTGCTGCAAACGGGTTATCAAACCGGTTTGGATATGGGCCTCACAGACACACTGCAGGGGCAAGGAGTTTTAACCAAGTCAGAGACCTTATTGTAAGTTCCACTACACATATAACTCCAATTACATCAACGGTTCTAAACTAAGCTGTGACGTACTTTATGTTATCTTATGCAAAGACAAAGGGAAGGTGTAGAGCCATCAATGTTCCATGTGCTCAGAGAGACACATAAGAAACCTGATGGCACCTATGTTAATGCAAGGGCGCAATCCATAGACGAAGAAATTCAGAGACAGATACGACGAGATAACATTCTAGGTTCCGAAATACAGTCATTTGATGGAACATGTGTTACTGGTTTGTCGCAGCTAGAAGAAGACCAGCTCTACTTGAAGGTTAGCCTATTGATCCTTTACCTACAGTACCAATAAGAAGCGATATCATGTACTTATATGGTGGTTTAAACTGCATAGTTGTAGTTTAAAAAAGTATATTTCTCTGTTAGTTTGTTACTGTTAAATTTTAATCAGAGCCTACTAAGATATATATATCTCTTACCATTAAATTATGATTTGTTTCTTAAGAATCATTAAACAGGCTGTTGTTATTCCTGTTTAATTGGACAAGTGTTGTCCATAGTAATGGGTTAGCTCTTCCTGTCTGGATCAATTGAGTCTGGTTCCAAGTCTGATTTATCTTATGTAATGTAAATAACAGTTGCAATTATTTTTAAGTATATATTTTCGTCCTTGTAAGTTGTCACGCCAAGCCAATCAGAACGTATCTTTGGTGTCGGTGGAAACCAGCCAATTCGGGAGCGCGGAGAAAGCTCAAACATGGCTGCGACAAGGCTGACACTCGAGCGCCAAGTAACTGCTTTGCAAAAGCAGTTGTCCTCAGTTGTTGACTTCATGAAGTGCTACATGCATCCAGATGGTGTAGAAAATGCTGATGGGAACATGTCCTCCACTCCCCGGACGATGGCTTCAGCTACAGGTCCTGCTCGGGTACATCGCAGCGACTTGGAGGCCAGTCTTGACGCAGCCATGAATCTTGTTCATGTTACACCGGATCAGCTTCCAAACCAGGATGCAGCAGAGGAGAACGATAAAGAAGAAGAAGGCCATGACCTGGATGGATATGCAACTTCTTGAAATTGGTAATGAGTTGCATCATCTAATCTATTCTACTTTCATGGTACATATAGTTAATGTTATGAAAACTTGAACTCTTTTTGGTATATATGTTTGATGTGTTACCAATAGTTTTACATATCAAATGTGCATATGTATTATATATTCGGCTTTTGAACTTGTACTAATTCCGCTAATGTAATCGGTGGATGTACTCTTGTAACATTAACAGATGTTTGGTATTGATAAGTTTTTTTGTATTTCTGATTTCTTTCTAATTAGCTTTTTATGTTTCAATGAAACGTTTTGTGTCTTTTTCAACAAAGTTACTTTCTTATTTGTATCTAATTTGTTACACCATGTTAGTAGATGTTTGTAGGATATATCTACAACATTTTCAAAGCATTTTGAAACTAATAGCGACTAATTATTTGTGGGTACAAGTTACTACTAGCGACAAAAAAGTGTAACTCTTACACCTAATTGTTGCAAAAATATTGTGAGAAATTGTACCAATTTGCGATGATATTTTGAAATTATTTGTCGTTATTGGAGATGATTAATTTGTATCTTTTTGTGGATTTTTTCCACACTTCCTTTGTAGTTTTTTTGTGTGAAATTACCACACCATCTTTGTAACAAAATTGAAATAAATTTGTAACATAATATATCGTAGCTATTTTGTCGTCATTGGTGACGATTAATTTGTAGATTTTTGTGGGTTTTTTCCACACATAGATTGTAGAATTTTTTGTAAAATTACCACACATTATGTGTAACAAAATTGAAACAAATTTGTTACAGAATATATCGTATCTAATTTGATTCAAATTGTTACCATTTTAAACTGTGAGTAATTTGTGACAAAATTATTACACATAGCTACAAATTTAAAATAACTACCACCATATAATTTTGCCGAAAAATTTATAGTAAATCATAACAAAACCATATTTGTTACTAAATCATCCTCGTAGCTACGAAAAAAATTGATTTTTATAGTGACGCAGTTATGTCACGTACATGTACATTGAACTTACAACAAGTCAACACCAACCAATTTTCCACTTATAAATTAAATATCGCAATAGTCAAAAAAATATCTAGTATCCAAAACGGAATACGATAATTGCTTTGAAGAGTACACATCCGTCATTAATAGGCATAAATCCACCCCTAAAACAATTTTATGAAGGATTAACGACATAATCTACTCTATTTCATTATAATCGCTCGTTGCAAATAATATTCATCAGTATAAACTATCAAATATAGTAGATTTCGGTTTTATGAACACATCCGTTCATCGTATATTAATTCAAACTATATATCAATATGTGGCGACAAATTAAGAAACCAACAAAAAAAAGAACATTCTTGAATTGGATATTTTCCTTAATTAATACTCTTCTTGCTATTGTTTCCGGTGAGAAAATTAAGCAACACTTGGCTGTTGCATCTAGGGCATCTAGGGTTACTACTCTCTAAAGACATGATGATGTACATGATGCAATTAGGGCAACCAACGACCACCATTGATTTAGCCTCTCCTCCTCCACCTTCAGCTTCTTCCGAGCATAACGACGAAGATGAGCTCTCGGTGGGAAAAGATAAATCCAACGATGGCGAAATATTTAGTTTCAGATCAAGTTCAAGATTGCTCGCAACTTCTTGTTGATTCATGTTTCTTGCCTTCCAAGAGGAGTAAGGTATATGCTATGGAATCAGAATAAGAAATACAATAAAATTCAATGAAGATTGATGGTTTAAAACATGATATATCAATCGAATTTATCAATCAAAAAGTGAAGATGAAAACAACGATTCTTGGATATATAAGAACATAAGTTATTTTGGATAAGAACAAATTAACTTGGATCTTTGTTATAAAAAAAAAATATAGCTTACCTTGGTGAAGACTAATCTTGTTCTTGAGATTTAATGAAAGAAAAGTTTGGCGTCTTCATGTTATGTGCGGTTGTTATATATAGATGAGAGAGGGTTTCATTGAATGTATAATAATTAATTAGTAGGACTAGTTTTATTTAGCTTTCAAAAATAATTACTCCTTCTCTTCCATTATATATTATAGTATAAGATTTTATAGCTAAAAACGCGAAGTTTAATAAATATATAAATTTTAATTTTTGTGTTGTTATTTTATATTAAAAATATTATTTAATATCTAATTAAAAATAAATCAATCAATAAAAAAAATATTATAGAATTTAAGTAGTCATAATATATAAAATTTTGCATAAAATTTTGAAAAAATTAAATAAAATGGAACAAACAAATAATTTTAAAATATCTTATATAATGAAAATGAGGAGTATAAAAAATGAGGTGTTTGTAGCAATAAATGTGATTTGAAAAGAACATGCAAAAGATTTGAGTATATGACTTGGGCTTTGAAATTGCATTTATTACCAAATAGTATTTGGATAAATACAAAGAGATACTTCGTCCTTTTTAATAAATCTTCAAATTTTTATTGTAGAACTTGAAATTCAAAGAGAGAGAGAGAGAGAAGTAGACCATTTGTTTCGTACTTGTAAAGATTGTAATGTAGTTAAATAGGTGTTGACAAAAGAAAATTGTAGTTAAATGGGTAGGTGATGATGGTATTATCATGGCATGAGAATTGAAGCGGGGAGTTGTTTTCAAATCCCCACTAATAAATCACTAGTATAACGGCCAAAATAATATTTTCATAGAACTTAAATAAAAATCATATATAATAATGTTTCAAAAACAATTTTAAGTAGAATCGAACAGTTGTTAAAAATTGATTAATATTGGTGAACATGAATTTGGACGGTTAGATGCACGTCCAACGAATGATATAAAGATTGACAACAACCAAAAAAAAAATGAACAGATGAATGGCTTTTGAATGCTAAGATTATTCCCTTTAGAAAGTGGAAATAAAATATAAGAATATTAATGAGTAAATGGAAATTAATATTCCTCGAGGTTTGGTTTTGTTTGACTTACAAAAAATGTGGACTGTGGTTGGTGTCCAAGAGATTTAGCCTCTGAATGATGAAATCACGAAACATGGAAAACAAACAAAAAACAAAAAACAAAATTGCCTTTGACATTCATATGACGTAAGATTGCCTCTCTCATCTTAGACTTTCTTTCATTGGCCTAATTCAAAGTAAAATCAAACAACAAACCAAAGTTTGACTACACGAGCACACACATATAAATTTATATAACATGCATGCATATAAAATTTATGTGTGTTCGTATAGTCAACTTTGGTTTGTTGTTTGATTTTACTTTGAATTAGGCCAATGAAAGTCTGATATTCATGTGTGCATTTGATAGATAACGATAAGAATGAAACCATAAGTAACCAAGGATATTACAAATACCCTAATTCTCAAATTTCATTAGAGACTTAATAATATCCTCCTAAACAAGATCATCAGCAAGTTTTTAACACAACATAAATAAATTACAACATTTGGAGCTTAGAGAACTAAAGAGGAATTTTTATTATTTTTTGTTTCCCACAAGCTTTTACGTACCATTTGGGTTATTTATTAGAGTTGTTGTAATGGATGAAATTAGTCCTCCACCATGTGTTTCCTCTCGAGCTCAATGAATTGTTCGTTTAGACGGGAGGTTTCAGTGGCGTTTCGCGTCTCGTTCTCTCCTTTGCATCGCAGTAACTGCATTTGAAGACTTCGTACAAGGTCATTCAGCCTCTGGATATGTCTCTCTTGTGACAAGATGATCTGTAACGATTAACAAGATACGGAAAGGCTGTAAGAATCGACATGTCTCCAAATTTAGGACAAGATGTATGTATACAGAGGTTCGAAATTACGCTGAAACATGAGGTTATTCATATATTCAAATGGAACCTAAGGTTGCAAGACGAAAAGAAGTTCTTATACTATTTTTATGCAACAAGGGAAAATCCAATAGAAGGCTCATACAAATATTTCTGTGCAACAATAGGAATTCTGATCAGGCAGTGATGGATTCGAGACAGATTGCCGATGAAATTCAATCCCGGAAAAGATTAAAATGTGCAGAGGCCCATATGATGCAAATGTATATATATGAATCTTTAGCATCAGAACATTTATATAAGGTAATTCAATTTATGCATATCTCTTCTAATGTTTACCAAGTCCATAAGTCATAATCCCAAAACAATTTTCAGGTCATTCGCATACAACTGAACGGATTCCATGAAAAGAGTTAGAATCTCGGTACCTTCTCTTTCACAGCTTCTTCTTTCTTTGCAATCTGATGCTGTTTCTGAGACAAGCTAGGAGCTGCATCAAGCTCAACGAGCGGCTGCCTCCATTCAAACTGAGAAGTGACTATGAGTATGACCAGAAGAAAGACGAGCAAGATGGGCCTCGACATTTTTCTTCCTAGCTCTTACAAAACCTGTTCCCAAAAATTCACAATAAAATCATCCATTTCATACAATCCTAAACACATTATGATCGACACATCCGAGACCACGCCTAATCGAATTGTGAAATGTATCGAAAATGAGATCGAATGTGACTAAAATTCACCTACCACTTGAAATTTTGCTAAACAAAACCAAAAGTAGAAGAATCTAATCAGTGTGAGCTACTTGATAAAAAAAGAGAATCCATCAATGAAATCCCTACACCCAGATTTCAACACGAATCTCCTTCATCTGTAACTACTAAGGATAAAACCAATAACACCAACCAAACCTAAGGACTACGGGAATCAATTTCTACAGACAAAAATTAAGAAGATGTAACAAGACGATTACGATATCTATCAACTTACAGATCGAAATTGAACAGTAAAAGTCATCGAATCGTCGTCTTCCCTCCCGAAACTGATCGAGATCTTTCGATAAAATCGTTTATCGGAGCAGTGAGGCAGCTTCTTTTCTCCAAAATAGGCTCTTGAGGAAGAAATGCTAAGCAGAGGTTTAATGGCGGAGAGAAATCCACAATCTCAGTGCAAAACCGTGTTTGAAGAGACAGAGAAAAGAGTACGGAAATAGGACTAATTTTACAAAATTACCCCCATTTCTGATTAAACCGGGTTTTGATTTACCGGTTCGATTGCAGTCCAATAAAACGAACCAAATTCGGCAGATTTGAAGTAGAACATTTATAAACACAAAAAAAAAACATCACATATTCTTCTTGTCAAAACATCGAGAAGAAGCAAGCAATGCACAGAAAGAACAAAGACAAGGACATTGGTTCTTTACTTACATAGCCTTATTCTAGATAAAACAACATTCCAATCAGAGCCACTACACATATAATAACATCCCATCGTGCCCGGTTCACTGTTTTGATCGAGTATAGACCCACGAAGCAGCTCGACAATGGTTCCATGCTCTCTGTTCCTTTCTTCTTCTCTGATGGACTTTCCTCTATCAGTGAAGCCATTTGTCTGTCTATCATGTTTGGTAAAGGAAGTACCCTTATAGCCATTGATGCTGATTCAAGTGTTGGGACTTCGTTTGGTGTGTTCCCCGTGATCACTGCTTCATCAAGATTGATGATTTCGTCCCTTAGGATATCCGCGTAGAAATCCTCGTCACTATGCACCTAAAACACACAGAAAATTCATCGAGAAATACGAGAATCAAGAACCATCATCAAAAAAATTTGAGGCTGGACATAGTTTACATGGATACATCTGTGCAGCGTATAGGCCAAAAGTACATGCAAAGCACGCAATTTTTATCAAGAAAACCTGCGATTACTACTTTCCATACATGCGCTATGTGAAACGGTAGTATATATCCTCAACAAGAAACAACTATATGAATGCATAAATGGTAGATCCGTATTCATCGACAAGAAGTGGAACAAAAAAATAAACAAAACGAAGGGGACAAACCTGTAGATTTTCTGCTGTTTCTCCCATCTCAGTGAGCAGTTCCTCCCCTGATTCACCTGCTAGGTAAAAATCAACCATGCTGTCCCAATCAGACGGGCTCCCTGCACTAGTAGCACCATTTTGCAAGATCGTGTGCTTCTTGGCTGCTAAATTCGGCTCTGGTGCCTTCTGACTTGTACAACTATGAAAGTCTTTGTTCCTCCTAAGCCGGCAAACAACCAAAGCATCATCCTAGAGTTCACAGAAGACAATCAATCAACTCAAGCCAAAGACCAAAATCCTAAACTGTAAATGAATTCCTCAACTAAATGCCAAAGTTACCTCTTATGTAATGGTTAACAAATTTTTTAAGACAAACACATTCTCAGAACAGTTTACCAGCGATACTTCTTTCATGGAGTACTCGTGCATAATCCATTCTGTTCTTTCGCCTTTTGGTGCACGACCAATATGGAAGACAAGCGTCCTCTTTGTTCCAATTACGTCAGAAGAAGACTTCACATCACGTTCTTTCCCAGTGGCTTTCCAGTATCCCATCTTGGTTGCTCTCCTGTTCTGTGAACCATGTGGATATTTTTTGCCACGGGCACAGAAGAAGAACCATTCGGTATCAGATTTAACAATCGACTTATCTGAAAAGAAAACACACAGCAACAAAATGGTCAATTTCAAGAACTGAAAAGGTAGAAACTTCAATTTTTAATCGTTTGGATAGAGACAATCAGAGCACGTTATAGGCTAAGATTTTCCAATTCAGTACCAAGCAGTGTTTTATAAGAAGGATTAACTGATTTGGAGGGAACATACTGAAATCATATTCACAACTTCAAATTGATCCAAATGTTTCTAAAGTTTCAATAAATCTTGTCTCCAGAAATCAACATGTAGAAGAAAATAACAACAAGTTATCAAACATGTTACCCTAATTTCAAAGGATTCCCAAATCTCTTTGCCCTAACTTCTTGGATATCTACATATTCAATTGGATTCAAACGAGTGAGCCTTACCTTCCCCTGGAAACTGCTAAAACTTCAACAAGAACAAAAAGAAAAACCAAATTACAAACTCGAAGTAGAAGAAAGACACACAGAAGAATCGATCGAAGACAAACCGGGTAAATCCCAGGGCTCTAGATTGTAAATATCAGCATCTGGTATAACCTCGACGGACCTCTCCAAGCCGTCCATCTTCCTCTTCAGGTAATAAGAGATCAGCTCAACGTCCGTCGGCGAAAACTTGAACCCCGGAAACACCGTCGACGCTTCCACTGACGCCCCCGCCGCCGCATCCTTACAAACTCCCACCGCCTCCGCCTCCATGAAGGTGTGCGCGTACACTACACTCGTCGCCGGAGAGAAGAAATGAGTTTTCTGGGTTTCCGGAGATTTCTAGAATCTAACGGAGGGTTTCTTCTCAGTGCTCTCACCCGGCTTTGGAAATTTCAATTGAATGCTCACATGTGGGATTTGCCAGGTGTTGCGCGACCATTGGACCAATCTACATTTGAATACCACGTCACCACACCGTAGTCAAAATGGATGATTTTATTTCAGTTAGCCCCTTAATGTTTTAAACTACTCTCAATTTGTTACTTTTAGTTTAGTTGACTACTATATAGCCCTTGATCAGTTAGTATTCACTATTCACATCACTTCATCATTGCATCGTTTTATGATAAACCAAATAAGAAAGACACCGTAAAATACTTGCAAACGAAAATTTTATAATAATGAAGTGAATAATGCCGAATTTACATGGAAAATTTGATCACTTTTGTGAAGGTAACTTGAAACCACAAAGCGGACACTTGTGACCAACTTGAAGCCATCTTTCAATACAAGAGCTGTGGTAGACATGAGAGCAAGGCAAAACGGTTGCTTCTTCTGCAAGAAACATCTCTCCAACGCAAATCACACACGGATCGAGTCGATCCATGTCGGATCCAAGCACTTTGAAACGTTCTAACCCGGAAACCGTAGATCTATCGGCAGGCTTTGGACAGCTACTCGATGAAATCTCCATCTGTACCGCCTCCCTCATGGCCTTATTCGCTCTTGTAGACACATCATGCATATAATGAGTGAAACCCATCTTCGATATCAATTCTCTGATTTGATTTTCCCAGGTAGACAAAGAAAGCAAATTCTCGTTCTTCTCCACTCTCTTCTTGATTAAATCTGAGATCTTACTCTCAATCAATCGCTGACACTCTATGTCCCTGGAACATCCGAGCATTGTCTCGTAATCGACAGCCGTTAGCTTACATATTTGGTTGAATTTAAGCTTAAGAGTTAACCACTTATCATCACAAGAAAACTTATTCTCCTTGATGAACTTCATTCGCTCCACAATACTTTCTATAGTGTCATGCCAGTTCGACGACTTATGCTCAAAATTGCTAAGAGAGAAAGGCGTATTCTCGCTAATCTCCCTCACCATAACCTCGTACGCCTTCGAAGTAGTAGTAGTAAAATCTGTTGGCTCTGTTTCTGTGTCTAGGTAAGAACATGGGAAACGAAATCTGAGTGGATACTGTTTCCCACTCGAATATAGGGTCGCAGACAAAGACATTGTTAGACTCGATCTCTACGAAGAATTGAGCATACGAGAGAGTCTTCTCGCACTCGAGAGCACCATTCTGTTTCCCTGGTGATTTCATCAGAGCCAATTTGTAACACTTTTCCAAGGGATAAGGTCTTAACCAAGGGCCATAGACATGCGTTCTTGACGTGGCGTTCAAGGCACGTTCCTTAGGGATCCTAACCCCGTCGCAGCTTGTCTTGACGTGACCAATCCTTCCACAGTTGTAGCAGAAATCTCCCAAGTTTCTGTATTTTAACTGCACGAACCGGTTTGCTTCTGTGTAGAATCCTGGTCTGAGTGGCTTCTTGAGATCAACTTCCACTCGGTAACAGATCGAACCTTTGTGTAGATCAGGTAATCCGAATAAAACGGGGTCGTTGTCGCCGACTAGAGATTTGAGATTCAGCTGGATAAAGTTTTTTGTGAAAAGATACGATGGTAAACCCACAACAGCGACAAGGAAGGAAGCCACAGTGAAATCAATCATGTCGGAAGAATTTGGATCCTTGATTACTAAGATAACTCCATTGACGTTGAAAGGTCCGTTTTCAAGAACTTTTGCTTTATCGTTCTCTTGTCTGAATTCGAACAAGAACGTATCGCTGTCGCCTTGCTTTTGGACAGTCATGTCGCCCGAGAGAATCCATTGTTGCCGGAGCGATTGTTCTGTTTCTTCGAAAGACGGCGGAGTTGAGTTCGTGAAGAATTTTCCGACGAGACGGTGTGAAGAAGAGTTATCGAACATGTTTACTTTCAGAAGGGTTTGATTTAGAGTCAGAGGTGATACTTGAAATTGTCACAATGCTTCCTTCTTCTTACTTCTTATAAGAAACAGAAAAATAAATAAAAACCCTTTTTTCCTTTTCCTTGTTAGATCTGAAAAAACTTTTTTTTTTTAATTAAACAAATCCATAACGGAGATTATACGAAAGGAGCATAAAACAATTTTTTTTTTTTTTTTTTCGTACTTCTTAGCTATTATAAGAAACGAAAAATATAAATAAGAACCCTTTTCCTTGTTTTTTTTTTTTGTAATTTTTCTATTTTTTAATAAACAAATCCATGATAAAATTATATGGAACGAGCGTAATAAACTTTTTTTTCCTAAACCAGATTCAATTAAAGAATCAAACGTAACATAACAAATTTATTTTTCTACTTTATTTTAAATGTTTTTTTTTATAAACCGTGGAGTTCCGGATCTTCGACCGATCCATAATTTTTCTGGTATTTTAAATATTCCAATTTAAAAAATAAATCTCTCAACTCCATTAATTATTTTGTATATTTTTAAAATAAAAGTATTATCTTTATCAATCTTTTTTTTCCTTATCTTTATCAAACTTTGTTCTTCCATTAGCTTAACATGTTATTTTGTAGTTATGATGGAAAATCGATCATTTAATTTGTAAATTTTAATCATAGGAAAATAGCAAAAGAAAGCTCTATTTTTTGTTCAATTATAATCTCTGTTTTTTTTTTCAACAATTTTTTTTATTATAATCATCCAATTAATTTTTATTGCCATTTGTCCCATGCGTACGAAAATCTCTTGTTTTCACCTACCAACCAAGAACATACTCGAATCACTCGTTTCCTCTCTCTCTCTCTCTCCTACATCAGCTTCCAGAGAGTTTCGAGGTCGATGTCCAGTCAGCAAGATATGTCTCTCGTGACGGCGAATCCTCCGGTAAACGTCGATCAAATCTTCGCCGAGGTTGACATGTCCGCCGGCGACTCTTCTCCCATCGTACGAGCAACCGTCGTCCAAGCCTCCACCGTCTTCTACGACACTCCCGCCACGCTAGGTTACCCTTTTTCTCGATTTTCACTGGAACTGTTTCTTTGTTTTCTGAAATTTTGATTTCACTTGGTTGATTGACGCGATGAGATCTTTCCCTCCGGAGTTGCAGATAAGGCGGAGAGGTTGCTCACCGAGGCGGCGGATCTTGGGTCTCAGCTCGTGGTGTTCCCGGAGGCGTTTATCGGCGGATATCCTCGTGGCTCTAGCTTCGAGTTAGCGATTGGTGCTCGAACGGCTAAGGGAAGGGACGATTTTCGAAAGTACCATGCTTCTGCCATTGATGTTCCTGGTAAAGCTGAAACCTTTGCGATTTTGTTACCACTTTTTTTTTCGATTTCTTCTTCATTTGGTTGCTGGACCCCTTAGATTATCGATTAGACGATTAGTACGAAATTTCAGCTGCTGTGGTTATGATAATACCACCTTCGCCTGAATTTCAATTTCTTGGGAAATTTTTATCATCTGAAACTGAGAACTTTGGAAATATCAATCATTTGAAAACTGAGATTGTTACAGAACTCTTTGATCGAATTTTTCGGCAGAAGCATTTGATTTTTAGTGTTTACTTTAGTGCGCAACACAAAATTCAGGTGCTTGTTGATTTCATTACTGACTCTTTCATATCAGAGAACAAAAGATAAATCAAACATTGTTGATTAGAGTAAAGATGTAGTCTTAAGTTTCCGGATGAACGGGCTTGAGCTTCCGTCTCTAGTTAGTGTTTCTTGAGTTACCAAGTGTGTGTAAACTGTGTAATACATTCTATTATTCATCTGTGCATCTTGTTTTGGTTTGCAGTCGTTGATTAAACAAAACCTTGTGTAAAATTTTTAGGCCCTGAAGTGGAACGATTGGCGGAAATGGCCAAGAAATACAAAGTGTTCTTGGTTATGGGTGTGATAGAGAGGGAAGGCTATACGCTATACTGCACCGTCCTTTTCTTTGATTCACAAGGTGAGTTCTTGGGTAAGCACCGGAAACTCATGCCTACAGCTCTGGAACGTTGCATCTGGGGATTTGGAGATGGATCAACAATCCCTGTTTTCGATACCCCCATTGGGAAAATCGGCGCTGCTATTTGTTGGGAAAATAGGATGCCGTCTTTGAGAACCGCAATGTATGCCAAAGGTTAGTCTCTCTTTAGCTTTCCTAAGATATGATCAGTATGAGTACCTATTCAACAGAGGGACAATGTATCTTTCTTACATACTAGTTAGAAGTACCGATGTGCTGCTTGTGATTTGTTCATGATAAATATGTGTTTCTATGTTCTGATTTTGCAGGTATTGAGATATATTGTGCACCTACCGCTGATGCTAGAGAAACTTGGCAAGCATCGATGACTCACATCGCTCTTGAAGGTGGATGTTTTGTTTTGACAGCTAACCAATTTTGTCGCCGGAAAGATTATCCTCCTCCACCGGAATACTTTTTTTCCGGTTCAGAAGAGAGCTTGACACCGGATTCTGTTGTCTGCGCCGGCGGAAGCTCTATCATTTCACCATTGGGAATTGTTCTAGCTGGACCAAACTATGAAGGAGAAGCTCTTATCTCAGCTGATCTAGGTCAATTATTAACACTTGTTTGTCATTATCCTTCATTCTTAGAACCAAAACAAACCAATCATACTCATCAAATCTCATGACAGATCTTGGGGACATAGCACGAGCCAAGTTTGATTTCGATGTGGTCGGGCATTACTCGAGGCCTGAAGTGTTTAGCTTGAACATAAGAGAGCATCCGAGAAAAGCAGTCAGCTTCACGTCGAAGGTAACGAAAGATGAATCAGTAAAAAAATGAACATTTGTAAGACCAAAACTCTTACAAAACTGTCTCTGTAACTTATTGGAGTTTATGTGTATATTTAACTACCAACGTCAAGACTTTTTATTGAAATCATTATCAAATATAAACCGAATCAAGCTGATACGAAACCAAGCCAAAGTATAAATGGTTATATTTGATTTTAATTTCTATAAAAACTAATATATGTATTGAAAACTAGGAAAACCGAATTAAAACCGAATTGTAATCCGAATGTCAGCCCATGTTTATAACGATCTGTACACTGACAGTTGCTTTTACTAACATCCATGTCTTAAAAATAGTGAATTTTGTAGATTCATTGAACATTTCAAAGTTTAGACAAAGAGATGAACAACACACAAACTTGATAAGATCATCACGCTGACAAAATCTCCACTTATTATATTGGGCGAATCTTTTTAGCATTTGACATTTTTTCCCCATAAAATAATGCTTTCACTGCTCTACTATATCTAGGGTTCAACTTTAGTGGTTTTTGTTTTTTGTAATACGAGTTAATGAGTTTATGCCCAAACTCTAAAGATGTAAATGAAAACTGAAGCGTTAAAATCTTTGGAGATATAAGTTCTTGGCACCAAAAAACTCTTGATTTGATATGATAAAATGGTTCTAAGCTAATAAATTTTTAACTGGGAGGACATCAACCAAGTCTAAACGTATGAATTGTTTTTTCTAACGACAACAATAAACGAAGTGCAATTTTGGGCTAGTGGCGAGTTTCCGGGTCCTTCAAATATTATGTGTCTTTGAATTTTCTAGTTCGATTTTCGTTTAGGAGTTACCGGATGTTTCTTGACAGGAAAATATATGGGTTTTAGCGTATAACTCATCGATTAACTTTAAAAACAAAGAACAGCAACAAAAAATTTGATGTAATGTGTTTATTGTTCAACGAATTAACCTATTCTCTGCTCTTCAGATTGTACTCAAAATGGTACCCACGTAAGAGAAAACACTAAAGGAAAGGAATACAATACATTGTAACCGGCAAAAAAAAATTAGATGGAACAAAGCTAAAAAATTCATTCCACAAAATATTCTAATGGTTGTCACAATTCCTTTTGTTTGCTTACAATTTTTCTCTTCGAATGATATGTTTGTGTAACGAAACACACTCATTTGTATATGTATTGAGATGGACTATGTTACTTTCATATTGTACATGTCTAAGTCCGTTTGGTTTAGCTTCTTATTTCACTCGGCCTATCTCATGTAACTATATATGTGATGATCTATTCAACGAGAAACCGGAGAAAGTTTTCCCGTTTATAATTTTGACATGGCATCAGAACCACAAACCTAAATTTTTCGATTCTAAATTTTGTGTGATTGATTCTTTCGAATTTTTAGAAAAAATGCAATTTTTGGGAAAGAAAAAGAGGGAGAGCCATTTAAAAAAAAAATTGTCATGTCGTTTAATTTTTTTTTTTAAATTGGTTGAACATTTTCGAGAAAACAGATAGGGTGAAACGTAACGGATAGTTGAGACAAAATCACATGGGAAGATGGAGCGACGTTGTCCGGTGTCCACACAATAATAGAGAAAAACTCTTTGTTTCGTTTTTGATTCAAAATCTCAAAATAATCCCTTCTTTCATCAATTATATCTCATTATTGTTCGTTGTTCTTATACTAATTGTTGTAATTATTATGATTTAATTTACACCAAATCGACGTTTCCATGTGGGTATCATCAATTATACCCAATTTTTTTTTTTTGATAAATATCCTCAAACTCAAATAAGTTATATACAATGTACCACCACCTCTAATTCAATCCAAAAATGATTTGATTGATATTCCCATATTCCCCACTTATAAATAACAGTCTAATTAGTTATTATCAGCATAAAACCCCCGTCTAATGACTTTTCTAAGAGCATCTCTACATCAAAAATAATTAATAGATAAATTTTAGATATATAAAATTTATGTACAAAGAAATAAATTATATACATTTTTAAAAATTTTCATTATTTCAAAATTTTATATAAATCATACTTTTTGTTGTAGATACTTAAAATTTAAGTTGTAAAATAACATAAATTTAACAGTAAATATAATGACATAAATTGATAATAAATTTAAAAATACATAAAGTACCGAAATTAAAGATAAATAACATCAAATAAATTAAATTTTGTGGAAATTTTAAGAAAAGTAAAATAGTTAGAATCAATTCGTAAATTTTAAAAATATAGTGTATTATTAACAATTAACAAAGAAATTGAAAAAAATAATATATTTAGAATATTTTCTTTTGGTATAAAAAATAATGTAATACATTGGAATAAAATTCAACACAATTTTGGAATTATACCATTTTTTCATACATTGGAGATGCTCTAAACCAAACGTTCCACTTCTAAATTTGATATTGGATTACGACATGTCGAATCCATTCTTACAAACCAGTAGGATATTACAAAGTTCGATCATAAAAACGGCACATTTATCAGGGTAAAATATAATATTTCTATAATCAAAATTTAAATACCCAAAACATAACTAAATCTCAATAACTGATCGAAACATGTAATTTAAGTGGTTTATACTATTGTTATCGGTGTATCATAATTTGAATCGATAATATTCATTTGTGGATTGTAGACGATAAAAATAAAATTTGTAGCATTTTCAGTAAATTGATTTGGTTTCGAAAAATTAAATCCGAAAATTAAATCGAATAAATTACAAATATATATACTTTAAAAAATTTGATACTTTTGTGGCCACACAAAAAAATTTTTTTTTGATACTTTTCTTTTCTCGCCGGCGCTAGCTCCGATGATCACACAAACTCCGAGCTAGGTAAATTCCGATGATTCCACTGCTCCGACGACGAGGAAGGACCGATAAATCTCACATTCGAAACAATGTAATCTCTCAGATTCTTCAAAGATTCATCTCTCTCTCCATTCTCAACAATCACTGATCTCTTCTCCACAGGATCATCAGAATCATCATCATCTTCATCATCACCGGAGCCGACAAATCTCGATTCGGTCCGGCGATCTCTCCGGCTTTCAACATAACCCCATTTACTTCCACTCTCCATATTCAACTCAATCGACTTAAGATCGCTCTCCTCATCATCAGAACCATCTCCATCGATTATCTCCAAAATCCGGCCAATCTCCGACGACCTTTTTCCCTCTTGACCATCCAAAACTCGCCGGAGCTCATTCCTCAGCCGCTCCACGGCGGCGTGTTTCTCCTCGAACTCGAATTTCGCCTCCGTGAGCTTCATCTGGATCCTCTCTTCTCTCAAAACATCAGCTATATGCATCATCTCTCTCTCTTTCTCCATCTCCTTCTTATCATCTCCGATTCCTTTCGCTAATTCATCACAAACCTCCTCAAGAACATCCTTAGCTCTCTTCTCTCTCTCCATCTCCTCTTTAGCCACCGCGAGCTCTTGCCCTAATCTTCTGTTCATCTTCTCCGTCCGTTGCCGGAGCTTTCTCTCAACCACCGCTTCTTCTTGAAGCTTCTCCATCAACCTCCGCTTCTCCTCCTCCTCAGCATCAAACTCACTCATCAGATGCTTCAGAGAAGATCTTGCTCTGTCTAATTCGCATAACAGAGCAGAGATCAAACGATTGCTTGCCCTCTTGTGATCATCGTCGAGCTCGTTGATCCGTTTTAAAACCTTCGCGAGCTCTTTAGACGTCGTTAATCCGTCGCTGATGTTCTTGAATCGAGTTTTCACCTGTGTTTTAGATTTAAGTAAATCAGAGGTTTCTTTTTCCGCAAGAAAGAGTTTTTTTTCTCTCTTTTCTATGATAGAATCGGTACCGAGTTTTTCCCGATGGTTTCGTATTCGATTAGTTGTAGTTTCTGAGGAATCTTTGATCTTCTACGGACTATTTCTTCCGGCGGGAGATTGATTCTCTGATGAAATTTTCATTATCAAGACTACGAAGTTGAGAGAAGAAAAAAAAAAAAAAACAGAGGAACTTGAAACTGAAGCAAGCCCTAACCTCTGGTTTTGGCGGGAAATCATGGGAAGAGATCTCTGTTGATTTCTTGGCTCTGTTTCTCGACGGTTTCTTGCTATTCAAGCAATATCTGTTGGAATTTACCGGAGGGTCTGTGCCGTCGCTGATCTCCCACAGCGACGCCGCTAGCTTTCTTGCGGAGACGGAGTTTTTCTGAAATTGATCTATAGGAAGTTGTTCCGGCGAAAGAGATAAAATTACGGGAGTTTTGGCGGCGGCGATGGACTTAACCGGAGTTCCTGAGCCGCCGCCGCCACCGTCGTCTTGGGACGCTCTTTTCCCGGAGAAAATAGCGCGTTTGAAGCGGTTTCGACGAGCAAGAGAAGAAGAAGAGGAAGAAGAACCACCTCTCTTCCTGATCTTGCAACCTTTCTTCCGTTCCATGTTTTGTTTAAAACAACAAATCAGAAACAAAATTGTAAGAAAAAAGAAAGAGAGAGAGGGTTGAAATTGGAATTGGTTGGTGTTTTTTTATGAGAAGTGGGTCATGAGGTTGATTGATATCATCTTTCTAAGAGCAGTTTCTGGAAGATTTTATTGTTTGAATCTCTTAAGACACTTTAAAGTGAGTGAAAGAAGAGATAATACAAAAAAAAGAGAAAGTTATAAGATTGATGTTTTTTTGTTTTGTTTTTCTTCTTTTGCTTTTCTCTGAAGTTTAGTGTATACTCCGATTCTTGGTTCCTTTGAAGACGTTGAAAAAGAGAACTTTGAATCTGGGAAATTGTGTAATTTCTTGGGACGAGAGAGAGAGAGAGAGAGAAGAAGGATTGAGAGGAGAGAGAGGAAGAGACAGTGGTGTTTTGTTTGTGTTGGGTTGTCTAATCGGCAATGTGAAATTATTTTGCCGGGTTCATTGTACACATGAACCGATGTTTACCAATTTAGTCAATTTATTAAAAAATAATTCCATAATCAATTAAGTGTTTTAAATCTTGTTGCCGGGCAACTCATTAATGCAACAATGACTTGCAAAAAGTATTAACAACTATGAATCCGTCAAGATCCAAATTAGTACTTTCTAAAGCAGTCTAGAGGACATTAGGTCTTGCCAAAAGTCGAATCAAACATAGGTTTGGACTTTGGATTACAGTTTAACCCGGTTTGTTTGGGTGAGAAGGGGATTCAATTATTTTTTAATAATATGTATTATGCTAAATTAATTTAAATTTGGATGATTACACGATCACAACACAAAGTCGCAAACTATTAGGTTACATATTCTAGTCAAATTTAATAAATTTTAATGTGCTTTTTTTTTTTATAGAATATAGTTGTTTTTATTATACAAAGTTCTAGATTTTATCGAGAGATTTAAAAAAAAAAATTGTTATGTGTTGATAATGAATTGATTAGTTCGTGTTCTTTATATATTGCTCAATGTTTTTTTCCATTTTTAATGTGGAATACGTCCTCTCAAAATAATAGTTCATTTAGCCATTAATCTCGACAATATCTCATTGTAAGATTAGTATCGAGTTAGATCGGTTAGATTAATTTCGGATCAAATCGATTTCGGGCCAGATCGATTGGGCCGGTTCAATTTCGGTTCGGTAGGACAATGTATGTTCGAACTCTAATCTCATGTTAAATATGGACTTTCAATTTAAAATTTTGACAACGAGTAGATTGACTCATGTTCCTTATATAATCACTCAATATTTTTTTTCATTTTCAATGTAAGATATTCTTAACAGTATTCATTAACAAAATTGTGTTTAAGTCGTATTTAAAAATAAAAGTTTAAAGGTTCTTAGTTTTGATTTAAAATGTTAGAAGTTCATCGTTCCAAAACACTAATGATTTGTTTTAGATTAAATCATAACTAAAATTTCTTAGATATCAAAATCTACAAATCAAAACCAATGCAAAAGAAATAAAGTTTTAGAGTGTAAATGGTGACATAAAAAAAAATTTTAGCTGAATTTAGTCAGATTCAGCAATTTTTCTTGTATCATTTGTATAAAACTAAATTCAGCTGAATTTAGCTAGATTCAACCATTTTTTTAATTTTAACTAACATGCAATTATATTCATTTTGGATAAAAATCGGATAATAGCGAATACGCATACCGATTAAAAATATTTAAAATATCAAAAATTAATGTATATGTGTAATTTATATATATATAATCACTATCTGAATGACAAAAGTCAGATTCATGTTTGGATATTTCGAATAACTACGGATAATTTATCATAATTTTTGAAAATTTTGGTTTGAAAAATTTGGATAATTTTAATAATTTTAGATAATATTAAAATTTCACAAAAACAATTCATAACTATGTTAAAATATTATTCAAAATATTAAAATTCAGTAATATTCTTACTAATCATATTATTGATTTAGCTATTAGAGAGAGAAAAAAATAAAAGACTACGTAACTTTATATTATATTGTCATGTTAATTTTTGAATTTTTTTTTTAATAATTCTTTGACTAAGTTTTTTTATTAATTATTTACATGTTTTAATAGTTCAAAAAAAACATGAAAGAATAACTCAATTTTACTAACCAAATTATTATATATATTACTATTAATTTTTTAAAACAATTTAGTATTTTATTTGAAATTATCATATTATTTTATTTATTTATATATTTAGATTAAAAATTGTTATTCCGACTATTTTTCAGTTAAAATCTTTAATTATTTTGCTTAATTATGTCAAAAATCACAAATAAATTCAGCTAAATTCATCTAGACTCAGCTGTTACCATTTAGTTATGTAGTTATTCAGCCAGATTTAGCTATAAATTATTAAAAATATAATTAAATTTAGTTAAATTCAACAATTGAGTAAAATTCTGCTGGATTAAGTTGTTATCAGATACTTAAAATTTAAAAAGAAAGTTGAAAATAGAAATTCGTATTTTTGTGTTTGGCATATGAATGACAGGCACATGCTTGAGTACAATAATAATAAATACTTATGGAACATCCCAAGAGATGCCTACTCTGTCAGTCAAATCAAATCCTTCCTCCAGGTCCTTTTAACTCCATTTCATTAATTTTTTTTAGATATATACCAATTTGGAATTATGTTAGGGAAAATTTGCTCCATATCAAAGAAAAAAAAATATTTAAAAATCTAATCAAAAGTATTTTTATGGCGCAATTTTAACCATCCATTTTAGAATTTTTTGTTAGGTTTTTAATTTTTTTTTTTTGTTATTAAAAAAATTAACCCATAAAATTACAGTGAGTAAAATAATTTTTAAAATTGTGGAGATAAGAAGGTCCCACAAATTATGCAAGAAAATAAAACATAGAATTATGTTTGGATATGTCAGTCTAATTGCTTGGGAGTGGTGTATGTGCCTTGGCCTACTCCGTTCTGCTTTCTTCTTCGTCCTCGCTGCTATTGGTCTTTGGTGCAGTGTAGGCTTCTTCTATTACTATGGGAAGTTGGTTGCTTCGTAGCTGTTCTTTGGTTCGGCGTTTGATTTAGTTCTTTTTCTTCCTCGTCTAACGGTTTTCTGTATCCTTTGACTTTACTTTTATTTTCTTTGGTTTTTAAATTGATTGTATATCCGTTCAATATTTTAATAAAATCCAGATGCCAAAAGAAAAACCGCTCTGATTAAAGTGGGTCCGACTCTGTTGCTCTCTTTATCTTTTTTGAGTCTTTGACTACTACTCGCAAATCACATGGAGAAATTGACAAAAATGTCATACTATACATTATGCAATATACATTTCCAATTATTCAAAATATTAACATTTAACAACTCTTGAAAAAAATCACCACAATCATTCCTCTAGCTCTAATTTCATGCGTTTTTAAATAATCATTAAACCATATAGTTATAGTATGGCTATGGCATTCTTGTTATTGTTAATCTTATCTACACCACAATTCGTAATTTCATTGTTATCTTATTGTCTAATTTAACTTATTTCATTTGATTCAATATTGCATATATCTATATATATTTGTCTCTTTTTCATGAGGGTCCAAGATTTCATTTTTTTTTGCAGGAAAATTTAAAACCTTCCTCCGATATATAGATATAAAGTAGATAATAGCTACGGACGAAATGGTCCCATGGTCTAGTGGTCAGGACATTGGACTCTGAATCCAGTAACCCGAGTTCAAGTCTCGGTGGGACCTTTTTTTCTCTTTTTTCAATCGGCTTTATTTTACAGAAAATTTCAGAAATGGGCCCATTTTGGATTCGGCCCTTTTGACAAAACTTTTCATAAAAATAAAAGCTGTAATGAAGATGTTAAGAAAATTCGACCAAATTAAAAGTTTGTCATCACTGCAAAACCATTTTAAAAGATCAAAATCACCAACCATTTGTTTTTTTTCTTCCCCTCCTAAAGCTCCTAACCATCAGATATTTCAAAGCACTTGTCTCTAGCCAGTGGGTGTGTGTTAAGTCTCATAACTGTCCCTTCTCTCTGTTGCACCGCCGGAGTTTCAGTTTTCCGGTTTACTCCCATTTTGACTCTCCTCCCAACCCGATTTCAACTTCCATGGGAAGCTCAACCACTACACTCTTGCTTTGGTTCTTTACTGTTTTCTTCTGCTTCTTCTTGTTATCTTGAGTATCTATCACTCTCACCAAACCCGTCTCTTGCACGCTGCTTCTCTTCTTCTCACTCTCAACTCCAGAACCCTTTGACACATTGTCCCGGGCAAAGATTTCTGCGAAAGAGGTTTCAGCATCATCGATAGCGTCAAGTTCCTCTTTTGGAGTAGCCCTTTTCTGTTTCTTCTCAGCAGCATCATCATCGTTGTTACCCGGGGTTTTCTTCTGCTTATGTTCTTCCTTCTTTTCTGTTTGAACTTGATCTACATTCGGGTTGCTCTTAGACTTCTTCTTCTTGCTCTTGTGATCCTCATTGTTGGCTTCTTCTTCTTCTTCTGACTTGTTTCTCTTAGAGCTCTTCTTGCTTTTTCGAACTTCTTTGGATTGTTCTTCTTCTGCTGATTTGTTGTGACGAGCATCAAAGCTTTCATCATTGGTATCGAATCGGGCATGCTTTTCATTCTTTGTGCTTTTATCTAAGGGTTTAGCGTTGAATACATTCACTGAAGGGAGGAGCAACTTTCTCACCTGCAACGTTAAAACATATATTCTCGTTCTTATTTGATTTCCCCACGCAGTTACACTAATCACAACAGAAAGAGGAGTACAAAAAGGTGGTTTTACCTTCTTAGCTGACTTCTCGTTATCAGAGATTGGGTTTCCTCGAATATTCAGGTTTCGCAAGCAAGATAGTGTACCCAAAACCTAACATTTGGGAACACGCAATTTTGACGGTTTAGTACTAGATCAACGCAAATACTTGTCACGAGCTAGGTAAGGCGAAAACAAGTCTGCTTTCACTTATATGGTTTACATTATACCTCTAAACCAGAGAGACTCGTGATCATATTGTTTCCCACATCCAAATTCAGTAGTCTCTTGTTGAGAGCAAGTTCTGCAGGGAGAGTCTGAACATTTAAGCATAAAAGGAAATAATCATTAGCAATATAAACAAAAGATTGTGGAACTGGCCGGTGTGATCTGTAGACTGTATCTATCTATGGAAGAAAGATCACCTTAATTTCATTGTTGGCGAGTCGTAGCTCTTTCAAATCAGAGCATGACTTGAGAGAAGAGCCAATAGCTTTTATTCTGCAGTCGGACAAAGAAATCTGAAACCAGGGATTAGACAAGGATCACTTTAGTTTTGATTCCAAAACAGGAGAAAACTCGAGCTTACTTTTGAGAGGTTTTTCAACTTGGAAAGCGAGTCACCGATTTCACTGATCGGGTTCCTAGAAAGCACTGCATCAATCCATAACGGAACAACAAAATTTAAGTAGATGAAATTTAGATAACATTTAAAACAGTAACATAATGATCTGATGTAAGAACATACCGAGACTGTTCAAGTCTTTCAGTAGATCTAGCTTGCAAATGGAGAAGATTTCATTGTCTACAAGAAGTGAAACAAGTAAACAATAAAAGGTTAATTCATCAGTAGTAGCTTGGGGGATGCAAAGACACATTCATGATTTGCATCGTACGACTCACCATTCAAAATCAAAGCCCGCAAATTGACAAGAGAAGAGATCTCATTCATGGATTTGAGCTTATTCTTTCCAGCATTTAACACCTGATTCCAAACAACACCACACAATCAAATCAAGCAGATATATTTACTCGTTTTGCTGTCAATAGAAAAGCTTAATCCTGAAGAACATCATCTCTAATAGCAACGAAGTTGCAAACCAAAGATGAAAGTGCAAACATATTAGGAAGAGAGAAAAGCATTGAGAACCAAAAAAATGATTTCAATTGTAACTTACTGTAAGCTTAGTTAGTCCTTCAATGCCATTCAAGCTCTGCAATTTATTTTCCACAACTGATAGCCATTTCAGATTCACACAAGACTTCACTCCCTAAAACCAACGAAACATGAGATTACCAATCAATTTGGTAGAGAGAGAAAAAAAGGTCGAGCTTTTCCACTCTGATTCGCACATAGAGGTTATTAACCTGAAGATCAGTGAGATTGTTGAAACGAAGATCGAGCTTCTCCAAGTTTCTGAATTTGCTCAAACAAGACACCTAAAGATCAATTTACACAATTAAGGTTTCGTTTCAGTTTCTCATGGAGAAACAGAGTTTACAGAAACAAAAACTCACGTCGGTGAGAGCTCTGTGGCCAAGATTAAGTTCCTTGACGGAATCGAGGTCATGGGTCTTCTTCTCTTGTAGAACTTGTTCAACGGTCAACGAATTCGTCGCCATTTTCGTCGCAGCAAAACCCTAGTCCCTTCTTCTGGTTCAGTCTCACCCTAAAGACACCCGTAGTGAAAGGTTGTTTCTGTTCCCGACCGTGTTAGGTTTTTACACAGAAACCCCATAGTTTTCTATTGTTTATAAATTTGACCCAGTTATTACTCTACTCCAATTTCCATTTGTAATTTACAAATTGTTTGTTCTCGAAGAATTGTTCCAAGTCTATATTATGAAATTAGGGAACTCAATATAAAAGAAACCCAACCAAGGCTTAAACTGACAGAATATTGCACAAATCAAAGATTCACTCTGGTCCCACTAAATTTTTAGTTTTCTCCATTTCTTGACATTACAAAATAGTTGAGACGAAACCGGAGAAAAAAATACGAAATCTTTTGATAAAACATTCGATTAGTGTTTCTCATGAGATGTATTTTTCTTGTTGCTCGTGCAAAAGCTTTGCTGAAGATTTGGCATCAAGGTAGAGTGATTTTACTTCCTCTATATCAGCCTGTCAAAAATCGAAATACCAAGAAATTAACATGAAAGATTAACAACATAACATTCATTTTTGGACTGCTTTATTATGGATGGTTATAACTAAGTTTTACAAGCAAGTACCTTGCAAATACTGTCACGTCCATTCATTTTCGCCACGATGCTGGCAGGAGACAATAGCTGAACGGCGTGCCTGTAAGTGAAAGCACCAAAAGAAAGGTTTAGAGATAATAAAGAGGAAAAAATCTTGCAAAAAGCAATAATGACAGTTTAGTCTTAAACCTTAGGGATGTTCTTTGCCCAATGTCCCCAAGTAGGACCAAGCATTCTTCATCCACGGTTAGCTCTTCCACTTGCGCACGAATGGCTATAATCTGGCCACATAACAATGATTGCATCTATTAGAATGTTGTTAACTAATTGATATCCAAAAACTAAAGGATGGAGAGGAGAAAAACATTGAGGAACCTGTATCATTTCAGAGGGATTATAGATTTGGGTTCGGATAATGACCAACCGATCCAATAAGTCAATAGGGACTCCATGGGGACTGGGCATATCAGTCCCTCTGCAAATAAAGTGAAACATAGTACTAAGTTAACCGGAACTCACATGACTTCCAAATAAGAAAAATGATGATCTACCCAGGTCTAGCGCTTCTCCTCACCTTACGTTGCATACTCCTCTATTTGTTGCGAATATCACTATTGGAGATAATGAGCTCTCAAGAGCACGGTTCAAGTACGAAAAGCACTCCATATCAAGCATATGAACCTGAAGTTTTGTCAATTGAAGAAAGTTCATTCTCACTGCTCCCGAGCAAGATCAACATGGTGGAATAACAAAACTTATTGGGAAAATACCTCATCGATAAATAGAACTCCGGGAACAAGCTCTGCAACACCTTCATCTATATAACGGTTCACGACCTGCAATAATTATACACCATATAATATTAGAGCTTTAGCAAAATTCAAACGAAAATCATCTAAGTTCTAGTGAATATCACCTTGTTAATTTCTTGCCGCAGCTTATCAGTGATCTCGGTCTTCCGGGGTTTCATCATTTGTCCCATCAAAGAAAGTATATCCTGCCCACCTTGAGGTCGAGCATTTGCTGCATCCAGATCTTGGAGCGTGACATCCTACCATAGCAAAGAACATTTTAGAGGCTACAACTAAAGAAATTTTGTTTTTGGTTGTTCAAGTTAAAAGTATACATCCTAGTTGAGTAAGAAGTAGTCACAAGAAACTCAGGAACAACACACACATAATTAAAAAAATCCACGAAATGTTAAAATTGACAATGATGATAATTACTGCTACACAGAAGGGAGAGTTCTTGGGATAAGCAAAGGTCATAGAAGGTAAACCTGCACTATCTCTTTCTTTTTGTGAACCTCTCCTTTGGGAAGTGGAACATATTCTTCTGCTTCCAGATCAAATTCAGTGGCAAAAGCATCACTTCTACCTACCCGCTTGACAGCTCCACTGTTTGCTTCAATGTATATAACATCTCCTACAGCTACCTGAGAGTCAAAACAGTGAATATGACAAGAAGCCAATCAGATTGACAAAGTAATCAGCAACTTTTGTAAGAAGAACCTTCCGGACTTAATGACATGGTAGCAAAAAGTAATCTGATTCAACCTGGTAACCAAACAGATGAAAACAGTACCAGGTGCAAAGAAGTCAAACAACTAACCTTTTCCTTAATCAAGGCATCATATATAGTGGGATCCAACTTCAGTTGTTTGGTTCCTTTGACTGTCTTGAGTCCAATGATAACATGGCTGATGCTTTTACCATAGCCTCCAGTAATACTTTCAGTTTCTTCTGGGGATAGCTCTGTGACCTATAACTCAAGGAAAACATGTTAAGAATCTAATGGCGAAAAGACATATTACTGCACAAGAACATAACACAAGAAACTGAAAATAGCAACACACCTCCCCTTCGTAGACTTCTTTGGTTTCCTTGATACGTAGTCCAATGGCACGTCTAAAATTTTCCATGAGAACCTCTGTTTTCTTAACCTCTGATGAGTAAACCTCAGATCCAACCATTGGACAGAAGGGAACCTGCAAACAAGAACCAATCCAAATAACATAAGCTAAAAGTACATAAAAATTGCTTCATACCACGTATTACGATAGCTGATGAAACCACGTGGATACATGGAATAGAGAAGATGCAAAACGAAGAAATCTATGATTACCTTACTTCCCAGCTCTTGGGATATTCCAAGAGCCAATGCTGTTTTCCCGGTTCCAGGAGGACCAGCTAGCAAAAGAGCCTTGCCCGCCATTTTCTTCTGCTTAATCATGTCCACTACAAGACCAGCTGCCTCTCTCGCCTCAAGTTGACCCACAAATCCAGCCGCCAATGGTATAGGAATTCCGGTTGGCTAGAAAAGAAGACACAGCATTAGCAATGCTTGTAGAAAAACATCACACTAATGCTTCAGAAGTTACCCATCAGTAAACGAACCATAGATAGTAAAGACCCAAAGTGGAAGAGCACCAAAAGAGTAGGCTTACAATATATCATAATAGATGCATTACCCACAAGAAAAGTCGAAACTTTACAAACGAAAACTAGAGGCGAAAAAGGTCTCAAAGACTAGACATGAAGCAATTAGCTTGAAAACCCTAAAGAAGCCTGGAACACTAAACACTAAACCCAAGCGAACTTCGAGCAATACGAGCATACTAATGCAATCTTCTTCTAGAGTCGAAGAGAGATATGTGTGGAGAAGAAGAACAAACCTCGAGGCCAAGACCTTTGATATGGGTGTGAGTAGCAATCCGCTGTTTCTTAGCGGTGGACTGAATTTCTTCAATCTTCACTTTCTCCATCTCCGTCAACTGTTACTGTTACTGTGTCTTTCTTGAGTTACGGCGACGAATCTTTAGGTCTTTTGTTGTATTCTCCGACGACGGCGGCGACGGAAGAGTTTGAGGTCTCTCTTGAGTTTGCAACGCCTCCTTTTGATGTGTTTCTACTCCAAATTGACAAAACCCCTCCTTTGCACAGTGTATATGCTAATCTTTATTGCAACAATGGCCCTTATATTATTTTTATTTACTAAATCACCCTATGTTTTCGATTAAAAAAATGGAAAGAAAATCATTGGAGGAAAAAGTCTTCTGGATCCTGCTTTGGTCTCACCAATTAGGCTTAGGTAGTTCGATTAATCGGGTAATTCGATTCGAAATTTTTTTATCGAAAATAACCGAAATAATTTACGGTTTGGTTCGGTTCGGATATCAGATAGTTCGGATTTTGAAAATTTTACTGAATTGAATCGAAATTTTGTTTAAATCGGGTAAATTGGGATAAATTCGGACAAATTCGGTTAATTCAGTTAGTTCAATTCTTCAATTCGAAATTTAAACATTTTTATGAAATTTTGTCTAAATTTGGTATAATTCAGTTAGAAAAATTAAAAAACCGATCGGTTCGGCTCGAATCAATTTAATATTATGCCAATCGGTTCGGCTGAAGTAACTGAACGAAAATCAAAAACTGAAAATATTGATTCGGTTCGGTTTGTAAACTTCGGTTCGGTTAAAAATTTCAATCCTAGTTTCACCAATCAAAAAGAGAAAAGTATATTTTTTTCATATTCATTTTTCACTTATTTTTATTTTTTTTCTCATTCCACTAATTACTCTAATTTTTTCACTAGTTAGAGGCAAAAAAGACATTAATAATTTTGGTTTTGTTATGAAAATCCAAACAAACTCAGGACTCAAGAGTCATAAAAACAAATTAAGGGGCGAAACTAAAATGTAGGAATAGTAATCGGGGATTGCTTCTTTCCATCAAAGTCGGATAAGCTTTTGCTGCTGCTACTTCTTCTGGAACAACCAGAGGCCGTCGTCGCACATGGAGGCTCTCTCGATTTCCGCCGCTTC
Organism: Pseudoturritis turrita; assembly: GCA_900406555.1. Lineage (NCBI taxonomy): Eukaryota > Viridiplantae > Streptophyta > Magnoliopsida > Brassicales > Brassicaceae > Pseudoturritis > Pseudoturritis turrita. The sequence continues at coordinate 1,476,682 of OVBL01000227.1, read as the reverse complement.
GTTGTTTTCCGGCGGCGCCATTACTCCGCCGCACGCGAGGATTTCTCCGCCGTATCTCCTTCGGAGACCGCCGAACAGGAATTCCCCACGCTTGTCAGCTTTTAATGCCGCTTCTCGCTCTGGTGTGACAATATATTCCAATGGGTTTGTTCATTTTCTCTTATTCCTTTGCTCTGTGAAAATTTCATCTTCTTGTTTTCTTTAGTGAGTGAGCTTGTGGAGGAGGATGTGTTGCAAATGTTCTTGAAAGACAGGGAAGAAAATGGAGATTTCATTTCCAGAGTTTCTGATAGGCTCTGGTTGAGAGAAATTCTCGAATCTATTGATGTTAATTCTAATGGAGCCTCTTCAACTGTTGGACTAGATAATCAGGTAATCAGATATGTGTTCAAAGGTAATGCGTACCAGTTAGTGGTTTTTGAGAACTTAAATCTTTCTTTTTTATTGTATTATGAACATGATCAACTTAGTCTCTTTCATATGTTCTTTAGCTACTTGATCAAGCTGTAGGTTTTAGTTCTAAGTTGTCAAATATCTCTGTCGTCAAGTAAATGGAAGTGAGCTTAGTTTGAGAGATTTCTTATCGTCTTGTAATTATATACAATTTTATGAAATCCTTTGATCAAACCATATATGAAATCTCACAAATCTATAGCTTTCATGGCGGAAATTTTCTCATTTGGAACTGTCACTTTGGTTGTCGATATAGCTGCTTTTTATGGATGTCTTTATATTATGTATGCAGGAGAGCTCGATTGATGGCGCAGATGATGATGAAAGCGGGTTCTTGAAACTTATTCCGACCCAAGAATGGATTGATGGGGAAAGTGATTCCGCCCCCATGAATAAGAAAGCTCTAGCTAAGGTGTGTCATCTCTTTTTGAATGTTGTTGTTCTCTTTCTTAGTCTCACTCACACACCCTTTGGGTTTGATTGCAGGCACTGCGGGATGACAGCGAGAGAAGGAAGAAACTGAACTTTCTGAAATATGAAGCTGTATGATTAATTCCTTTCAGTATGTTTCTTGATTAGTCTACCCCAAGAGTCTACCAGTCAAATCAGTATGATTTACCAAAACACTTATTTGTGGAAAATTGCTGTTCAGTATGTGATGCCAGTGGTTAATTTGGATGCGTTAATTATAAAACTTACTCGGAATGATTGCTTTTGTGTCTTTTCTTTTGTAGCTGAAGCGTGAACTGATGTACCTGTCAATTGTAATTGGAACCGGGTGCAGCGGATATTGCTTACTAGCTTTATCAGCCCAGGTAAGCCCTCTTATGGGTGATTGTTTCTTTGTAAGGTCAATTATACAATTAAGCATCCTTAAAAATCATATATTGCAAAGAGGATGATGGAGATACGAAGTTGGTCAGAGGGGATCAGTTTGGGCTTGACCCATCCATAGTAAACCACACTAACTATCTCTGTCACTGTCACTCTGACAACACTTTCTGTCTCATTTTTATTACTTTCTTTCAATACAAAACATTTTTTTTCTGCTGCATCTCCTTATTGGGACAATACAATCAATCTGTTTGTATAATAAAGAGTAGAGAACTTTTCTATGAACAGTTGGATAGTGTCTTTGCATTCCCCAATTCTCAAAGCTCTAACCAGTCTATACCAATGGCTTCTCTCTGCTCCCTCCTTTAACTATTCATGAGAAACTGTGTTTAAAAGAAATGTTGTTTTATCTGAACAGGCTGCCGTCAGTTATGCAGTTGGAGTTCTTTTCAGGTTAATTCTCTATTTTAATGGTTGTAGGAAAATAGACCTTGACATTGTAATTTATAAGTTCTGCAACATACGTACTCGTGCACTAGAATATTCCTAACCGAATTTGCTTCCAGTGCAGTTGCTTGTACCTCCAGCTTTTGTACGGATACGCTGATGGTGTTACACGTGAAGCTGTTCCTGATATCTTCCTGAAAAAAAAGTCTAAAAAGTAAAACTGCTAGCCATAAAAAAAGCTCTTGTCTGATAATCCTGGTCACTTTCTCCATTTCTCACGTTTTTCTTAACTTGCTTTTCTATTGTCCGAACTCAGAATCGGGATAAGAAGTGAAGACCTTGAGAACTTTGTAGAGAGGACCATCAGAGGCAGTGGCATGGCTCTCTCTTCCCCGCGTTTAGTGATTCCAGCTGCAATTTATGCTTTGTGGGTACTCTCTCACAAGTATTTCCAAAATGACTTGTTCGACTTTCAGGTAGCTATTCTAAACTAAATTGCTTATTTAACTTATGACCCCACCTCAAAACATGAAAATTTTGAAATCTTTCATGTGACCTATCAAAAAAATCCACATAACACCGAAAAGGAGGATCCGGTTTTGACATATTCTTGTCGGTATTTTCAAAATTATTAGCGTTTGAGAGCTTAAAGTTTAATACCTATCCAGTTTCCATCTCCATATTCATACAGTTTTTTCTTCTGGATTCTTTCAGCTGTTTGTTTGCAAGTTTTTAGCTTTGTTTATTCGTGTTTCGACAAAGTTATTTTTTTTTCTTCTGTTAGTTTCTCCAATAACCAGTTTATTATCACATGTACTTGACAAGTTTGAACGGTTTTTCTCCACAATGTTGTGCCTTTGCAGATAGTTCCAGCCATGGTTGGTTTGTTTGTATACAAAGCTGCAGCTCTGGTTCAAGTGTACAGAGACAACCAAGATCTTCAGTTCATCTTCCCAGACGACTAACTACAAAGTTCCCAAGCAAAAACCGACCTTCCGAGTTAGACGATTAAGTGCAAGAGGGAACCGCGGATTTGTGAATTGTGTGGTTCATGACCTCAAGAGGGAAACAGAAAATAGACTCATCTGCTAAGACTTATAGCTTAGCCTGAGGATGTAGACTGTGTTGGCGTCGTTTGGCTTTTATGAAAGCAACCTCAACGTTGTCTTCTCCTTGTATATTTTGTTACCTCCGTGATATTCATTTTATTTTTAAATTATAGTTGTCAACTAGGCCGGTACTCGTGCATACGCGCATGTTTTTTTAATAAAAATTTAGAGTTTGAACAAAATTTACGTTCTGTGTCTTGGTTCATCGCGTTCCGTCTCATTCTTGGCTCGAATTTCTATTCCACACAGAAATGCATTCTCGTATAAATAAAAAAATTTGATTCTTGTTTGGAAACGAAACGGAAAACCAAATTCCCAAAATTCCATTTGAGATAAATTTTATAAGTAATATTATATAAATAATTGAACATGTATCTTATTTTGTTTTCGCCAAGTTATTATCTTATGCAAATTGGGAAATTACATAGTCACAGAACAAAATACCAATAACCAATACGGAGGATAGATACATTCAAAACGCTGTTTTGCAAGTGTATGTGCAGCGATATTTTAACACCTCTTCACATGATAAAATTAACAAGCTCTGAATTTTTTCGACCAAAAACTAATATTTTGACATATGTTTTTCATTCTTTCCCGAAAAAATCTACGTATAATATTTATCAGAACTTGTCAATCTTTTTCAAAAATCACTAATGAAAACCATGAAATATACATTTAGTATAATCATCAATATTTAATATAGTCTCTCCCTCTCCATCTAAAGGCGATATTTTAGATTCGTTATTTGGCCTATTTGGTAATATCTCATTTTGACTCCGTAGTATCTCCTTAAATTTTTTAGTTGAGAACATGCGAATTGTCCTAATATTTGCAAGAAAAAAAACAAAAAAATGGGCTTGGAAGGAACGAAGGTAAATTGGGCTACAAATGTCCAAACCCCAAATTACTTAAGAAATCCTGCATGTTGTTATCCAGACCCGATTTTTAATCTAAAAGACTAAAATCCTTGATTAATAACAAAACAAAAAGACACAAGTTCAAGCTTGCAAAATATAGGAATTGACTTGGTGGGGCTAAAACTGATGGAAATCTAAGGGACCCAAAGAAAGTGTTTGATGAAATGCCTGAAAGAGATCATGTTGAGACAAATAAACTGTTATTCTGAATGTGGTTCTATTAAGAATGCGTTAGAGTTTTTTCAAGATGTCAAGATTAGAGACACAGTTTGTTGGACTGCGATGATTGATGGGTTGATTAGAAACAGGGAGATGAACAAAGCATTGGAGCTTTTCAAGAAAATGCAGATGGAGAATGTTAGTTCTAATGAATTCACAGCTGTATGTGTTTTTATCTGTCTGCTCGGATTTGAGAGCGTTGGAGCTCGGGCGATGGGTACACTCTGTTTGTTGAGAACCAAAAGATGGAGCTCAGTAATTTCCTAGGCAATGCTCTGATCAATATGTACTCAAAGTGTGGTGATATCAATGAGGCAAAGCGGGTTTTTAGGGGAATGCGAGACAAACATGTCATTTCATATAACATGATCAGTACTTAATCTTATTATATAAAGCTTGATGTGTCAAATTTCATAATTAACACGATCGTGACACGTGTCAGCCGGTTGATCGGATTTTGACACATGTAATTTTTTTCCAATTAGATTTTGACATATGTCATACAAATCTTATTTCTTTTTAAACTTATATATTTGTATTTATCAACTAAATTATAAAAATCAATATATATATATATAAAATTAATTAATTTCTGATAAATAATTCGTAATTAACACGATCATGACATGTGTCAGCCGGTCGATCGGATTTTGACACATGTAACTTTTTTCCAATTAGATTTTGACATATGTCATACAAATCTTATTTCTTTTTAAACTTATATATTTGTATTTATCAAGTAAATTATAAAAATCAATATATATCAAAAAAATTAATTAGTTTCAGATAAATAATTTATTAAAATAATTAGTTGATAAGCATGGTCTCTTCCTTTAAATATTGACTTTATTATATGTCTCGGTTTTGTTTTTTCGTACAACCATTCTTTTCCCCCTCTTTTGCTTTACGTTTATTAAGATGAATTAGGTTTCAAAATTTTCTAATTAGAATATTAATTAATACACGTGTAAAAAAATTTTGAGTTCAAATAGACTTAGGTTTACATATCCAAATCTTAAATTTTTTTAATATTTTGTCTTTATATAACAAGTTTTTGTGTTCTCTCAATCTTCTCACCACAAAATTTCAAACTTCAATAATCTCTTCCACAAATTTTATTTCAGCTTTTTTAATATAAAAAATCATCGATTACTCTCTTATTCAATAAAAACAACATAACTCAATATTTTCCAATTAGCTTATTTTAGTAATTCATAAAAAAAAATAAGTTACATATATACACGCTTATATATTTTGATTTTAAATGGAAATAGATATGACAAAAACAAAAAAAAACACGTTTTCTCAATAGAATATTAAATACACGTGTAAAAATCTTTTGAATAGAATTAGGTTTACATACCCAAATCTTTAAAGATTATAATATTTCACCTTTATTTAAACAATTTTGTACTCTCTCGATCTTCCCACCAAACAATTTAAAATTTCAATAACCTCTTCTAAAATTTTGTTTCCTATTAGCTTTAACCACATATCAAAATAAAATTTTCCATTTTAAAAAAATCTAATATCATTATATTTTGAAATTAGAATAAAAAAATGTACATTGTATTGTGATTTTTTTAAAGACCTACCACTACGTAGACATCCTAACTATTATAAAATTGATGTATGAGAAGAAAATTATTTTGAAAGTTTCTCATGTTGAGAAAATTATAAAAAGTAAGAAATCAAGTGATGAAACACATATAATTCGTTTTTCATCGGAAGAAAGATAATACTTGATTCATAAGTGAAAAAGAAAAATTCAAATATGATTAAAAAATGTGAGTAAATCTAATTCAAATAAAAATACGTAAATCGATTTGTCAAGAGTTAAAAAAAATGATATATGAGTAGTTATATAATAAAAAGTAAACATAATTTAAATAGGAATAGGAAAAACTAATAATTTAGAAATATGTGAAAAAATATTTGAAAATTCAGTTAATATAAAAAAAAAGTGGGAAAATCAAAATAATAAATAATTTGTAGGCTTTTCTATGAGTGATTTCACATCGACGTTTTCAATCTTATTTTATTTATTTTTACGGATGATATGATTTTGTTTTTCATTTTTGTTCGGTTTATAAAATATTAAAATAGTCAAAATAATTTAACTAAAATATGAGAATAAATTCATCAAGATTTTAAAAATGGATTAAAAAGTAATATTAATTCAAATAGAATAGGAAAACTAATAATTTGAAAATATGTGAAAATTTAATTGAAAATCAAATAATAAAATAATCAAAGTAAGTAAATAAATGTTAGACTTTTGAATTAGTGATTTTGCATCAGCGTTCTCAATTTTATCTTATTTATTTTTACGGGTGATTTAATTTTGATAATACTTTTAATTGATTATTTTTTTTAGGGTTCTTTATCTAGTAGGTAGTAAAAGATGATCTTTTCATGTTTCTTTCTCATTTTTTAAGTAATAATTTTTTTTTTTGAAGAGAATGTTAAATTTTATTCCAAACAAAAAAACGTTTTTACAATGATTGTGACTTTAATTTGAAGATGCAGATCATTTGCAAACCATTCGGATAATCCTTCGTTGTATCTTGGATCTCCCATGGCTCGGATTGTGCACAGTCGATTCCTAACATTTTTGTCGATGATCTTCGTGAGGGCTTGGTGTGATGTAGGCGTCTCGCCGTGTCGCCTATTGTTACGTTCTTTCCATATGTTGTAAATCGATGTTTGGAATGTGTACCTTATTAGGAATGTTTTGACGCGGCTGAAACGCGGAACATGTAGAAGAGTAATCATGTCATCCCATCGGGTTGTGTAGTGATTGCCTAGAAGTTTCAGTGTAAGCACTCTCCAAATTTTCGAAGAGTAAAAACACGTGAAGAACAAGTGGTTCCGAGACTCTTCCACGCGATTGCATAGCACACAATTGCTATGTCCTGCCCAGATTCTCGTTCTATCTCCGGTAGATAATCTGTCAATGACCGTCAGCCATACTAAGAACGAGTACTTTGGTGTTGCGTGGGTAAACCACACACCGATGTACCAATTCTGCGTTGGACTGACTTGTCGAATCAGATTCCATGTTTCCTTTGTCTTAAAATTTGTGTCGAATTTCTGTGGATCACGTCGCCAAAGATGTGTGTCCGCCACCAAAGTTCTTTCCCGGATCAGCCTTGTTACTTCATCTTCGATTCTGTTTAGTGTTGGGACTCTGTGCCGTCTTCTCCGATGGGATATGCAAACTTCTTCAACCGTAGCATTATCCTGAATGCCCAAGTCTATAGTCCCTCTTGCGCCAGCGAGGTCGTGTAATTTTTCCCAGGGGGACCATATATCATGCCAAAAAAGGTTGTTGAACCATTGCCGGGTTTTACCTTGTGGAATCCCCTCGCTACCTCTCGATATTTCAAAATCTTCCTCCACATCCAAGAGCCTACACTTTTTGACTCCTTGTGGGACCAAAAACATCCATCCCTCAGTAGAATCTTCTTTATCCACATGACCCATGGTGAGCCTGTATTCGAAACTAATTTCCAAATCAATTTCAAACAACTTACTACATTGGCCTCTTTAAGTGGCTTGATCCCTAAACCGCCCTCCCGTTTTGGTTTACATACTTCATGCCACGCTAGCTTTGCTTTCCTCGGGTTTAAAACAGGGCCAGACCATAGAAAGGCTGCACACGAACTTTCAATTTTTTGAATGCAAGCGTTAGGTAGTCGGAAAGCTTGGATCCAGAAGTTTAGTAAGCTTACGATGATCGACTGAAGGAGTTGAAGTCTTCCTGCATATGAGAGATAACGAGATGTCCATGAACTCATGCGCGATCTAATTTTGTCGATAAGTGGTTCGTAATCCGTTGCACACATCCTCTTGGTGAGCAACGACAATCCCAGGTAACGAACATGGAGTTTTCCTTCAGCAAAAGGGAATTCCGATGTGTTAAGGCCTTGATTAGTATCTGATATGCCCGCCATATAGAGGGTTGACTTCTGAAGACTTATTTTCAATCCGGAGGAAGCAGCGAAGTCATCAAAAACTTTTAATGTAGCCTCTATTGATCTCTTCGTTCCCTCGAGAAACACCATGAGGTCATATGCGAAGCAAAGATGTGTAAGTCGGATAGTTTTACATTTCGGGTGATACCCAATTAGCCGGTTCTCTGCAGCCTTGTCTATCAATCGAGATAACACATTCATACAGATGACAAATAAATACGGTGACAACGGACAGCCTTGTCTCAACCCTCTTTCACTCCCGAAGTAGCCTGATAATTCACCATTGACCTGAATAGAGAAAGAGGCCGAAGTAATACATAGATGGATCCAATGCACAAACACTTCTGGGAACGTAGTATATTCAACAGGAAGTCCCATTGCACCGAGTCGAAAGCCTTCGAGATGTCTATTTTCATAGCACAACGTGGAGACACCGAGTCTTTGTGATAATCCTTAACCAATTCCGTAGCTAGTAAAACATTCTCCATCAACAACCGATTTTCAACAAAAGCCGATTGGTTTCCACTTACGAATTTTGGCAATAATCCCTTTAACCGATTTGCAATAACCTTTGAGATGACTTTGTATAGCAGATTGCAACAAGAAATAGGACGATAATCTTTCATCTCCCTTACCTCTTCATGCTTGGGTATCAAGGCTAATATTGTTGAGTTGACTCCTTTCGGAAGAAATCCCTTAACGAAGAAAGACTTAATAGCCACCAAGAAGTCCTTTCCGATAATAGACCATGATGCTTTGTAGAATTCACATGTAAAACCGTCCGGCCCCGGCGACTTATCATTCGGCATGGAGAATAACACATTCTTTATCTCGTCGTCCGTAACTTCTCTGATGAGGCAATCTCTATCAACGTCCGAACATCGAAATTGTATCAATTCTTGTAATTCCTCAATACACATACCTCGATATTCCGGTGGAATTGTAGTTAGCAAAGTTTGGAAAAAATCCACAGCCTGCTTTTGGATTTCTTCCACATTCGTAAATACGTCTCCATTGGGAGACATGATTTCTCTAATAGAATTCTTCATTCTTCGGACTTTCACAGAGTTGTGAAAGTAATTGTTGTTTCCATCTCCCACCGCAAGCTAATGGAGCTTCGATTTTTGCTTTAGATATCCTTCTTCTAAAACCGATAAGTGCTGCCATTTTTCGTACGCCTTTGATTCTTCTGCCATGTTCTGATCCGAAGGATTATTGAGAGTTTGAGATTGCCGAAAACATAACTCCTCATGTGCCTCTTTAGTACGTTTCGATAGGTCCCCTAAAAGATCTTTACACAAATTTCTCATAACTTGTTTGATGGCCTTTAACTTCTTTGATAGACGAAACGTAGCCGAAGTGGACTCAAAGAGAGGCTCTGTATTGTCCCAGAAACGTTGAATCTCCGGCAAGAATTGTGGTAGCTTGGTAAGCACGTTAACAAACTTCAATGGATTTCTCTTCCTGACTTGCGCTGCATCTAGAGAGAACCTTCCTCTAGCATGATCAGAGCATCCTCCAGACTCAAAAATACAGTAAGATTGAGGGTAGTCATCTATCCAACGATCATTAACCAAAAGGCGATCCAATTTTTTGCAAACCACTCTATCTTCTCGCTTATTACACCATGTGTATCGAGATCCTTGGTATGCCAGGTCCACCATCGAACAATAAGATACCATTCTTCGGAAATCCATCATTCCCAATGTGGAGTTTAGACCAACAGTGTTAGAGTGATCGTCTCTCTGAAGAATCTCGTTGAAATCACCACAAATCATCCAGGGTTTATCTCTAAACATTGGTGAATCTTGATGATTACATAAGTCCTCCCACAACTGCTTTCTTTCTGCCATATAATTCGAAGCGTAAACGAAGGTACAAAAGAACTCCTCTGCCTTACCCTCCATGAGTACCGATACCGTGATAAGTTGATCACTTTTATATATGAGTGTTATTCGTACCGTATCTCTCCACAAGATCCATATACGTCCCAACCGATGATGTTCGTAGTTGGTAATCATAGACCATCCTTGAAACATCGAAGAAAGAATGCGATGTGACTTGGTCTCCTTTACACGAGTCTCCAAAAGGCTGCCAAACTGCAAATTACATTTGTTCACCCACTCACGAACAATGGACTGTTTTGAGAATTGGTTAAAGCCACGCATATTCCAGAAGAAACCCGACATTTACTTATTTTTTTGGGTTTTCTTCTTGTTTCGATTTTGGGATTCAGAGAGGAATCTATGAGTCGCTTTTGAAGCGCGAGGGAGCGTGATTCTGGATCCCGAGTGTGATACCGAAGGAAGACAAACTTGATCTGTTTCCTCTGTGATTTCCCCTTCCTCCTACTCATCTGCAGGCTTAGTCTCTTTCATTTCTCTATTCTCTTCTTTCTCCTCTGTTTCTTCACCATCTAGTGCAGAGTATCGAGAGGGAGTTAAGATGGTTTCAGATGTCAAAACATCTTGTTGTCGACTTACCTTACTTGGAGAGACCGTTGTCCAATTATCCTCCTCCATCTTCTTATTTTCAAGATGAGTTTCCACGTCGGTTTGATGTGGTGATAACTCATATCTCTGTTCCGAATCCGGATGATTTTTTTCCTCCTCTGAAGGCAGATCTTCTTTCTGAGATCGTACATGTTGATCCGACGTATCTTTGTATGTTTCAGTCTCCAGCTCAGCTCTCTGGGGCAGACACGGTTGTGCATGAGAGTCCCCTGTCTTCTCGACCACACCCATAAATGAAGTTTGAATTTATTGTTTTGGGATGGAAACCTGACGTTGTAAGATGGTCACCTGCTTGTGTGGGGCTAAGCAAACATTGCCAAGGTGTCCCCATTTGGAACAGGTGTGGCACCGTGGTGGTAGCCACGGGTATGAGAACTCAACCGTAATCTTTTCATCTTTCCTTGAGTAGAAGTTGTAGGTCTTAGGAAGGTCTTTTGACAAATCGACTTCAACAAAGATCTTTGCCTCTTCGAAGTTGTTATATAATTCCGTTTCCGGGTGTAAGCGTTTTGGTTCTCCCACTGCACTTGCTAAAAAAACTAGCCCCTTCCATGAGTACATCGATTGTGGGACGTTTTTGATGACAACCCACAGAGGCATAGTTTTGATCTCCGGTTGAACATCTTCTGCGATTGGAGACCATTTTGAAATCACCATGGGAACATCAGCAATATTCCACATACCTCTTCGTAGAACTCTTTTTCGAACCGCTGGATCTCGAACATCAATTTTGACTCTTTTCTCTCCCAAAGGCCAAATTTTGTTAACAATAACGTGGATCTTCGCTACGTGTGGAGCAGCCGAAATAAATCTTCCCACCAGAAAATCTTCCCATAGGGGAGTATCTTCCAGTATGTCGTCCGGAACCATGACGGATTCGACGCCGTTGACCTCCGAAATTTAAAACGTATGCTTCGAGAGCGTAGGTCGATTAGTTACGATGTTAGCCCAAGACTTCACCACCGTTGACTGTGTTTTCTTCTCCCGCACAGAGCCGGCGGAAACGAGAATTGAATCCTTGGCCTACGAAGGAGAGGGCATCTTCTCTGACACCGTTTTCAGAACAGAGGCAGCTGAAACCAGAGTTGATATCGTCTCCGGGTCCGAGACCGTCAAAGTCAGAGTTGAATCGATGGCCGGCAACGGAGGAATTTAAGTAATAATTACAAACGAAAATAACAAATGTTTAACTAATTGGGACATCATCCTCGTTAATCACCCTCCTCCCATGGGCTCGTCGGCGACCGACTTTTATCACAAATATAAGTTAATACAAATTATTAATGCATTTGAATTTGGAAGATATTATCAGCAAAAATTTAGGGTAAAATAAAAGTACAGGACCCTTTAAATTTGGTATCATCACCTTTTCTTTCTGCACATTCGATTCTCTTTAAGACTGACTTCTCTTTCTCCAGCTTTCGACAAATGTGATTCCGCAAATAAATGTTACTACAAAGAGAGTATAATAGGTTCAAGAGCGTAGACTCCATCCACGTGCAGCCAGTGCACTCCGTACTCTCCTCGCTGCCTCTGCTGTGTCATTCAATGGCGGATAACTCCAACTTTCCGACATCTAAAACCATTAAAACCAAACCAGATCAACGAAGATCATGGAGGCTGTAACACAACTCTAACCAGAGGTTGAAAAAGCTACAATGTTTAAGAAAATGTAAAGATACTTACATCTTCGAAACCTGTGAATGAGCGGACAACTCCTCTCTCCCTCAAAGACTTGTGGAAATCTGCAATCTTCCATTTACAGTGATCGGCTCCAACAACATACACCGGTTTCCTGCAGCGGAGAAGGTATACCCAGATTATAGTTGAAGCTAGTGGAAAGAAAGAATGGAATGAGTACAAATGGTTATCTTAGGCAAATAATATACCCGGTACTGCAGGCTTCGCTTATAAGACTAACAGAATCTGCTGTCACTACAAAGGCATCACCCCAAGCTAAATGCCCCATGTAAGGATTTGGTTCTGAATTAGCATTTAAAATAACCGTTAGAAGCTTTTGTGATTGCATTGTACTTGTGCACAAAGCTGAAGCAAAATTTGCTGTGGATAGTCAGTACCTTGGCCATTCCAAATGTAAACTTTTGGGTTATCTCCTAGTTCTTTGAAAATTACTCTTGAAATCTGCTTGTATGATAAAATACCAGGTGAAACTCAAGAACATCAGCTATAACTGTTCTGATCAAAAGAAAACGTGTTAGGAGACCTTTTCAGGGGTCCTGTAGGAGAGAGCAATTCTGATACTTCCACAAGTTCCAAGGACACTAAGAAGGGCGTCCGTTAGCTGCTTTGCGAGGTCTGCTCCATACCGACAGTTACCTGTTGAGAAAGACCAGAAAACCATGGCAATAAGGTATTGGCTTCAGTATCCAAAAGAAACAGGTGTTCATATGCTATATGCTGTAAATATAAGAACGCCGTCTAGTAACTTAAAAGAGTAACAGAACCTACGTCTAGGCCAGCCAATGTTAACCACAACTAAGGGCTTTGGAAGAGCAGCAAACTCATCATGCCAGGCACTAGCTGATTTACGGAGTGAGGCATAATCGATCTGGTGTAGAGCTCCAGTAGTCAAGACCTGAAAATAGGCGTGCCCATTCACGGTAATTACAAATGAAATCTTCACAACAAGATTCATCTACAGTAATATAAAGGAGAAGAGAATTGAACAAAAGGCATGGCACTTACTACATGATCCGTAGGTGGTTCACGTGGAGTAATCCACCCACGCATAAATCTAGGAACCTGCTCTTGCGCTTCGGGGGTTAGAGGATAGAAGTCGTGACGAGGCGTGATCACCATGTCAAACCTATTTAAGTGCGATCTAGGGTGTTGTATCTACAAAATGAAGATCAAAGAACAACTATTCGAATTCAGCGAATACAGGAACAATATTCTTCCCTATAGATACTAAATCAACATTTATCTTGAATCATATTTTGAAGCTACGCGTACAATGTCTCCTTATAACAAACCTGAACAACGAAGACGTGTTCAGAAGCCAAACGCCTTATAGAGCTAGCAATAGAAACTGTATCTCTCCCACACGCAACCACTACCAACGGGCCATCCCTGTGAAAAGGAAATAAAATTGCTCAGCTAGATGGAAAGAAGGAACACGCTCAGGATTCAATTTAGCTTACCACTTGCAACTCATAAAAACGTAATAGTATCCAAATTAACAAGCACCACAAAGAAATCCAAAGTTAAAACGAACTTTCAGAAAGATTACATACTTTTCATAGGTCTCACGGGCCATAGTCACAATCTTCTTCGCATCAGCCTCTAGAATAGAAAACAAGCCTACATTGCCACCATTCTCTGATGTGATGTATTTACTCTTTTTGGATCTAAGCATCAATCTGGAGTAGAGGTAAATATGCCTGAGGATGAAGTCCAACTTCTTGTGAAAACCAACTGGTAGCCAGTGAAGCCACTCATTTATCCCTCCTTTAGGCCTTGTAACTCGCTTGCACACAAAAAAAATACAGATAATCTCAGCTAACCAAAACTCATGTTGAATATAAAACTTATGCGAATGTCGAACTTGAGATATTGGCAAATTTACATAGCCATCAACTCGTTATTTCCAAGAAAATTCCAATGATTCCTCCTCCTATGATCATTCAGACTAGCAAATAAGTTACCTTCTCCTACAGAACAGCATCATTTCTTCTACCCGAAACCAATCATCAATCTTACTACCAGATCATGCGCCTATCATAAACTGATGTAAAATGGGAATCTCGGGTCTAGTATGAACGAGATAGTCGAAGAAATGCAGGGAATGCCAAAAACCCAAAACAAAAAAAATCGTCGTAAAGCCAGAATCAAACTCACGTAGAGTAGGTGACTTTCGGCCAAGCCGAGGGCGCGAACGAGACCGATACACTGATTCTCGGAGCCAGGGAAACCGTTTCCAATGACGACGGCGCGTCTGACAACGTGCTGGGCTCCGCCTTGTTCGAAAATCTCAGGAACGCCGGTAGATAGACTAGGTGGATCCGGCAACAGGATTGGCCTCATGCCGGTCAGATTTATTTTCCGATCAGATCAAACCCTAGAAGAAAACCACCAGAGAGAGAGGTCGTGCTTGACAAGTTGAGAAAGAGATTGTTTTCCTTTTCTCCCTTCAAGAGATGTTGTCTTGTGTTGACGCAAAATTAAGCAAACAAAGGGACGGATTAAAAACTGAAACTGCATAAACAAATTAAACCCAAAAATAAAATAAAATAAAAATCTATAATTTGCAAAAGTTTCGCGTGTTATCTTATGGGCCGTTTCGAAGGCCCAACATGTAGAATTTTATTGTCCAAACGGCCGATTTCTCGTTTTCCTCACACACACCTCCGAAACAAGCTTCTTCAATTTTTTTTTCTTTTTCTTTTTTTAAGTGGTGATTTGAATATATTAGTAATCGAAAGTTGTGATGATACCTAAAAATATATAAAAGATACTCTTTCTGTTTCATTTTAGTTGATATTTAAGGTTTTTCACATAGATTAAAAAATTATTTAATTTTTTATTTTTTCAAATATAAAACATGTTTTATCATCAACTCCAAAATGATTCAACCAATAAAAAAACATTCTGCAGAATTCAAACAGTCAAAAACAATAAAAATACAATTAATTTTGTATAGAAACTTGAAAATATTAATTAAAATGAATTTTTTTTTTAAAACATCTAATATAAAATTAGGATCTAAGACTATTAGATTAGAATATTAGATTAGAATCAATATCAAATTAGGATCTAAGACTATAATATGGGTCAACCACAACTGATTTAAACCGTCTGATGAATCTCATAAATGAGACAGCCCGATAGAAAAAGTTTGGCCCACTAGATTTTCAATTGAATCTCGACAGAGACTAGAGAGACGTTTAAATTGTTTTGCAAGAACCATGCAACACAACCCTCCAATAACACTGACGATTCCTATCCATGTTTTCTAACTTATATGCGATTTTTGTGTTTAGGCAAAATTTACGCCTTGCCTTGGGTCCTACTAGCACCATACCACATAAACGTAGGCTTTTTCGATTTTTTTTCCTTCTTATTCTCATAGTTTCCTCTGCACAAACGGTAAGTTTTCTCTCTCGCTCTCTATTTTTTTTTAAAACCGTGATTTTCACAACCACTTTGTATTTTAAAAAATTTAATATCGAAATATTTGGCTACACAGTTGATAACTAATGACCGCCAATGATGCATGATTTTTTGTTGGTGAAGTTATAATTGTGGGTTTTGTGAAACATTTATTTAAGCTATGATGTAGATTTGTCATGATAACTTTATTAATCATAGTGTATTAGAAAAATGATAGAGATCTCAAGACTCGAGATTCACGCTAGGAATACGAAATTGTACCTAAATATATCAGCTGTTAACACGTTAGACGTTGAATTTAACTAAAAAATTATATGGAGAATTGACTAATTAATAACTGATTGATTTTATCTGAATTCGACGAAGATATGGTAATATAATAATCTCGTGAAACATTTATTTAAGTATTACAGTCTACAGATAATTGACTAATTAAGAAAAGACTTAAGGTGTTCACACATGACGCGTCTTTGGTTTTTTTGTTTCCTTAATTTTTTGTTATATTAGTTTACAAAGACGCATTTATATGGAGTATATGACCACTTAATCTCACAAAAATGGATCCATGATCCATCACTCGTAAAACTACCAACTCACGACCATCCTTTGACCATTTCAGCTCGGTTTGTTAAAGACTATTGCAAAGGCTACCATGTAAAAGGTCCCATCTATGGCGGCTACCGTTGCAACGAGCCTGACTGTGCTGGTACCATCTTCCACAAAGAGTGCGCCGAGGCTCCACCAGAGATCATCAACCATCCTTCTCATCCTCAACATCCTCTTAAGCTTAGCCACTATCCATGCGAGGATCTATGTAGTTTATGTAAAAGAGTGATTTTTGCTCATGCTTATCGTTGTTCAATATGTAACTTCGTCATGGATCTCACATGTGGGATAAAACCATTACCTCTTAGCATTGAACATCCAAAGTCTCATGATCATCCACTTGTCCTCTTGGAAGACCATTGTGAAATTTGCAAGGGCGATGATGATGATGGTGGTGGATATTATTCGTATGCATGTCTCGAATGTGACGTCCACTTTCACGTCGGGTGTGTTAATCTTTCCCAAGAGGTGAATCATCCTTGTCATCCTCAACATACTCTCAAGTTACTCGAATACCATTCACTTACAAGTGATGCTGAGAAGACATGTCTTCTATGTGGAGAAGGACCAAGAGGAAATCATGTGCTTTATCGTTGTTCGATATGCGATTTCAGCATATGTCTATTTTGTACAAAAAACCCACCACCCGTTACTATCGAGCATCACAAGACCCACAAGCATCGGCTTCTTCTCCTATCAAGACACATCTCATTTGTGTGTAATGCTTGTGGGATGCAAGGCGATCGTACTCCTTACATGTGTATTCAATGCGGGTTTGTTGTCCATCGAACTTGCATCGACTTACCACGCGTGATAAACATCAATCGTCATGATCATCACATTTCTCTCACTCATCATCTCGGCGTTGGATATTCGAGATGCGGAATTTGTCGCAAAGATACAAGTCAATACAACGGGGCTTATTCATGCCTTCTTTGTCTCAACTATGCTCATTCACTATGCGCAACAAGACAAGATGTATGGGATGGGATATAATTGGAAGAAACACCTAACGATAACGAAGATATTACCCCCTTCAAGGTGGTGGGTGATAACTTGATAAAGCATTTCAGTTACGAAGAGCATAATCTAAGACTCGACAAATACAATATCAATCGTGATGAAAGCTCACGTTGTGAAGCATGCGTCCTTCCTATCCATTCTGATCCGATCTACAACTGTGAAGATTGTCGTTTCATTCTCCATGAAAAATGCGCAAATCTTATTTGACGTATCGAGATTATTTCGTGTGTAGCGCTTGTGGAATTAAATCTATTGGTTTCAGGTACATTTTTGATTGGTGTGTTCTTGATGTACGTTGTGGATCTCGTGCCGAACCGTTCATACAAGATGGTCACATACATCCTTTACATTACGAAACGAATTGTGATGCGTGTCATATAGAGATAAATGGTTATGCGCTTTGTTGTGATACTTGTGACCTTTGATCTGGATTTACATTGTGCTGATTTACCAAAAGTGGTGAAGCATAGTTGCGA
Source organism: Pseudoturritis turrita (assembly GCA_900406555.1). Lineage (NCBI taxonomy): Eukaryota > Viridiplantae > Streptophyta > Magnoliopsida > Brassicales > Brassicaceae > Pseudoturritis > Pseudoturritis turrita. The sequence goes on along the minus strand of OVBL01000227.1, from coordinate 1,458,975 downwards.
CGATCACTGATGGAGTACAGAACCGAACCAAACCAATGATGGAGTACAGAACCGAACCAAAGACACCAAACTAAAAGTATGTTCAGTAATTGATTTTACTTTGGTTTGTCGTTAATTACTTTCTGCAATTGTTTCAGTTTTAATAAAGAGAATGGTCTTCCTATTATTAAGGAACCAATCTCCCATCTCCCACTTTTCCTCGTTTGTAGGAGTTGTGACTCCACCATTTGCTTCTTGTAATTCTCTTCTATTTAAGTCAATGAAAAGCCAAAATAGGCAATAGGAATTGCCAACAAAAATCTCTTGTTCTTATTGTTATCGTATTACTCTGTTTTCAAGCTTTGACAACCATCAAAGCTATCAATCACCCTCTTTCCTTATGCTACTGCGAAAATATGAGCGGAAAATATTGGTGTGATATTTGTGAGGCGGAAACAGATCCAAGTAAATTGTTTTACACTTGTTCTGATTGCGGGGTTACTGCACATATCGAATGTGTTCTTGGAGAATTTTCACGTTTCACTCCAGGACGCATCATCAAATACAATACTTTTGAAGTTGAAGTGGTTCCTAACAACCATAGTTCTCGCCCGTTATGCGCAAAATGTCACTCAAGATGCAGAGCTCCTTTCATTCTAAAGCTTTGTGATCCATACAACGGATACATTTGTTCTCATCGATGTGTAACTCCTTACTACATATACAGCTAAGAGAATCCAATTATTGTTGTTTTGTTTCATTCAGTCACTTCTTAACTAATTAATATAAAAGCCTCTTTCCAATTACCAGTATGTAACTGAGATCGGACAAATGTTTACATTTCTTGTTCAATGCTATGGCTTTTTAAAATTGGGCCAAAGCTATTTAACTTTCTCGTGGAGTTTAGTTATGATTAGCTTAATTTCATAAGTACAGAGGATTCGAGTCAGAGAATCTAACAATTTATTTGGATTGGTTACTTAGCCGCAATGGCGGTCCTGTACAATAAAATCATATTCGTTTTGTAATCTGATTCAACGACAAGTTCAGACAACAAAGACAGATTTGGGAAATCTTGTTAGTTTCGTAATCATGGTTTGGTTTAACACATTTCAGCGACATATCACTAATCCGAAATCTAAAACGGTAAATAGTATTTAAATTTTGTAACTGCCAGTCGTTAAATGGATCTATCATCGAAGCTTGTAGCTAAACCAAGGACTATAAGACAAACATGATTTGATCGTTAGCAACTACAAAACGCTAATCACTTGTCACTGATGTTAACGAACCAGACCTGCATACTCATAATTCTAGTGATCTTCTTAAATGATTCTACAAAATTATGTAGATTTTGCAATAAACTATGTCGGAATAAAATGTGTCTCAAAAGTTGTAGCAAAAAAAAAGGTCGAAATTTTTTTGGCTACTAGATGCATAAAATCGTAACAATATATGAAAACAGAGACGGAGGATGAAGCGACCACAAATTACAATCTAGAAATGTTGAACCAAAAAAAGAAAATCAAAGTCATTTTTAACAACGGATATTGCAGATGCAAGAATCATAAAAACAAAGCAGATAAAAGTTTTGGAAATACAGAGAACAAACTCACTCAAAGTGGCTAAATCTACAAGACAAGGTAAGTGTTGACATTTACAAGAGTTACATAACCGAGGAGTACCATGACATGTAACCTCAAAACTGACTGTGATTTCCATGATGAAACCAAGACTGAAATTGAAGGATGCGACTGGGTGATTTACAAAAAACAGTGGTCTGTTTCGGGTTATATGCCCCAGAAAAGTTTGCAAGTTTCATTACCTTTGATAAGGCTGCAAGAGATTAAGATCTGCAGGACGGTAAAGTGATGCCTCCGCAGAAAGATGCGATTATTATGTACAGCGCGAGAACTATCAAGCACGTCAACAGTACCCTGTCGAACACAAACAATAATACCAGATTTGTTTACGAAATGTTAATTTTAATGATCCTTAAAGATGAAAGCATAAAAAAAAAAACTTATGTATTCGGAGATGGAATTGAGGCAGTGTCCGAGATAGTAACTCTTTCCAAATAAGCTGATTTTGATGAGCCAATATTATGTATCTCTAGTTTAAGAAATATATTAAAACACATGGAATGTAGATACTAGATAGGTGTATCTCATTATAACCAAAACCAAAGAAATTAAAGAGAGTCTAGAAGTGACAGAGATATCCTTACAAGAGCTTAGCGTTTTTCATCCAAAGAGCTCGGCGGAGGCGCTTAGATTGTTTCCTAAAGTGAAACGCGCTATCTTGCATTGTTGCTGTTTTATCAACAAGAAGCTCAATCCTATCACCTCTCTCCATTATTTTCTCAATGTTCTCTACCATAACCGATCGAATCTGTAAACAGAACAACACAAACAATGAGAGAACCAACTTTTTTCAATTCCACAGTAGATATCAAATAACGGTATATAACAAGCACATGAACAAGTGAAACAAACAAACTTTCACCAAAGACAGAAGCCTGTGATCCAAGAAGACGCAATAATTGCATCATTACGCAGAAAAATTCAACCTTTTTTCAATGGATATAGTTTGGTAGTTATACCAAGATTCAAGAAACAATGTTACCTCGCTGACTTCTCCTCGAACACGATTGAGGGTATCTGCACTAGTATTACTAGAGAAGAACTCCATCTGCTGATGCAAAACCCTTGAGAATTCATCATTCATGGCATAAGCTGGAGCATAATGTGCCACTTTCCCGTAGTTTTTCATGAATCTCATATGAATATCTTCCAAATACGAAAATGGAATCCTCCCTAAAAAAGTTCAATCACCAACAGCAAACATAAATCAAAATCACACGATTTCAAAAGGCACAGCGGAACCAATTACAAAGACTTCAATCTCGATTTCACGATTCATCAGCCAAAGATGAATACTGGATTTCAGACCTTAAATCCACTGAACAGCCGTAAATCTTCAAACAACCAAACAAATTGGAGCAGAAACTCTTCCAATTTCCTCTTCACTAGACATGATAGATATTACGATTCGGAGAAAGTGAAAAGGGGAGAAAGGCTTACTTCCAAAGGTATCGTTGGCCATACAGAGAAAGGTAAGCCCATCAGATCTGAGAATATGGAAGATGTAACGGTCTTGAGAGAAACAGAGTCTTTCATCGGCGCTTTCCGGCGAAAGCTTCTCGAGGATCCGCCGTACTACGGCGCCTGTGTTTCCCGTAACGGCGCTGAATTCCGCTAATACCACCGTACCCCTCGCCACAATCGCATAAATAATCGCCATCGGAGAACCTTCAATCGGAGAATTCGACGTCAGGTAGTGTGGATCACGCGCTCCGGCGAGAAATTCGACGGCGACTTTCGCTGCGATCTGAGCAGAGAGAGTTTAAAAATACGAAGAAGTTATGTCAGGAGCAAACGTTTGGAATAAAACCCCCTTGTTTATTGTACGTTTATAATAGTCACATACATATTGTTTTCTAACATTTTAAACCCTAAACAATTATTTTTACCAATTTAATTGGATAACATCATATCACTATATTTTTTTTTACTTCACATCATTTTACTATCCTATCTACTAGAAATTTGGATTGTAAGATCGAATCACATATTTATTAAGTTGAAGGATTTTGTCAATAGATTATACATTCGCGTGTGACGTAGCAACATAGTGATATTAGGTCTAGGGTTAAAAGACGAAAACTCTTTACCAATGGAGTTTGTCTTCTTTCGAGATTAGTCAATCTCGGGGTATAGAAAAAAGAGTTTTCTACAATTCGAAGCAGGTTATCGGATTTGACTGTTTTCATGGCTCATGTCCTTATCATATGATATTCATTTAGTGTATTCAATTGTAGAAATTCTGAAACCTCCAAAGCTTAGAGAAACAAACTTGTATTTTGTGTTAATAAATCACTATGTATAGTGTATTGGATAATGACAAGCTATCGACGACCAAAAACCTTTTAGTCTTCTTCCACTTTCACCTTTATAGTGATATGCAACTAGCATATATATATGTCTCTTTCGCTATATTACAAACAATGTTTTTCCTTTTTCCTTTTTTCGTTTTGTTTAACGTTTATACATTATATTTTGGTATTGAAATAGGCTCAAATTAGGTCCTTTTCTTCTTTCTTCCTATCTAATTTTTTTAGTATCGAATTGTTTTGTAATTTAATCCCCGGTTTGTTTGTCTTTCTTCCCTCTTTCTTGACGATTTCGTCTTAATTATGAGCTAATTTCAAGGTTTTGACTTTTGAGTTCGTTAATGACACATGCTCGATGACTCTCCCACATATTCTCTAGAAAACGAAACCAAAGAAAAAAAGTAGTCAAAACATCTTAAAATGTCACCTTTCGTCATTTATTCTCGCTCAAAATCTCAAGTTACCAGGAAAAAAAAAACAAAAAAAGGACGTCTGGTACATAAATTCAACTAATAGTAACTTTTTATTTGTTTGATTATGAAACTTGGTTCAAGACCAGTTCAGCTGTTCCCATTCCCAGATTGGTTCTGTTAAACCATCAACCATCATGATCTCTGTATTCACAGAGAGATGATCAACATGTTCTCCTCCTGAAATCGAAGTTTCTGGTGAGCTTTCTACACGAAAAGATGATGTCTCAGCTGCTGCAACATCACCTGTAAGCATTAATCTCTCTGTCTGAAAATCTCCCACAGGACGTCTATCAAAAGCTCTTGAGCTTCCTGATGTTATGTAGACACGACATAAACTGTATTCATCTCTCAACTACATTTTCAAGATAAACAAAAAAAATCCATTAAAAACGTTGACCAAGAATCTTTTAAGAAAACTTTATAAATATGCAACCTTAGGGATTGTGGAGAAGTTGACTGTTTCGTCAACGGATTTGTACTCATTCATCTTCCATTTTGTTTTTCTTCCCGTAGGTGCTTTACCAATGTAGAAAACCATAGTTTTCTTGACTCCGATCATTCGGTTATCTTTGGAAAACACTGGACCAGGTGATCCAGTTGCTTTCCAATAACCTGAACCAGTGGTTCTGCTCGGTCTACCTCCTCTTGCTTCGCGTTCTTGTCTTGGCACAAAGAAGAACCATTGCTCAGCGTCTCCTCGACATCTCTCTCCTGCAACATCTGCCAAAAAAAAAAAAAAAATCCCACAAAAGAAAGGATTTGTAAGTTCCATATAAACCTACTCTAGGATTTATAACATTATACCAATATAATTACCATGCATAGTATTTGTGTTATTCACATAATATAGGACTGTTCTATCTGAATAAATTGTTTTTTATTGAAAGAAATATATGTATAATTGGAAACCGAATCCAAATCGAACCTGAATGACTAAACCGATCTACATTAGAATTGGTTTTAGTTCGGCAACTATTTTAGGAAAACAAGAAAACCGAATAACCCGAACCAAAATCTATATTTGACATCTATACAACACCAAAATGGAGAAGTCTACGTACTATAAAACCATATACTTGTATTAACTATTACGCTCAAGACGATATTGAGGCCAAATAACGGAGGTTAACGTTAACGTACTTGGAAGATGACTAGGCTCGACCTCAAAGACGTCTAAAACTGGTATAACACGGTGCATTGAGTCATCGATCCTTCCTTCGAGCTTGTTTCGTAGGTAGAACGCAATCAGTTCGTCTTCCGTCGGATAGAAGCGAAACCCAACTGTAAGCTCCTCCGACATTTTTGTATATGTGATAATTAGATATATGTTACAAAAATAAAACTCTTCTTGTAGGTGTATTACAAGATCGATTTGCTTCGTAAATCTAGAGGTCGTGGACTCATTGGCATTAAATAAGTTGTTGAAGTAGAGATTGGTTTCTCCGAGTGAAATGAGAAAAGTTCTAACGCGTTTTTATTTTTATTTTTTCTTTTTAAGTCCTATTTTTGTATGATCTTGAGAAAGACAAGGATCTTTTTGTGTATGTGTATTACTTTCATTGTAATGTGTTTACTGTTTAGTGGTAGCTTTTCACGAGACACGTACGCTCATTGAACGAGTCAAGCCCTCGTCTTGGCGTCAAATTTCAATCTCTTCTCCCTTCGTGTTTTTTTCCTTCCCATCTTTCAATTCGGCTTGCTAATTTTAGAAGTAGTATTTTTTTAAGCAAACTCAGATTAGTCTTACGTTTTAGGTTAATTTTCGAATGCGTATTTTTTTAGAGGACAATTTCCTTTATAATGAGGGTCATAAAGAATATGTAATTTCTACATAATATCAATGAAAAAGTATGATGTTAAAAGAAAAATCAAATTTGGGAGGTATATAGTAAAATAGCCATGGGAGGTATTGTTGTAAAATTAAAGTATGTGTAACAATTCTCGTTACAACTACGGACTACGGACTACGGATAATATTAATTTTTTAATATTTTGGAGAATTAAATATTTTAAAAAATTTTAAATTATAATAGACGTGATACAAGTTAATGTGATTTTGGTGTTTTACAACCGTCTCGACTTTTTACTGGAGTGTTATTCAATGATAGATTTTAATAGAATTCAAATCTAAGCAGAATCCACTGTTATTCAATCAATGATTCTAAATCATACTTTAAAATCTGGTGTTATTGGATGTGGTGGTTGTAAATCATGTCTTAAATGTTTTAAAATCTGGTGTTATTCAATAAATGATTTTAAATCCATCATTAAAATCCAGTGTTATTCAACATTAAAAGATTATGAAAATGTTTGTTTTTAATGGATTTGAAATGACTTGTAGATGAAGTTTAATGAACAAATGATTAGAAACAAAATCCAAGGTATACTGCAGAGATTTTAGAATCCATACACGTAGACTCCATCCAAAATTAAAATTTTGAAGATTTTAAAACTGATGGAATTGATTTCAAATCATTGATTCAAATCATTGACATGTGTTAATTTTAATTGAGATAGTGACACGTGTCAATATATTAATATAAAAATATAAATTTTTTTTCTCTACATTATTTATTTCTTAAATCAAAATGTAGTGTACCTAAAAGGAAATAATAGTCTAAAAAAAATAAGACATGTTATTAAAAAAAATTAAAAGGAAATAGTAAATCAAAAAAAACTAAAAAAAAAAAATAAGACGAATTCGATGTATTTGTTGGTTGCAAATTGATGGGAGCTACTCCAAGAGTTTGGGAGAATCTCCATATCACGTATCTAGGGGTTACGATCGTATATTTGAGCATATTTTCTCAACTTATTAAAATACAAATCTTGCAGGCCTCTTGTTGTGGAATTATTAGACTGAATATTCGCCAATGAACAAAAGAGAATCGAAACCGGGGCAAATACCTTTTGTCTAGATTTTAAAAAAAAAATTGAATCGATATAAATTTCCGATCCGTGATATTCATCATACTCATTCTAGTAGGCTCCCTTCGAATTTCATTAAAATTTTTGAATCACTTTAAACAATATCAATTAGCTTTGCGATTCACTGGTCAATTGATATTTTAAATTAATTAATCTCCCAACCTATACTTAAGATTGTTCCACTCGAGACTCTTTCCTAAAGAATTAGATGGTTTCTACTTCCTCGGTATTATATTAAAATTTAATGCTTAAGGTTTTTTGGTGAATTTCAAAAATATTTTTTTTATGATATATATATATTTTTTAAAAATATCAGTTATTGTTGTCAATTTTCAAAAATACACATTTTATACATTTTTTATAATATCATATATAAAAATTTAAATTTTTAAACATTCATATAAGGTAATTATGGTAATAAAGAATGTTTATAAACATTTATAAATTATATTTTAACATGAAAAAAATTATAAGCGTTTATATGCTAAGTTGAAAAATGGATATCTTTAAAAATATTTTCAAACAGAGTTATTTTTAAAAATTGGCATCACAAAAAAAATATTTTAAAAATTTCTCTAAAGGTTTTTATTATATATCTAAAAATAATTCATATAGATTAAAAATAAAATAAAAATATATCATCTATTATCTATCTAAAATAATTCAACCAATGATAAAATATATTATAGAATACAAATTATCACAAAATATAAAAATAATTAATTTTATATTAAAAATTAAAAACATCATATAAAATGAAATAAATTTTTTTCTCTAAAACATCACTTAATATACGTAGTTAAAATATGATGTACGTTCTTTAGAAATGTCAAACTCAATTAGAGCAAGATATATTTGGCAAACTACCTACCACTTTTGTAAAAGTTAATCTGTACACTAGCACTTTTGTAAAAGTGTTAAGGAACAAACACATTTTCTAGAGAAATCACCAATTTATCTAGGACTGGAAGACTCATATCATCTTTCATATACGAATATATATATTCATGATAGATGAATATAGTTTTGCATACTTACAGAGCCGTTCTTAGGGTTGCAAAGATCATAGGCGAAACAATAAAAATGCTTCGATTTATATAAAACAAAAATTTAGTAAATAATCATGTTATGCATCATTTTATAAAGGATTATGCATAAAACCTTTTTGATAAAAGTACTATAATACACAATAAAAAAACCTTAATACTAAAAGCCGATCAATTATGCATAAAAACTTTACAATTTTTATCTAATATAATCCAAATCCCAAATCAAACATTCTTAAAAATTCATAATAACAAGACTATAATATAAAAAAAACTTACTTGTAAATTGTTATTGTTGCTTCTAAACAAAGAAAAAAAAAGAAGTGACCGAAGTTATAAGAAGATGAAAAGATGGTTAAAACTAGTTAATTATCTTAATATTTTGTTTTAGTTTATAATTTTAATTAATAATTTATTTTCGATTTTCTTGACAGCATGTATGTGCCAAATATTTTAAAAAGAAAAAAAATTAAAACCTTTAATTTTTTACAAAAAAAGGCCGGTTGAATTTTCTTTAAAAAAAAAAGACCAGAGGCCAATGCCTCTAATTTCTCCACATAGGCACGGCCTTGCATACTTATATACCTTTACGGATATATAAATATAAAATTGTCATATGCAATAAAATTGTTACTTAAAACTTAAAAGTGTTATAGAGACAAAATAAATTTTATACGGTTTGCAAAAAAAAAAAAAAAAAAAAAACCCTTTGATACAATCCGTGTCATATCGTAATTAGGACAAGAAAAACAATATAGAAACCAAATTCAGAAATATGTATGATCGTTTCGGTTAGGTTAACAAACCGTAACCAGAATAAAACTTGATCGACATATAACATACACTCATAAAAATCTTCATAATTTTTTAACTAAATATAGTTTTTCTTTATATCGAAACCGTATAAGCTGAAATGATATTTAATTTTTATTTTGTTTCTCTTAAATTTTATCGAAAAAGTCAAAATTAAATAAAATCGAGACAACTTTTGACACCCAACATTCCATTGACTTCTTCGGTTTTTTTAAGGCAAGTCAATAAAGAAGAAAACCAAATTGATGGAGACAGATAAATACAATTAAATCTCCGAATATTTTGGTATAACATTCGCGGCCAAACCAAAAAGAAGTAACTTGATCACTTTGATTTGTGACGTTGAAAAACATCCTCTACCTTCGAATTTCGTCGAAATGAAATTCATTATATCTTCTGATCCCGTGGTGACCGCCATACAAGAATACAAATCGGTTAGGGAGTTAGAATATTTCCACGGCTTTGAAACCGGGATGAGTTCTCCTCTCATGGAGAGGAAAAATGGTAAAAAGGTTCTCTTCCCGAACGGGAAAGAAGGTGGAAGTGATCTCTCCCATAGAGAGGAAGTTGATAAGAATTTTCTCTCTTTGTCGGAGGAAATTGAGTTAGACGACATCTAAAACATTGAAAAAATTGAGTCTTTCAAGACAGAGTAGCTGTCATAATAATCAGCAAAAAACTTGGGCCTTGGTAAGTTGGGAGATGGGCTAAAACCAATACAAAACATCTTGGGCCAAGTCCATATTTAGAAACCACCATAAGTGATGTGAATCTTCGATAGGATCAAGGACGGGAGGTGGTGGCTCGGATAGCCGGTAGTCTCGTCGAAGCAGAGTTTGGAGCCAGCAGAGAACAATGGTGGGTCTGGATGTGGGAACAAAGCTATGACGGAAAGACTCGAATGAATGGATGAGTCAGAGGTTGGCAAGCCGGAGATCGAAAGTTGGGAAGTAGGCGGTGGATCTCGTGGGATTGGCGGATTTGTAGGCACCGGTGGCAAGGGAGGGTCCGACGGCACCGAAAAGAGCAATACCCGAAAGTGAGAAGGATGCGCGGCCAGATCCGTTGCAAACGACGGCGAGAGAGTTGAAAACACACACATCAGAGCGTATTCACACGCCATGGAGAAGCCGAAAGAGGATATCGAGAAAGCTGAAAAATGTTTCTCGCTGGCGACAAAGGGCTCCGACGGAAGACGAGGAACAGTTATTTGGGAGCAATTCGAGTGACCCGAGAAAGAGGAGACGCGTAGTTTCGGGAGGAGATGGTGTGAGCGAAGGAGTAACGGCAGAAGAGATTATCCTATCTCGGAACAAAGCAACGACGGTGGCTCCTTTCCGGTTTGGCCGCGAATGTTATACCGACGCATCTATGTCTGGCTTTGGATTCGCTGTCGTTTAATAATGAGTTTATCCATGTTTTATCTTCTATTATTTTCACGTCTGTTTGTATCAATAAATGTATCTTCAAGGTTTAAATTAATGAAAAAAAAATTTGCAAAAAAAAAAAAAAAAAATCTCCGAATGTTTATTTCTTGTTTACGACAGTATTGTCATTTAGCCATTTACTAAATATTTGAGGTGTCTTTTCTTGTGGCTAGCATAGGTTTGAGACTTGGTCCGCTCTCGCCAGCGGGATATACAAATGAATTACGTAACATTTTACTCTTTTTTAGAGCTATATCCCATTTATAATAACGTGTGATATTATTATTTTGTCTACTTAAGTGTGATATTAATTAGTACTACTATAATCAATTTTTCTGTGATTTTGTTCGGAATTTTTTTTCTATCATCAATTATGGTCGAAATTTAAAATTAAATATTTATCCGTTTTATAAATAATGCCGTTTTTGACACATTTTACATAGTACTACAGTCTACAGATCAAAAAAGATATTTTAAATAAACAAATATGCTTCTGTTAAATATATCATTGTAGTTGAAATTCCACAATCTTAAAATCTTAAAACTTTACATGGTGGATCGGAATCCAATTAGCAATCATCCCGAGAGAATTCATAAGAATTTTTTGCAAAAAAATCCTCACATAGCTAGGATTTATGACTTTATTTTCGAGATACAAAAAATACATGTCAATTCACGAAATGATAGTCAACCCGTAATATAATCTTCCACTGTTTATATGTGTATAAGAACATGTATTTTTAACACTTTTTAAAACTACGTCATTTTAGTTGACTTTTTAAGAGAATAAAATTGTAAAATTGAAATTCGAATACACGACCTTAAAAAAAACTTTGCACATACTTAACCAACTGTGCCACCACATTTTCTAATAGTTTTACAAGCATGTATGTTTGTATGCCTAAATCGAATAATTATAAACCGCCGGTACTCCACCTTTGTCAAACCATAAAGAAATATATCAAATCGAAACCCTCTCAATAAAGATTTTAAATCCAGTCTTAGAATTTCGAAATTCTAGCTTGTGGCCGTAAAAACTCTTCGAAGATTCATATCCGAAAATCAAATATGCTCATAATTTAAAATAAATTACTGGGCTTTCTTAATATTGTTCTTACGAGTTTAGAACTAGTCTAGATTTTTTAAGATTCATTCTAGAACTCCGGAAATTTCATTTTAAAGTTTGAGAACCGAAACTTCTCGGTGAAATTCCGGTCAACTTAGTAGTACGATCCGAAGTTGATATCATTAAATTCTAATTGTCAAGAGCTTTCTAAAAAGCTATAGTGGTACTTCGATTAAAAATTCGCCATTGATGAATCTCAAGCTTGTAAATATGAACAAAACAAAAAAAAAATTGAGATTTATGCATGGAAAATGATGATGAACCATGAACAGAAATCACTAGTGGTGATAGAGGTCATGGCAGCGACGCCGGTGATAGTGGTCGTGGTGGTGATGGCAGTGGTGAAGTTGGTTTATGAGAGTTTATAATTTTTATGTTTAGATATATAAACATATATGTTTGTAATATTATTAAAAATCACTTTGGCATAGTTGGTTATGTATGCACAATTTCTTCTTAGGGTTGTGTGTTCGAATTCTAATTTTACAATTTTTTCTCTTAAAAAAAACAGCCAAAACGATGTAGTTTTAAAAGTGTTAAAAAAATACACACTCTTATATATAGGGGCGAATGCAACGTACTAAGATTTAGTACAGAGAATTTTAAAAAATTAGTTAGATGAAATGGCAAAAATCCACTAATGCACCCTATCAACCGGAGCTCAAACCCCACATGTCATTTTTTTTTTTCTAACAATTATGCATCTAGTAAACAAATCTTTTAGATTCGCCTCTACTTATACATATATATATATATATATATATATATGTGAAGGATTATATTGCAGATTGACTATCATTTCGTAAATTAATATGCATTTTTTGCACTTCAAAAATACAATTTAAAATCCTAACCATATGCAGAAAACCCAATTCATTAACCAATCAATTAGTTTAATATTTAAACGCTTGTAAACTTAGAAAACTGATTCTTAATTTATTAAACTTATTATTATTTTTTAATTAATTGGATTTGTGTGGGAACTGAGTAGAGCTGTCAAAACGAATCAATCCGTCCTGTGGCGGGTTTGATTTTTTTTTTGACCCGCTTCAATCCGCTCCGCCAAAATTTCGAAATTAAAATGTTTAACCCGCACCCGTCCCGCATAATTTTACGGGTCCCGCGGATATTTAAAAAAAAAAATTTAAAATATACATATTTTAATTAATTTAATAAATAAAAAATATTAATTTATACATATTTTAAATATTATAAAACATAAATACATAGTTTTCTTAGAAAAACTAAAATTTTGTTACTAAATTTATATATATTATATAATTTTTCAATAATTTAGTAATATTATTAGGATAAATATTTAAAATTAATATATTTATAAAAAAAAAACCTGCGATAACCCGCATAACCCGCATCCAAAATTTATACGACCCGCACCCGCCCGGCCTTATACTACTCCAACCCGCTTGACCCGCGATTCCATAATTTTTTTCATTTGGCCGATCTGCATCTGTCCCGCGGATCAAATGAGGCGGAGCCCACAGATAAAGAGTCAAATTGAGAGGCCTAGAACTGAGGACCAAACATTTTTTTTCTTCACATGTCAAATCGAGTGTGCGTGTGTATATAGATGTAGAAATATATATATATATATATATATATAAATATAGATATGTAAATCACTTTTTATAACAAAAAATGACAGATCAGTCGTATATACTCCATATCCAAATAATCAAATTGTAACCCATTGACGAACGTTGATCTCACCTCAACGATATGGGACTTTCTTTTGCTTTCGGTTTCGGTGCAATTTAGACCAAATTACTACTCCGTTATGAAATAGAGGAATTGGCTAAAATAACACACACAAATTATAATTTGCCAATTAACAAAACCTTCTCCTATGTATTCCTATCCTAGTCCTAAAGTTTAAGATTTTTTGCTAGTTAAATTTTTTTTTTTTTTGGCTATTCAACAAATTCACCCTATGAAATATTCTTTTAGTTTTTATTTCAAAAATATTATTTTAATTTAAAGTAAGTATTATTTTATATTTTCAATGTAAAATTGGTAGAAATATCATATTTAACTTCAAATCAAAATTGATAAAAATTTAAAAACTATAAAATGGAACAAAATACTAAAAGTTGATTTTTTTTTGTGTAGATGATGAATTTTTTTTTACATATATATATATATATATTAGATTAGTATCCGCATATATATGGATTTATAATTTAATATTTTATAATCCATAGAAAAACCAAAAACAAAAAAACAAAAAACAAAATCAGATTACCGCAAAAATAAATAAAATAAGATTGAGAACGCCGACACATAACCACCAATAGAGAAACCTAACATTTATTTGTTTATCTTGATTCTCCTATTTTTTATTCTAGCTATTATTTGATATCCAATTAAATTTTATTACATGTTTTCAAATATTTTAGTTTTTTCCTAACCCTATTTTGAATTAAGTTTATTTTTCATTAGTTAGCTATTTATATATATATATATATATATATATATATATATATATATTAAACCTTGACAAATTGATTCCCATATTTATATTTTGAATTAGATTTACCTTTTTAAATCATATTTGACTTTCTTTCTTCTTTTTTGTATACACATATTATTTTTCTTCTTATTAGAAAAGAATAATAACTATTTCATCAATTATTTTCTATAATGTTAATTACAAATTATACTCATATAATTTTCTATTTTACTATTTGTTTCCACTTCTTATTTACATATACTAATTTAAATGCTAAAATTTTATTTTTTAATATTTACTAATTTTATTTTCAGTTTTGCTTTAAGATTTTATTTTTTTATCTTTTTATGATCTAATTAATTAACATATGGAAACTTATATATTACTCATATAATTTTGTATTTTACTATTCGTTTACACTTTTTGTTTACATATACTAATTTAAATGCTAAAATTTCCTTTTTTAATATTTACTAATTTTATTTTCGGTTTTGCTTGAAGATTTTTTTTTTAACTTTAAATTTTTGAAGCAGATAAACACATAAATAAATAATAACATACAAATATATTACCGTGTATGAACTATTAAAAAATATAAAACCAAAAAACTATTAAAAATAATAATAAAGATCATTGTATGATACATGAGACAATTGCAAAAATGCCACATTTGAAAGTGATTTTTACAAGCGTGTCACTTCCATGTAACCATTTTTATTTGTGCCACTTTTTACAAATAAATTGTCTACTTTATCCCTGTAAAAAAAACCATGAATCAAACTTTGTTTTTTCCCCCTCTCTCTTCTCAACTCTCGTCGATCTCTCTGGGTTGGAGATCTCTCACGCTCAAATCTCTCATTGTCAATCTCTGATTCTCTCTTTTGTCGATCTCTCTAGGTTGGAGATCTCTCACGCTCAGATCTCTCATCGTCGATCTCTGATTCTCTCTCTCTCTCTCTCTCTCTCTCTCTCTCTCTCTCTCTCTCTCTCTCTCTTCGCCTATCGATCTAAATCTAGATCGAATTTTGTCATTTTTTGTTATAGATCTGGTTTTTTATTCTCGCAAATTTGGTTTTATTTTATTTGTGTTACAGATCTGAGTTTTTGATTCGATTTGGATACAAATCTAGGATTTTGATTCGATTTGGATTACAGATCTAGGATTTTTTATTCGATTTTGTTGAATGTAGTAATAAGTATGGGTTGTATTTGGGATAAATTTCAATTTGTCAATTTGGGGTTGATTTCAATCTGGATTAATTTAGTTGTTGAATGTTCTTCTACTTTTTTCTTTTAATTTTATCAAACGATGTTCTTCTTTTTGATCCTTATTTTTGTCTTACAGTTTTGTAATTAAAATATTTTGTAAGTTTTAAACCATAATTAAAATGTTTTATAACCTAATTTTGATGTTAGAATCTCCGTTAGATAGACATCTTCTAAAGTTGGAGACGATTAATCTCTGTAACTGCGTACAAAAGTGCTTTATGAGTTTTTTAATAGTTTTATAATGTTTTTAAACAGTTTTATAAGTTATTTAAAATGTTTTATAAGGTATTTAAAAGGTTGTATAAGATACTTAAAAAGTATTTAAAAGATTCCTCCTGCAAACACTTCAAATGCTCTCAGAAGTTTATGTATCAACAGAGACAAAACAAGAACAAAAGTATTCGTGTAAGAATTGATCAGACTATGTAAACAACAAAGTCAAGCATCACAAGAAACAATAAGGTATTATAATGTTTTTAAACAGTTTTATAATATTTTTAAACAGTTTTATAAGCTATTTAAAATGTTTTATAAGGTATTTAAAATGTTTTATAAGTTATTTATAAGGTTTTATAAGGTATTTAAAAGATTCTTCCTGCAAACACTCCAAGTGCTATACCTTCAAAACTGATCATACTATGTAAACAACAAAGTCAAGTATCACAAGAAATAATAAGATATTATAATGTTTTATAATGTTTTTAAACAGTTTTATAATGTTTTTAAACAGTTTTATAAGGTATTTAAAAAGTTTTATAAGCTATTTAAAAACTATATTCTAAATGTAAAATAGTTAATCCAAATCCAAAATTTTAAAAGCGTTTGTATCTTTTATCAAAAGCATTTCTGATTCTTCTTCTTCCGCGTTTGCGTTTGCGTTTTTTTTTTCTCCTCCTTTTTCTACCTTCCCTGGATATTACCCAGAAATTGATTTTTCACCGTTCTTGACCTAACACATGTCGGATCTTCAACAAATCGGGTCATTAATCAGGCTAAACAACCTTTCTTCTTCCCAAATCCACCAGATCCAATCTCAGATCCATTTTCTTCGTCAAACGCACCACCAGATTAACCACAACTCTTTCTCGAATCTTCTCAGAGGAGATTGCGATGGAGATCGGGGACGGCAAAATCGGAAACAGAGAGATTTGAGATCGGAGATGGCGATTTTAGAGGAATTCTCGAGTTGGGAGTCAAGATCTGAAAAAAAATCAATACAAAAAGTTAGGTTAAAATGAGTCAAAGAGTAATCTGAGGATATGAAAAAAATGGAGTGGCACGCTTGTAAATATTTTTAAACAGTGGCATTTTTGCAAAATGGCAGTTGAGAAGTGGCATATCTCAGAATTTCTCATGATACATACATACATATGTATATATATACATAAATGTTCATAACTTTTTTATTTTATTTTATGGATCAACTATCATGTTAAATTCAAATTTTATATTTTACTGAAATTTACCATTAATTTTATTTTACAAATATATTAATATATAAACCATTAAAAAATATTCGCTATCTCTAATATAAATATTAATGATTATATTTTTTTTACCATTAATTATCAAATTTAAATTAAAATTTTTCATATTCATCAAGTTTAGCTTTATTTTTTAAGAAATTTTTTAACCTTTTATTTCATTTTTAATTATAAACTTTTCAAATCACGTCTAGAAAAAAATTTCTTAATACTTTTAGAAATGAAAAATAATATATCTTATTGTGCAATATGAAATAATTTATTATTTTTGTTTTTATAGTTTTTATTTATTATTTTTTTTTTTATCTTACTATTTCAATTTAGGTATACAACAATTTGATTTAATGAATAACTAATTTATAGAAAAAAAATTTCTATTTTTACATTATTTAGATTTGACACGTGTCACAATCTAAATTAAAATCAACACGTATCATGATCCGGTGAGTTATAATTTTAATTTATTAATAATAATAAAATAAAAAATAATAATATAAATTATTAAAATATAATAATCTAAATTAAAACTAAAACGTGTCATGATTTGTTGAGTTACAATTTTATATAGGTGTCGCGCTTACGTTGAACTGATTTTATTTTATATAATTATATATATAATGTACGTGAGTGTGCCGTTTTATATAATTATATATATAATGTACGTGAGTGTGAAAACAATAACTAGTGGGAAACTTTCCATAGTAAATACGTGCGCGTGGGGTTTTCGCAAACAACGAATTTGCATAGAAAATGTTTACAAGTTGTGTGAGCAGCAAGTGACAAGAAAAAAGATTATTATCGCACTTTAGCACTAAAATGAATAGACTGATGGACGATCGAACATTTAATGAAATTCAAGAGTGAACAAAGTACATTACTAATGTTTTTTTGTTAAAATGTTTTAAATCAACTAGTTGATAATATATTCCCGATCGTTGAACAAAGTTTAACCATTCATGCAAAATATTTAAGAAAATTGTAGATCTTTTTAGAAATAGAAGGTGCTGTAAAGAAATAATTTTGTCTGAAATTTAGGAAAAGTTTGCTTCGAATTTCTTATATATAAAATCTTTTGTTATATCTAAACTCACTCATATGACACATGCACCTCAATGGTCAAGTTCTTAAATATACTCGCTTACGTAGTAGGTTTGATACGTTCAGCATTTGGGCTTTGCAAATTCAGGCCCATCTCTGGCCTGTGTTACAATCATAGACTCTTAAATGTTTGTTCCGGTTCCCATCGGCACCTAAATACTTTTTTTTGGGGTCACAAGCACCAAAATACTTCTTTGTCTATACTTTATTAATAAGTTTTTTAAAATTATTCTCCCTGCGTCACATAAACATGTTTTCTCTCTTTGTCTTTGCTTATAATGCATAGAGGATTTCTCAAAATCTTTAATACAAAACCAAACCTAACTCTTCAAACAAAAATGTTCATTAATTGCCAATGCCATTGGTAACATTGTAGAATGGTAGAATAGTTGTAAATGAAAAAAAAACTCCGCGGAATGAAAGCGACAAAAGCTCAATTTAACTACAAAACCCGCATAACACAAAGGTTTTACAGTAATATTTGTCATTTCTCTTGCGGAAAAGCGGATAAAATTCTGCAAAAAACGCAAAATTATTTCCGCGGATTACCAATCAGACCGGTTTATCTTTCTCCTCTTCTTCTTCATCTTCATCTTCGTCCTGGTCGTCCTCGGGTTGAACCAACTTCAACCTGAGTCTACCGTTTTCGCGGATAGCTCGAAGAAACTCTCTCCTCGGAATCCTAACTTCTTCCAACACAAACCTCCCTTCTTCTCTATAAGCCTTGAAACTCATCCTCGTCATCGCCGGAGGATACTCTCTCCGTTCCTTCCTCCGTGGTCCACACTCCTCCTCATCGCTGCTTCCGTTATCTTTACCCTTCACTTCAATCTCATCATCATCTTCTTCCCCGTTACCGTTACCGTTACAGTTGTCGTTGACTTTTTCGTCTTCCAAGTCGTAATAGCTCTCTGACCCTAGACCTTCTGTACACAGCTGGAGACTGCTGTTCTCGGCTGAGGTTTTGTCGTAAGAAGAATGGGCTGATTCCCTGAAATGGAGCTCACCGAATATCTCCGTAAACGGCGGCGTTTCGTCGTGGTCGGTGACGTGGAGCCCTTTGATTGGGTTCCAAGATGAAGAAGAGGAGAGAGTTTCAAGAAACGACTTTGGAGTCTTGTCTTGTCTTGGGTTCTCGAATATTCTGTGAAAGCTTCCATAGGCCGCCATTGGTGATGGAGGAGAAGAGACTGAGAATTTGCTATCTTCTATGTTTTTTTTTTGGTTTGAGGTTGGAAGAGAGAGAGGACACGAGATGGGCATGAAGGAGACGATGGTATTGTCTAATATATATTCTTTTTTTTTTTTTTTGCTAATATATGTCAAATATATATTCTTTAGGAAAAATATTCTCGAATTATTTGATAATCTTTTTGTTACGTTCAAATAGAAATTCGATTTATGGTTAAAACATAGATTAGTTTTGTACATGTCCATTCAATTTTAATTTGACGATGGTGATGAATGATGATGATGTTCTAGAAGATTCTGTGAGTACTTCGATAATAATATATAGTGTTAGTTGCGGCCTACCAACAATAACAAAAATAAGCAACTTCAAAGTGAAGTAATTAATATTTACTCGTCTAGACTGAGTACTTTTTGAATATTTTTGTTTTGTTTTGTTAAGAGGTATTCTCACTTTTTGTTATATATATATATATATATATCTGCGTGTGTTATATTGGTATATCATATAACAGATTACAATTTTTTTTTTTTTTTTTTTTTGGTAATTCAGGATAAATTCCAGACCTATGGAAATACCCATACTAATTTATGGGAGAAGGGCAACCCACAGATAGGCTCCACCCGGATTTTCAAATGGGCCGTAAGCATGGATCCATATCCGTGTTGATGTCCAAGGCAATGTGTTATTGTTTCACATAACAGGTGGATCAAACTTAGAACACTGTGATGCTCCAATCCCGTCTCCTTACCACTTGATCACTAGGCCCCGGACATTTCAACATCTACAATTTATGTATATATTTCAGCATCTACAATTTATCACATTTTATGCATAAATCCCTAGAATTTAAAATACTAATGATCAATCGTAAGGTGAGACATTATGGTATTAGACTACAAAAAGTGGCGGAATTAATGAGAATGCAAACGCATGGCAGACGATATATATGCAATACATGCATTTATAGGTTGGTTCCGTAATACATTAAAAATACATAAAAATTACATTTTCATGACCATGTTATATTGCAACTGCGAATATTATATTATACTACACCTCCAATGAATCAATAATTTTTTATAAAAAAAAAAAAAAAAAAGCCCCAAAAGCATGAGGAGAATGGAATAAAGAGGAGCGGTCAAGTGGTGCCAATTTTGGTGGCTATAATTATTTAGACACGGCCAAATATTTTTCTATAGTCTACTTATATATTCTTTATATTATGGAATCATACCACCATTCATTTCTCTTTTGAAATTTTGTTGGATTTGATTTTTCCTTAAAATATCGCATCTTTATATAAAAATATACAAATGACTGAAACAAATTATTTTAAACTAAGGATCTCTTATTATGCTTCAATGATTTGTTAATATATAAGGTTTTGATAGAGGAAAAAAAAAAGAGAAAAAAATTGAGATGAAGTATCGTAGAAACGTGGAAGTTTTCTAGAGATTACAACATTTTATTTTGTCTGGACAAAGTAAAATAAAAATTGAACTTCCAATAATAGCAAACCACGACAGATTCGAGATGTAGTTGAGTCGATGTGATTGGTTGGACCGTGGGAGCCTCGTGATCCTCAACCACATAGTCTGATTTCGTGATATTCTTTGATAACCCGGTGTTCTGGAGACTAATCATTAATCACAGTTCACAAATATACAACATAACCGCATTTCCCAAGTATCCTCCGTATTGAATGAACATCAATAATAGTATCGGTCAACAATATGATACCACTATACTATAACTAAATCATTTCAAGATATTTAAAATTTCTTAAAACATTTATAGATGATTGTGCAGTTGTGCTGGTAGGTAAGTCTGTTAATGTGGACGGTCAGTCTCATTAAACCCGTTTCACTATGAACTGGATGGATATTCATGTTTCCAGCCTACTAAAATATGTTTAGTCAATGGTCGGATGTTTTGGGATATTCCATTGTCTTCTCCAGGTAGTTGGATCTGGAAATCGATTCTCAAGCTTCGAGATGTTGCCAGGCTCTTCTTTTTTTGTAAAGTTGGTATGGAACTTTGGCTTCTTTCTGATATAATGATTGGACCAACCTAGGACCTCTCATAGAGTTTTCTGGTGCAAATGGACCAAGAGTATCGGGTATTCATAGACTTGCAAAAGTTGCTCAAGCTAAACAAGCGGAGTCATGGATCCTTCCAAAAGGTAGACACCCGATAATTGTTCTTCTAAAGGCTTGTCTTCCGCTAGCTTCCTCTCTGTCTCCAAATACATCTGATGATGCTTTCTTGTAGAGGAACACTAATATGTCGGATCCGGGTCAGTTTTCCTCTTCTCTAACCTGGACTAAGCTGCATCCAGCGACAGAAATGGTTAGTTGGTGGAATTCAGTATAGTTCTCTAACAATATTCCTAAGCATTCTTTTATATTTTGGTTGATTATGAGGGAAAGATTGCTTACCAGGGTTAAGTTATTAAGATGGGGATTACTTGTTTCGGAGGAATGTCTTCTTTGTGACAACGCATCGGAGACATGTCCTCATCTCTTCTTCTTCTGTCCCTTCTCATCTCAGATTTACAATGGCTTGCTCAGACACCATACATTCAATCTTCCAGATAATCTTGTTGAAGCTGTTAGTTGGGTCAAAGGTGCGTCTACGTCAAAGAGAGTTACCATCATCTCTAAGATGGTACTTCAGGCTATTGTGTATGAGGTTTGGAAAGAGAGAAACATCAGACTTCACTCATCTATTGCCAGACCTATCAACATCATCATCAAGGAAATTCAATTCACCATTAGGAAAAAACTCTACACTATGGACCAACAAGAGAGAGGAGCTCATGTTCCAAGCAATGATGACTCTTTTCTTTCTCTTTGGTTTAGTTTCTTCCAGTTTCATCCTCACGCTACAATTCCTCCTGGTATGATTATGCCCTGAACTGTTCTTGCTACTCTTCCTCCTGTGTTCAAAGGATTTACTGCCTTCTCCATTCGTCGAAGGTTTGCAGCGAAGCTCTGTTTCTATAGCATCTTCTTTTTAAAATTAAGTTGTAATTGTCCGTTAGCTACTTTTGGATTAGCCTTGGGCTATTATTCTGATCCAAATGGTATTTCTCTAAAAAAGAAGCTTTTAGAATATATATATAACGGGGTTTTAAAAAAAAATTAAAAATTTAAAAAAACATATATATATATGTAAGCACATGCACAAGTTCTCCGTTAATCGATCATGATACTATATAATATAACGGTTTGTGGTATTGTTGTAGGTGCATCACCACCATAATTCACTGACGGATAAAGATTTTCTAGAATCGTATAATTTCAATAATTTATTTTTTATTGAGATTTTGTTTAAAACAATGAAAAAATTGGCAAAACCCACTATTTGCAGTGTACCCACTAAATTATAGTTAAATTCTATGTGTGACCCATATCATACTTTATACTGTAATTTGTATTCCTCATATTTTAAAAAAGCTTTTCAATATTTTTTCAAGAAATTCTTTTTTTTTTCATTACAAGATTTTTTATTCTTATTTTTAAGCATATGTTTCCATTTTTCTAAGAAATATATTTTATATCATCTTATACCCTATTTAATTTAATTTTAGTATCATATTATGATCCCGTTATAAATTATTTTTAAATCTGCTATTACGAATGTTTAAATCTATATAATGCATGTTGTGGGGGAAAAGGTGTAGAAAAATCTTTAATCATGTATATAGTTAACACGTAAATTGCTTTTTTTTTATCGTCTGATTTATTATTTTTTATTACAAATTATGAGATATGTTACATAACAATTCTACAACGGACAAGTCTAACCGATTCTTATATATCCACGTCTTTACTTTTGATGCGTCTGATCATGGCGAACATAACGGTTCTACATGCACAACGCTGGAGATCTTTTGTAAGCTTGCCTCCATTAATCTGCATAATTATTAATAAATAGCATTCTCTGAGAATCGAACCCCAGACTTCCTGGTGTAGAAGCATTAATAAACTTTAAATCAACTACTGGATCAAGGGTGCATCCACCGTAAATTGCTTTCATATTGCAAGTTTTTCTTTTATGATTTTTTTTAACTTCTATTTATGATTTATAATAATTTTTTAATGCAAGTTTTATGATTTTTTTTATTTTCTTTTATGATTTGTTCTTTCATATTGCAAAAATTTTGGGCGATTTTCAAAAATGCATACTTTTTAAGTTTTTGTTCCAAAAATAGAAACACTAGTTTTTCCCCCAAATATACCACTAAAATTTTTTATTTTCTAAAAATAGCACAAAACTAAAACTAAAATTTAAACCCTCAAAACTAAATCTTAAATCCTAAAAATTAAATCCTAAACCTTAAAAACTAAATCCTAAACACAAAATACTAAACCCAAAATTTTAAATTAAAAATCCTTAAAACTCATTTTTAATGTTTGTGGTATTTTTGAAAAACAAAATTTTTAGTGATATTTTTGGGAAAAAACTAGTGATGTTATGTTTTAAAAAAAACTTATTTTAATGATATTTTAAGGAATTTCTCTTTTTTAATCCACTCAATAACATTTGTTTGTTCTCTTTTTAATAAATCATGCGGTTGTTATCAACTAAAATATATTTTTGTTCCAAACATACCCTCATTAGTTTTTTTTTCCAAAAATACCACAAAAATTTTTGTTTTTTGAAAAATACCACAAACACTAAAAATAATTTTTAAAAGGTTATAATTTAAATTTTTGGGTTCGGGTTTAATATTTTTGGTTTAGAGTTTAATTTTTATGGTTTAGGGTTTAGTTTTTAGGGTTTAAAGTTTAGATTTGATTTTGTGGTATTTTTGAAAAAATAAAACTTTTAGTGGTATTTTTGGAAAAAATACTAGCGATGGTATATTTAGAACAAAATTTTATTTTTGTGGTATTTTTTAAAATTGTCCTATTTTTAAATATATTATTACTTTTATTTAATTAATTTGTTAAATAAATTTAATAATTCCGTTCGATAATTTTTATTTGTTCCACTAGATAATAAACCGTTATGATTTCTGTTTTAAAATTCTAATGAATTTATCGGAATCAGCTGTTATCATTTAGATTTAATATATATTTCTATTAAGTGTATTTTTGGAAAATAAATAAATATGTGATAGAGAAATTCCTTAAAATATCATTGATATAAGTTTTGTTACCGTTACTAGTTTTTTTTTTCAAAAATACCATAAAATTTTTTTTTTCCAAAAATACCACAAACACTAAAAATTATTTTTAAGGGTTTATAATTTAAAAATTTGATTTGGGTTTAGTATTTTGAGTTTAGAGTTTAGTATTTTAGAACTTAGAGTTTAGTTTTTAGGAGATAAAATTTAGTTTTGAAGGTTTAAAGTTTAGTTTTAGTTTTGTAGTATTTTTGGAAGAACAAAATTTTTAATAGTATTTTTGAGAAAAAAGAATTAGCAATCATAATTTTGGAACAAAAATTTCAAAACGTGATATTTTTGAGAATAGTATATATATTGTGATGTATGACGAACGTACCACATAACGGTGGTCCGTGGAGCCCTGTCCGAATCTATCCACCCAACAGAGAAATCTTTTTTGGTCAATGACCAACAACATCTGCCTCGATACCTCATTTATCTATATCTTTTTTATATCACGTAGACAATAAAGTTTTTGCGAAATTTATACGAATTTTTATTAACGTCCACAAAAATATTATTTTTATCGTTATAACGAGTGTTGTGATACCCAATCCATAAAATGGAGCCTTTTTTTGTTTTTAAACTTAAAATGGAGCCTTGATGTCTCCTAGTTCCTATATTACCGAATAACCTAAATACGTATATATATATATATATTTTTTTTTTTTTGAAACTTAAAATGGAGCCTTGATGTCTCCTAGTTCCTATATTACCGAATAACCTAAATACGTATATATATATATATATATATATATATATATATATATATATATATATGAGCATTTTCATTACTCGTAGTATAAAAAGTCTTATAACCATTACGAATATCACTAGACCAAAATATTCTTCTTCGTGAAAATTTAAGAGAGTGGTTTTATTACAAATCATTCCATTTTCGCTGGTTATATTTTCATTATTCTGATTCTTGTTGTATATGTTACTACCACAGTCCGACTTTCGTTTGAAACCATTCAATAACTTAGAATGTAATTTTATTATTAATTTTCATTTACACATGAATAATATATTTTATTGGTTTGAATGGACAACACTGTAGTCATTCAAAATATATATACATGTTATATGGTCAAGTCATTATCAGCATTGTAGCCCAAATCTTTCATGCAAAAAGCCAATAACAGAAATCAGTTTCAAATAAATCAAAATAAAAACTAAAACCCACGTGAGAAATATCACCAACAAACAAAGCATGATCAAGAATAAAAATCACAAATCATGGATTTGATTCCAATATATATAGTGCATGATTTTTAAAGAGATGTTATCTTCTTCTCTCTTTTTTTAGTCAACCAATAATACAAAGATTAGGAATCGACAGCGTCAAGCCAAACCGGTGGCTATGAACCTAAATAGGTCGAGAAATACTAAGTCGTCAAAGTGTTTATAATGCAACGATCAACCAAAACTTTATAGCTTTTATATCAAAATGATAATTCAAACTTAGATATGTAAAATATTGTAGACTCCATATTCAATTTTTTTTGTTATTTTTTGTTTGGTTGTAGATTGAGTAGTCTATCGTCATCATATGTGTTATGTATTAAAAAACGTTTATTTGTGGATAGTTTAGATCTATCATTCGTAAATGATATATAGTTCGTGACTTTTAAAATATTATTTTAAATATATATATTGCTATATGACATAAGATAAAACAATATATATATATATATATATTTTTTTTTTTAAAAAAGGTGTTTCAAAAACATAGTTCCATTGATTCAAAATACCATCATACAGTAAAAACTCTATAAATTAATAATGTCGGGACTATGATATTTTATTAATTTATATAGTTATTAATTGAAAGAATTTTTTTTAAAGTTTATAATCTTCTAAAAATTAATTTTCTTTAAAATAAGAGACAATAGCAAATTTTTTTCGACACTGCAAAATTCGTTTAGGAGATTCCATATCAAAAAATTTAGAAGATGAATCCACAACATTTATAAACTTTTTATAGCCTACTCGATTATTCTGGTGAAAATAATACATGTTTAGAAGTTCAGAATTTAGAAGAACTTATGCTTACTATCTTTAATGTTGATGATGAACTTGAAGACAACATTATGATACATTTGGAAGCAATTACTCTTAAAGAATCAATTATCGCTTCTAAATTTTTTCATAATTTCGGTATGGAAATCGAGAAAACAACACTATGATGCAATATGAAAAATTAGAGAAAAACTCCAAAGATATTTTAATTGTAAGAAAAACAGGTAACACTAGAATCATATTTTTAGTAGATTGTTTTAATTGTGTTGTAAAATTTTTTAATATACTAATTATTAATTTATAATATTAATGGGACCATATATTTATATTAGAGTTTTTCAAATTTATTATCTTATTATCTTATCGATTTGTGTTAAAATTTGAATTGGTCCAACTTGAAACCGGAGAAAATTAATAATTTATCGTGTTTATTAATTTATCGAGTTTCTACTGTATCTCCCTTTCTTCAAGTGACCTAATTAATTAGTATTCCGATTTTTTTTTTTCTTGGGAGAATTTGTGGAATAACTAAAAAATATAACAAAGTAAAGAATATAGTAAAGTTAAATAATAGGTGAGTAACTAGGGGGAATTTCAAAAATACCTCTTTTATGATGTCATGTTTCAAAAATACCACTTGTTGTCAATTTTCAAAAGTATCTCTTTTATACATTTTCATAAGATCATATATATAGATTCAAATTTTTAAACATTCATAATAAGGTAATTATAGTAATAAAGAATGTTTATAAACATTTATAAGTTATGTTTTAACATGAATTTTTTTTATAAATGTTTATATGCTAAGTTGAAAAGGGGTATTTTTGAATATATTTTCAAACAGGGGTATTTTTGAAAAGGGATATCATAAAAGGGATATTTTTCAAAATTTCTTGAATAACTATCATTTATCGTTTACCAGATGAAAAAAAATAAAATTAACCTCATTTTCTCTTGAATCTTATTTTTGGTTTCTTTTGTGTTATTCTACATAGTAGAAGACGTAGAATAAAATGTTATTTCGTTTTACATAGAATGAAAAATACTTATTTAGGTTCATTAATCAATTTTTTTTTTAAAAATGTTTATTTTAAAGCTTTAAATCATGACATATTCAATGATTTGAAATTCAAAAAATGAACATAATATTATAAAAAACGGACAAGTGAGTTTAAGTAAGTATGTACTATTTTATATAGAAGTAAATGGAATATGATACTATTGTATTCTATATATATCGATTTATTCTTAATTAGATTTATTTATCCATTTGTTTGAAAAATTTGTATCTGTTTTAAAAAATTTAAACTATGGCATGTGCAGAAAAAAAATATATGTTTTTTTTTCAGTTAGATTGCAAACTTCAATAATTTTTTTTAAATGAGTTTCTTTGAAAAAAATTCAGTATAATTCATGATATTGATTCTAACTATATTTTTTCAGTATGATTCATGATATTGATTCAAACTAATTTCTTTGATGGTTATTTGTTATTATTTATTTATTTTGGATACTAAGCTTAATTTCTCTCTTTTTTTTGTTGGTTTTTTTTTGAATTTATTAAAAGCATGTATAATTTAGATTAAAATATCATGATTTGGAAAAGGCCTATTCAAATACGTGTATAATAAGTATGCAAATGACGTGCAACTTTTTTTTGACCCACTAGAAAAAGTTACATGACTATACAATGTTGAATTCAATTATATATATTCCCCTCTACAATATGCTTTTGTCATCACTTTGTGTTGGGGGTTTCAATGGTCCCTTGGTTCTTTGAAGAATCAATTTTAAATCCATCTTTCCGATTATCTCAACTTTTATTTTGTGCACTACACATACCAATATTTCAATTTTGTGACTAGTATATACACACACACATATATATATATATATATATGTATGTATCACCTATCTTTACATAACATATATCTTCTTAATTTGGTTCCATATATGTAACTAATTTGTAGTTTTTACGAACAATACCAAAGGTAGATACGAAGAAGATGCTTCACCAGTTCAATACGGTTTGCAAGTTTGGTTAAGCATCGGTATGGACGGTTTAATACAGAAAAGGCCAATTTAGAACATTGACCGAGAAAAAATAGAAACAATGAAACCAACAGAACAACACATACAAAAAAAATCAACCAACATGTGATCTTGAAGAACAGTTAGGTCTCATCAAGGGATTCTCTGCTCCTTTTTTCTTCACCGCCAAGCTTCAGTACGCTCTACCCTCGAACCTACACGGCTCAAATTGGTCAATCCCTTTGTTCTTCCCACAGGCCACTGAGCTGGAGGAGCCAGAGTCAGGACCTGCAGACTCGAGTCGCTCAGTCTCCCGCTCCTGCATTTGCCATAGTCTGATTCTCTCTGTTCACAGGCATTATTCTCTAGGGTTAGCTCATCCGATATCTCACTGCTTGAACTCTGATTTTCTGCATTTTGGGTGTAGTCTGGTTGCGTCTCTTCACTCAGCTCAACGGTGTTAAAAGCCACAGACTGTGAAGGGCTTTGATGACCGCTCTCATCAGAAGGTTCTAAAGGGAACACAAGAGCTTGCTCGACCACCGAGTCTTGCCTTTCCCTTAGAGTTTTTTGGATTAGTGTCTTGAGGAAGTTCATCACTTGAACCGCATACATCAGCGCTGTCAATGGATCATCCATCTACAAGAAGAGTGTTTATCAATTAATTTTGTTTAATCCGACCCTCATGCGTAAAACATTAATAATAAACCTTGTTGTTGCAGACTCACCTGTGTCATATTGGGAGCAAAAACCATTGCGATGTTACGTGAATTCATTTTGTTAAGATTTTCATGCTGTACAACATCAGCCATTAGATTGATGGCCCAATCAAGCAGAGAAGCTTCTGTGGGTGGAAGAAGTCTAACAAGCTCGACATATTCCTCCTCAGTTTGGCACTGCATCACTTGCTCCGGCGACAAAGAATCAAGAACGCTTGTAGGGAGTTCTCTAAACCATGCCTGAAACATTAAATCAGGAAAAAAACAAAGACCAATATATAATTTTTGCGACAGAAAGTGTCTGTGCATACATTACATACCTTGATAAGCCCTGCCAAACAGTGAACATCGACTCGCTCGGGTATAAATCCTCGGTTTAGTTGCTCCCTAACCGCCTCTTCCTCACTATTCTCAGCAGTGAGTCGAAAAATTCCCTCTACCTGAAAAAGAAAATGAAGACGTGACTACATGAAGAGCTTATAAGATATCCACTTTGGAGGAAACTGGATGAAGCAATGTACCTGCAAGCCTCCTTGACCGTATAAACAGTTTTGCATCAGCAAGAGTATGGATGGTACACAATTGCCTCTTGAATCATATGATAATTGCATTGATTCGGTTGATACCCCGAAGACTGTTGCACTAAAGTGATGACATATCAAGAGAGGTAAGAGATGAGATAGCAAACGAGAGCCAACAACTATAGTAAAAGTTTTATCCACAGAAGAGTAAAGTTACAATTGCATAGGCCGAGTTTTCCCCTTTTTTAACATTGACCTTATCGATAAAGCATGTACAATGCAACCTTCTCATAATCTAACTTCAACTAAGATCTTAGACATCATCTACCAATGTCTCGAAGACAAGTAACTATCATCTAACTGTTGTTAGAATGAATCAATTGATGCTATCTGAGATGCATTCACATGAGTCAATAGCCCAATCTTAAGGGTTTAGTTGTGCATCTAAACATAGAGCTCTAAGCTTCTGATGAGACTAAAAACCGAGATAGCCACGAATGTGCTCTAATCATATATTGACTGATAAAAGAATCAAACCAAAAAAGCTTTTCTGTTTTTGGTTTCACTGATTGCACAGAAACCGTAATTTGTATACAATCAAACATGGAGGCCCTAACTAGAGGTTATACAAACAACTGAAGACGCAATGTAAGATTGGATTCTACAAGAGAGCTAAGAACCCATCAAATTCCTTAAACCCTAATCCCAAGAATCAAAAGGGGGAGATTGAACAATGTACCTGGCGCTTGGAGCTCTTCTTGGAACCTCAGGCTCGAATTCAACAGGCAAACCCAAGAAGCCATTGAAGCGATCGAAGGTGACGTGCGCGACGTGACGTACATTGGTCGGCCATCCGATCTCCATGCTACATAGCTCCCTCCGATTACTCTTGCAAGAAATCAGAGATCTTCTGAAAATGGCGACTAGAAGAGCCAACAACGAAATCTGATCTTCCCCGTCATCTTCTTCTCCTCCATCGGTGCTCCGTCTCAAATCTTGCAATTGTTGTTGTTGTTGTTCGATTGAGCCCTGAAAGTCAACATCTTGCGCGAATCCGGGAGCTGGGTTTCTCCGGCGATGGTCAGAGCCAATCAAGAGAGTCGCATTGGAATGGGACGCAGAGGAAGATGGTGAAGATGAAGAAGGAGAAGAAACACTTGGAGATGAAGGAAAGTGAAGGACTTCAGTCATGGCGTTTCCAGATGTAAAAACAAAAAAAAAAGAGGGGCTTCAGATTCACACAAAAAGAAGAAATTGTCAGAGAAAGGAAACTGCTTTTTTGGATCAAATCATGCAAAGAAAGAGAAAGGGTTTTCGATTGCAATGAACAAATTTGGGACATAGGAATCGTTACAGAGCTCAGGATCGAGGATTAGAGAGGGGTTGATTTAGTGGGAAATAACTGTAAATTTGTTGATTGAAAACCCTAATTTAATGGATTAATTAACTTTTAGTAGATAAATCGGTTGCCATAATATTGGGTCTGACTCATACATACTGAAAAACAGCGGAATTGCAGGGGGAACAAAAAAAAATAAAAATGCAGAAGAATAAAATATAAAGAATGGAAAAATAGGAAAAACAAGAAGAAGAAAAAAACTTCAAAACTTGCAAAATGATGATACAACTAATTTCTTGTTAATCATTAACCAACACGGAATCAGTAAATATTGATTCCACAAAAAAAGTTGTGTTTTGAAAAAACCTACACAATCCAAAACCATTTTACCATTCCACAATTTACCAATCATAATAATCATTTTTAAAAGAAAAATTTGAGCCAAAATCCGTATCTCTTTACCGAAACTAATATTTTTACCTATTTTCTATCACCAGAAAATGGATGCTCATTCCAAGCAAAAATTCGAACTAGACGTCCAAATCAACATTTTTTTTGAGAAACCACTGAAACGTTACTAGACTACCTACGTTTCGGTACATCATCAGTTTTTGTTGTCAAATAAAGATTACAATTTGTATGTTCTAGTGAGCTTGGTTGGGATTAAGCTTTTATATCTCATGAATTAATTCAAATACCAATGATGTTAAACTATTGGAAGTTGACAAGTATTTATAAATCGGAAGAAATGCTTTAGAATTTCTGATTATATTGATGTAGCAAGTGACAATAAAATTATACATTTATGGTCAGTCTTTTTATACACTATCATCATTTTAGTTATATAAAACCTTTTTTGGGGGGGGGGGGGGGGGGGGTGGGGGTGGGGTGTAATAGTTATATAAAACTTTGAGACAAAAATAATTAAATACAAGAAACATATGTGAATCTCAGTGCTTACTATCATCTTCTATTCAAATAAATATTATAAATTTTCTGAGATTAGTTTTCATTAAGTATTTATTCCGATTTAAAACAATAAACCTTGATATAATGTTTTAAAGTCTTTGTCACTATAAATGTGGATTTCGTTTGGGGCAAATCAGTTTTCTTTAATGATTTTTGCACGTCTTTATAAAATGTGAGACCATGTTATGTGCGTAGATTAATTAGTAGTATCCACGTATACACAAAATATATTATCCAAAACGTTTGATCCAGAGTCCCTATATTGAGCAAGGATTAAAGATAACACTTTTATAAATTTTGTAAAACAAAGAACAAGGATTTTATTGTGATTTATTAAAGATAAACTCGTGTTATGCATACAAGTGCTTTGCTTTTTCATGTAATATATGTATATTACATCAAAATTTCTAAATTGCAAGATCAATTTGGTGATAAACTTTAGACCAACAATAAAGAAAAAAGGATTTGAAATAACATGTGACTTCGGTTGAAGATACATACTTGAGAATTAAATTTGAGGTTTTTTCCCTTTAACAAAAAAAATAAAAATAAATGTGAGGTTTTTTAAAGAGAAGATTCTCTCTTGCAACTTTAGTTAGAAAACGTTTAGACCATATATTTATATTTCTGACATTTTTTTCATACAAATATATATGATGAAGGATTAGCTACATAATTTATTTGATTGTAACACAACCAATCTATTATTTTAGTCGATAGATTTTTGTGATCAAACCACTGCCCAATTATAAAATGAAATCAGCCCCGACAATTATAAAATCAAAATGTGATCGTATGAGAGAACTAGAATCATATATTATATCCATGAACGCACGTTGGAGAATCGTGCTTGCCACACATTTTGTATTAAACCATGAACTCTATAAAAGTTATAACATTTTTCTACATTTCCCCATAGTAGGAATTCATATAATTTCATCAAAAATGGCCGTGAAGATCTCGACCATTTCAGTGATCCTCATTCTTGCTCTGCTTAGCTTCGGCCATTGTTGTTATGGCGAGCTTCGACGCGGATTCTACAATAAAGCTTGCCCAAACGTTGAAAACATCGTCTTTAAAGATTAATTACTCAAACAATTTTGGAAAGTCTCATAATTACTAAAACAACTTTGGGAGAAAATGAGTTTGCTCAAAAGTTGGTAAAAGACATTTAAACCTCTTTTTTCTTTTTAATAATGAAAATGCCATTGGCATTTCAAAAAAAAAAAAATATATTAAAAAAAAAACAAATTTAATAAAAAAACTTAATTAAAAAAAAAAAAATTTTTTTAGCAAACACTATTTATAAATGGCGTTTGCGATTGACGATTAGCGTTTGCGACTGGCATTTGTAATTAGCGTTTGCGATTGGCATGTGCGACTGACATTTGTAATCAGCGTTTTCGACTGGCATTTGTGATATGCGTTTGCGATTGACGCTTGCGTTTGCTTTTGAAATCATGGTAGACTTGTTTTCTAAATGATGGTAGACTTGTTTGTAAATGATGGTAGACTTGTATATCGAACGGCGTTTGCGACTGGCGTTTGCGTTAGAAAGTCATTGTATTTAAATACAAGTCTACCATCATTATATATAAACATACAAATCTACCATCATTGTATGTCAGTATACAAATCTACCATCATTGTATGTAAGCATACAAGTCTACCATCATTGTATGTAAGCATACAAGTCTACCATCATTGTATGTAAGACCATATTAAATCTACCACCGTAGTAACTAATAAATCTACCAACTGAAGGTTGTTTTAGTAAACTCAAAAGATTGAATAACTCTACCGCGTCAATAATAAGTCTACGACATATTATAAATCTACCACCACTATAAATAAGTCTACGATCCAAAACACGTGTAAGTCTACTTCCCATGAATTTAAGTCTACCACAAATATTTAGTCTACCGTCAAACAAAATAAATCTACCGCTCAATAATAAATCTACGAGATAAATCTACCATTCAACAAATAAGTCTTACCACTCGAAAACAAATCTACCACCGTTGGCGTTAACTCTACCACTCACAATATAAGTCTACCACTCTCAAACATCTCTACCACCAAATAAAAATAAGTCTATAGAATAAGTCTACCATTTGAATATTAAGTCTACCGTTCATGGACTAAGTCTACGGACTTGAATTAAGTCTACCGATCATTAAATAAATCTACCATCACTAGAACGGTAGAATTTTCATTTTTTTGGGAAATTCATTAATGGCAGTTTCGTAAATACGTTTTTTGTCTTCAAAGGAAATAAGGGTAAAACGGGTACATAAGGTTGTTTGAGTAATAATGAAAAATTAGCATTGGTTTTGCTCAAAAACAACTTTCTAAGGTTGTTTTTTTAAACTTCCCGTCTTTAAATTAGTTCAAGAGGGATTCAACAAGAATTCATCCATCGCACCCGCAATGATCCGCCTTTATTTCCACGATTGTTTTAGCGACGTGAGTTGATTATCTCTTCTCATACTTAAAATGTTTAAAAATGTTCTAAGGAGTCTTGATAGAAATAATGATTGATCTTAGATGTATTAAAAATGTATGTAGGAATGCGATGCGTCACTTCTTCTAGATGGTACTAGCAGCGAGAAAAAGGCCGCGCCAAATCTAAGTGTACGAGGATATGAATTGATAGATGATGTGAAAAGAGTGGTCGAAAGAGACCGTGGTCGTTTCTTGTGCTGATATCATAGGCATTCATAGCTCTCGCGACTAGAGATCTTGTTACTCTTGTAAGCATACTCAACTTCATTCTTATAAATAACTACATCCTCCATCTTATATGTTATGTTTTTCCTAACTGATTGCGAATTTTTTTTTAAAAAATTTGGTTTGTAGGCAAGCGGAGGAAAAACAAGATATGAGATACCAACGAGACGACTTGATGGTGTGGTCTCTTTGGCTTCCACCGTGGATTTGCGGTCTCCTCGGATGTCCGTCTCGGATACCGCAGCGAAATTTGCTGAAAAGAAACTTAGCCTTACCGATATGGTTCTACTTCTTGGTATGGATAGTAAACATATTAAATTTAAATCAAATGTTCTTTTGTCGTTTACAAGCCAGACACGTACACTATCAAATTTGAATCTAGTTTATGACATAGCAGCGACACTAGTACAAATTACTAAACTATTTTAAACAATATAAATTTACAATAAATTACTAAACTATTTTAAACAATATAAATTTGTAATGACAAAAATATTTAATTTTGTTTCACTTTATAAATTCATAGGTGGACATACGATTGGAGTAACACATTGTTCATTCATTATGGACCGGTTATATAATTTTCAGAATACGCAACAACCTGATTCATCCATGGATCCTAAATTGGTCCAAGAGTTAAGACTCAAATGTCCTCATAATTCTTCAACTGATGGCATCATTAATCTAGATCGAGATTTATCGAGTTCGAATACTATGGATGTATCTTTCTACAAACAGATACACTTTCGCCGAGGAATCCTTCATATCGATCAACAACTCGCTATCGATGGGATGACGAGTAAGATGGTGACAGATTTAGCCAAGGGTAATGATTTCTTGGTTACGTTTGGTCGGGAGATGGTGAATTTGGGATCGGTTGAAGTTAATAGTAAAGCCAAAATGGAGATCAGAAAATCGTGTTGCTTTTGCAACAGTCCACTGTTTTGCACAACTAGTTGAGTAAAACTTCGAGCTTGTTGTAAAATCATACCTCCACTAATGACTCCACTAAGCTCACTCATTAATGTGGAGACCACCACTATCTATGTTTTGCCTATAAATAGAAGACATAGTTGTTCATTGTAAACACACAAAAACACACAACTTCAATAAGAAAATCACTCTCTATCTCTCTCTCTCTCATTTCTCAGTATCCCATTCTTCACCGGATATAAAATTTTTGTCTTTATTTATATTTATCTTCATGATAAATCATAATTCTTTTATAACACGTTATCAGCACGATCACTCTATAATTTCAACTTTTATATGTATACGTATAATATCCTATAGTGCGCGGATTACCGCCTCTATAATGATATACTATTTTACAGTGGTTGCTTAACGCACCGTTATTCTTCTTTTATTTCGGTGGACGGATTGTCGCCTCCATATTAATTTATTTTACAATGGTTGCTTCATGCACCATAATTAATTATTTTTGTTAATGGTCGGCTTGCCGCCTGATAATTTATTTACTGCTTTAATTATTTATTTCTATTAATGGTCGGCTTGCCGCCTGATAATTTATTTACTGATTTAACTATTTATTTCTGTTAATGGTCGGCTTGCCACCTCGTAATTTATTTACTGTTTTAATTATTTATTTATTGTTTCTATGTGGATGACTCCGTCACCATAATATCACTTTTAAATATTTGTTTATATTATGGTTATACAAGGATGTTTAATCACCCGTATATAAATATTTTATCTGATTTCGTAAATTTTATCTGATTAATTATTGAATATTTTCAGATTAATTTTTCTTTTACACTGTTATTCACAACGGTCACAGAGATTTTTTTCCAATTGCTATGAACAGTATTTTCAATCTATAAATATACTTTTCCAATTGCTATGAACAGTATTTTCAATCTATAAATACACTCATATTTTACACTTTCAAATCACTCAAAACATTTTATCTTCTCCCAAACATTTTTAAAAGAAAATCATTTTAGTTTTCATTTTGTAAGAAAAATGTTTCGATGGTTTTTAATTTTTATTATCGGTGTAATTTTCACTTCTATTTATGGTCTCTTCGTTGGAGAATTTACTCCCGAAGAATTTACCATAAATATTTGTTTACTTTTTTATGCAATAATATTTTCTGTAATTGCTGTTATCATTAATGTAAATGGTTCATTCTAAAATAAAATCATTTTATGTTTCTAATAATATTTTTTGCGATTTTGTTTTTAGAAATCAAATGGCAAACGTTGAGAAGCTTAAGTTCCCAGCTCTCAAAATTACTAGAGCTAACTATATAGCATGGACAACTGATGTTGAACTCTATTTGGAATCGGAAACTTTATCCGAAACCATCCAAGAGGAAAATGAATCATCCGCCCCAACTAAGGCAAATGCAATAATATTTATGCGAAAATATTTGAATGAAAATGTGACGCATGACTATGCGCACATAAAAGATCCATCAGAGCTTTGGAAAGCTCTTAAAGAAAGGTTTGATAACCAAAAGCAAATAAATCTCTCTCATGCGATGGAAGAGTGGAAAAACCTGAGATTTCAGGATTTTAAGAAAGTGGAGGATTATAATCCGCAATGTTGAGGATTGTATCACAATTAAATTTTTGTGGTAAACCTTTCACCGAAGCAGAAATGCTCGAAAAGACATACCACACATTCCACAGAGAACATAGTGTCCTGCAAGCAATGTATAGAAATTACGGATACACAAAGTTCTCTGAATTAATTGTAACACTCGTAATCGCAGAGAAGAGCAATGATCTTCTCATCAAAAACCACAACTCTTGGCCTACTGGAGCCAAAGCATTCCCAGAAATGAATGCAATGGATATGAAAAATTCGGAGAGGAGAAGTCAAACCTATCGGGGTCGTGGCCGCAAATTCAATCGCGGACGTGGGGGAAATTACAATCCACGAGGGAGAAAGTCTTTTAAATGGGTTTGTCCTGAACAAAACCCAAAAGGAAAAGAGACTCAAGAGACTACCGCACATAAGCATGGTAGCATATGTTATAGATGCGGATCCAAAGGACATTGGTCCAATGTATGTCGAACTCCCGAGCATCTCTACAAGCTATACCAAGAGCCTGCCAAAGTCAAAGGAAAAGAAGTGAAGCTCATGGAACACTTTGAGGATACATCGTACCTCGATTCTCCCGACTTTGCGAATGACTTCGATGAGACCGCTCTAGCGGATAACTGAAAAATGCTTGTAATGAGACTCCCGAATAAGTCTCCTGTTATGCCATGAATAATAACTATGTATTTCTGTTTTCATCGAATATTATGGTTTTTCCATGATAACCTAATGTATAATTATTAAATGTATTTTCTAATAAATAAAATTTACCTTCTATTATCTAATATTTTGTTGATTACATAAATGGATGAAACAACATCCAAGAAAATGGTTCGAGAAATTTGTATACCAGATAGTAGAACAACGCACACTATTCTGAAAGACAAGAGATATTTCTCTAACTTAAGACCGACAAACATTATTGTCAATACAATATCAGGTCCTACAGACCTGGTTAAAGGAAGTGGTAGAGCCAACTTCACTTTGCCTAATGGAACCAAGTTTTCCATAAATAATGTCTTATATTCTCCAAATTCTAAAAAAAAATTATTGAGTTTTAAAGACATATACCTTCAAGGATATGACACTCAGTCTGCAACTGAGGATGGAAAAAAGTATATGTATATAACTTTCGATAAATCCAGAAAAGGCTTATACTGGAAAAATTTCCAAAACTTCCTTCAGGATTGCATTATACTCATATAAGTGCAATCGAGTCGCATCTAGTGATTAAAAGAAATCCAGAAGATTTCACACTATGGCATGATCGCCTCGGTCACCCAGACACCACAATGATGCGAAATATCATTGAGAACTCACATGGTCATTCGCTGAAAATCCAAGAGATATATCAAGGGAATAAAATAACATATGCTGCATGTTCTCGTGGAAAAATTGATCATAAGGCCATCGCCGACGAAAATTGATAAAGAATCACCAAAGTTCTTTGAACGAATTCAAGGCTATATTTGTGGACCAATACATCCATCATGTGGACCATTCCACTATTTTATGGTATTAATTGATGCATCCAGTAGATGGTCACATGTTTGTCTGTTATTATCTCAAAATATGGCATTTGCGAGATTTCTAACTCAGATAATCAAACTAAGAGCTCAATTCTCTGATTATCCCATTAAGAGAGTTAGACTAGACAACGCTGGTGAATTCACATCCCAAGCCTTTAATGATTATTGTATGGTAACGGGAATTAAAGTTGAACATCCGGTAGCTCATGTTCACACACAAAATGGTTTGGCTGAATCATTAATTAAACGTCTGCAATTAATTGCAAGACCATTGATCATGAGATCAAAACTTTCAACCTCTGTATGTGGACATGCAATCTTACATGCAGAAGCACTCATGCGGATAAGACCAAGTGCATATCATAAATATTCTCCATTACAATTAGCTTTCGGTCGAGAACCGAATATATCCCATCGTAGAATTTTTGGTTGTACGATATACGTGCCCATAGCACCACCACAACGTACAAAGATGAGACCACAAAAGAAGGATATGTAAATGATCCTATATGCCCATGTGTTTTTACCAAGAAAACAACATCCGGATTTGTGATTATCGCGGTGTATGTTGATGATCTTAACATAATAGGAACTCAAGGGGAAATACAAAAAGCCTCAAATTATTTAAAAGGAGAATTTGAGATGAAAGATCTCGGACAGACAAAATATTGTCTTGGCCTACAAATTGAGCATTCTCAAAAGGGTATTTTTGTACACCCAATCCACATATACCAAAAGAGTACTAAAACAATTCAACATGGATAAGGCAAATCCTCTAAGTACTCCTATGATTGTTAGATCACTCATAGTTGAAAATGATCCCTTTCGACCACATGAGAAAAATGAAGAAATACTTGGTCCTGAAGTACCATACCTGAGTGCTATTGGAGCCCTTATGTATCTTAAAAATTGTACGAGACCTGATATATCATTTACCGTTAATCTTTTGGCAAGATTCAGTTCATCCCCTACGCGAAGGCATTGGAATGGGATTAAACATATCTTCCGCTACCTTCAAGGGACTACTGATTTAGGTTTATTTTATCCTAAGAATTCAAACGGTCAAATGATTGGTTTTGCAGATGCAGGATATTTGTCAGATCCACATAAAGCCCGATCATAAACTGGATACATTTTTACGATCGGAGGTACTGCTATATCTTGGCGTTCTCTGAAGCAGACGCTCGTGGCAAGTTCTTCAAACCATGCTGAAATAATTGCGCTCCATGAAGCAAGTAGAGAATGTGTATGGTTGAGATCAATAAGCCAACACATCCAATCGAGCAGTGGGATCAAAGTAAACACAGAGCCAACTATCTTATATGAAGACAATGCTGCATGTGTCACCCAGACAAAGGAAGGATATATCAAAAGTGATATAACCAAACATATCCCTCTGGAGTATTTCTCATACACTCAAGAACTTGAGAAGACTAAAGTCATTGAAGTAAAATATGTCAGATCATGTGACAATGCCGCTGATCTCTTCACAAAGTCACTACCTACCACTATGTTCAGGAAACATGTTCATAACATTGGAATGCGTCATCAACGAAACTTACAAGAAGACACCTGATCATTCGAGGGAGAGGTTGTGTGGTACTCTTTTTACCTTACTATGGTTTTTTCCACTGGATTTTCCTGTAAAGATTTTTAATGAGGCAACAAAGACGTTAAGCAAAGGTGATAGTGACACTGGTCTCCAAGGGAGAGTGTTGTAAAAGCATACCTCCACTAATGACTCCACTAAGTTCACTCATTAATGTGGAAACCACCACTATCTATGTTTTGCCTATAAATAGAACACATAATTGTTTATTGTAAACACACAAAAAATACACAACTTAAATAACTTCAATAAAAAGAAAATCACCCTCTATCTCTCTCTCTCTCTCTCATTTTTCAGTATTCCATTCTTCACCGGATATAAATTTTTTATCTTTATTTATATTTATTTTCATGATAAATCATAATTCTTTTATAACAGAAACATTTTTTCTATTATGTGTTAACATTTTCCTTTTTTGAAATTTGTCATTTTTTTTATTTTTGCTTGTGGGGTGTGAATTATTTTCTATTGTTATGGCATCTGAGTTGTTCTTAAGAGTTAATTAAATGAATAATAATGAATTTTTTTTGAAGACCATATCTCTTGTGGTCTTCTCTCCGCTTATTTTGGATTTATTTTATAGAATCAAATGATGATCATATATAATGGCTTAATCATGTAGAGTCAATTCATGAAGCCTACTTAATTATTCACTACAAGAAATAGGCCCGTTTCCGATGACTATTTCAGTCAGAAAATGGTTAGAAACCCGTCTTTCCGACGAATTTCCAACCACCTAATAGTCGTCGGGAAAGATTCGTCGGAAACTTAAAATGGTCGAACGTTGGTCGGTAATTTCCAACCATTTACGTAGTCGGAAATGTGGTCGGAAATAGTCGACAGTAAGTGGTCGGAAAATTATCGACTAAACTCCGACGATATTCCAACCAGTTTATTCCGACTGATTTCCTACCATTGAAGAATTTTCGACGACAGTTTACCGACGGGTTTCCGACCACATATTCGTGACGCGTTTCCAACCAAATAAGTGGTCAGACAAATAATGTTTTTTATTTAAAATTATTTATTAAAACGAATTTCAAATTTAAAATAGTAAAATTAAAATGTTACTAGGTTCTGAAATTTTAAACATTTAAATTGTCTAAAACATAAAATAAAAGTAAAGGTCTAAAATTTAAAAATAAACATGAAATGCAAAACGGAAATGAAATGTATCTACTCTTGAGTTTCGTCTTCATCTTCATCTTGTGGAGAGTACAAATCTGGAAACTTGTTGACAACTTTCCTCGCCAAGTCTTCCAAATATTTGATTCTTGTCTTTCTCGTCCTTGTCTTTCTTTAACGTCGCAATATTTCCGGTTGCAATCCTCAATTGCATCTCTAGGTCCGAGTTAGAAGAAAAAGTAGCTGAAGAAGTTGCTTCTTGACCTGGGTCAGGTAGTGTACCAAACCCTAAACGGCGGCCTTTAATCATGGGTGTTTCCTGAAAAATGAAAAATATTTTTTAAAATTGTACTATACGTATCAAAAATTTAAACAATTGAATACAAGAATTAACTTACCATTTGTACTACAGCATTGATCTCGGCTTTGGTAAGTTGGTTTGACTGAA
This sequence comes from Pseudoturritis turrita, assembly GCA_900406555.1. Classification (NCBI taxonomy): domain Eukaryota; kingdom Viridiplantae; phylum Streptophyta; class Magnoliopsida; order Brassicales; family Brassicaceae; genus Pseudoturritis; species Pseudoturritis turrita. The sequence goes on along the minus strand of OVBL01000227.1, from coordinate 1,416,935 downwards.
TCGATCCACCTTGAGATAGTTGGTCATCAATCTTTTCTTTGCATGTCTCCACAACGCATTTTATTCTCTTGTCGGAAATTTCACCTGTCTTTCTACTTCGATGTATATCATCGATCAATAGCAACATATGAGGCTCTTCTCCACTATTTTCAACCGTCTAATAGTAAATAGAAACGAGAAAGTTTAGAATGTTAGAAAAAAATTAAAATTAAACATAACGTAAAAATTTACCAATTCGTCTTTGCGCCTTTCGTAGGTTTTCGAACCGGTGTTGTGTACTGCAATCCCATTACCACCCCGCTCGTTCCTTCGGTTTTTAGAATTTTTGTCAGCCGTTGCTTTTACTTTATCGTCTTGCCACATCTTGATGTAAGCGGTCCATGTTGTATTTGACATGGATACCGGGGGATCTTTATTGAGCTTCCATCTATCCTTCCATTCACACAAGTTGTTGGAGAATGATTTCTGCACTTTTTTCTCGAAAATAGCCCTTACGGTTTCCGTAATGCTCGGTTCCCAATTAAATTGTTGCTGCAAAAAAAAATAACTATGAATAAATATATAATTATTAAAAATTAAAATTACTAGCATAAATTAAATTACCGCAAACGCTCGGAACCATCGTGTTTTCACATCACTCGGGAGATGGTTATATGATGGATATGCCCTCGGAAGATCAGATCTGAGCATCTTCAAAATCGCTTTGTTAATTTCACCTTTATCATACTTGAACCTACAATATTAAGAGAAAACAAAATATATGAAATAAATATTGCATGATCGGTTAATAGAGTTGGAAATGTAAATTACAAAAAAAAAAAAAATAATAAAGAAGTGGTTTTTAATAAAAGAGACGTAAGTAAAGAATGAGACTTATATATGAAGCGAAGAATGCTACATTTACCAAGTATTTCTTTCCTTTCGTTCGGGATCGAGAGTGGTAAGGTTTGTGCATCCAGGAGTCATGAGAAGATCCTCGACAGTCATCCGAGGGATTGATGCCGATCCCTCTGTATGAGGCGTGGAAGTGGTTGGCTGTTGTGCACCGCTGCTGCTGCTGGCGAGATTTTTCTGAGCCAAATAAATCTCAAATCCCTCATAAAGATCTTGAACATAATTCGGTGTCTCGTCACTATCACCGACTGGATTCTGTGCAACAAAACGCAAAAAAAATTTCCCAAAACATGATCTAAAACAACATACTTTGATGAGGTTAAAACAAATCCTTCATCTAAGCCATTTCAACAAAATGAAATGGAAAAAAGTAAAAAAAAAAGAAGACATTTCTTAAAAGTCTGAACCAAATCAAAATTCCTATAAAATGTATTATTAGAGACAATTCACTATCCATCTACAAATCAAGAAGAGACAGAACCAAACAGATTAATGCAACATTTAAACCCAAAAACTAAACCCAACAAATTAAAAAACTAGAAAATACAGCTAAATAATTGATTAACCTCATAGAAACAACACAGATCTGTTTCGTTTCCAAAGATTTCCAAAACATCGAAACCCTTAAGCGTATAGATCAATTTATGTGTACTCTCATACGAAGAAGAAATAGATCCGAATAAAAATCCCACATGCAGAGACATGCGGAGAAGAGGTCAATGAAAGTGAAGGGTGCTTACCGGTAGAGCTGTCAAATGGTCCGTCCGCGTCCAATTGGGTTTGTCCACACGGACTATTTATTTTTATGGGCTATAATTGGTCGGTCCGTTACGGACAATGGTCCAAAACACAACCAAGCCCAATAAAGACCATGTCCATATGGACATGCCCATGGCCAATCTAATTTAACATGATTTAAAAAATTTAAACTTCCAAAAATAAAAATTAAAAATAAAAATATATGATTACTAATAAAAATTACAAACACAAATAATTTTTTTGTTATCCCGCCCAAAACTTGATTCCACGTTATCCCACCAAAAACGCGATTTCGCGTTATCCCGTCCAAAACGGGATTCCGTATTTTCCCTCCAAAAACGTGATTCCGTATTTTCCCGCCAAAAACGTGATTCCGTATTTTCCCGCCAAAAACGCGGTTCTGCGTTTTTCCGCAAAAAACGCGGTTCCGCATTTTCCCGCCAAAAACGCGGTTACGCGTTTTCCCGCCAAAAGCGCGGAACCGCATTTTCCCGCCAAAAACCCGATTCTGCGTTTTCCGCCAAAAACCCGATTCCGCGTTTTTCCGCCAAAAACGCGATTCCGCATTTTCCTGCCAATAAACCGATTTCGTATTTTCCCGCCAATAAAGCTATTCCGTGTTTTCCCGCCAATAAATTGATTCCGCGATTTTCGGACAAAAACGCGATTCCGAATTATCCACCAAATTTCGCCGAAAATCGCGTTTTCTCGCCAAAAACGTATTTCCGCGTTTTCTAGCTAAAAACGCGCCCGCGTTTTCTCACTAAAAATTTTTATTTCATGTATTTTTGCCAAAAGCTTGATTCTACGTTTTTTCGCAAAAAATTCAAAATCGCGTTTCCGTATTTTTCTTCCAAAAACACAATCACACATTTTTCCATCAAAAACATAATTATGCATTTTTCCGTCAAAAAAGCAAAAAACACATTTTCGTTTTTCGCCAAATAAATGAAACTCGAGAAATGTTAAATTTTCCCCAAATTTATTAAACCCTAATTTTTTTAAGTATTTGGGCTGCCCATTGTCCGTGCGGTCTTAGCCCATTTTGACCGCGGACAAAATGGTCTTTAGCCCATTTAGACCATAATCTATTTGGATCTGACCATGATCCGTCCATATTGATTTGGACTGGTTAGCCTACAGACAATATGACCAATTGAGCTATACTTACCGGATACGAAGGGTGTTACTGGGCTTCGACGAGGAGAGAAGTCGCTCCGTGGTTAAGTGTCTCGGCCCCGATTCTTGTGAGAAAGAAGTGAAGAAGAGGAGTCGCTCTGAAAAATTCGCTCTGGATAACAGGCGGCGCTTATTGTGAAAAGGAAAAGAAGCAGTGAAGAAGATAATGAGCAAAGAAGTGGCGATCTAGGTTAAATAATTTTAATAAATTTGTTTGACCCAATTTTTCAATTTTTAGAAATCTGATTTGGTTTGATTTTTTTAAGAATCTGGTTTGGTTTGATTTATTTAGAATCAACATGTATGAACCAATTTTTAATAATATTTTCTCCGTTTGCTAAGATATTATTAATACGTTTTTACAAATAAAAAAATGAAACAGAATTTATACGAACATATTTTGTTTTTTATAACCTTAAATTATAAGAACAAAATTTTCTTTTTTATTTTACAAGATACTTTAAGGACAATTTTATTATATAAAGCTTGATGCGTCAAATTTCGTAATTAACATGATTGTGACACGTGTCAGCCGTTCCATCGAATTTTGACACATAAATTTTTTTTTTCAATTAGATTTTGACATGTGTCATACAAATCTTAATTCTTTTTAAACTTATATATTTGTATTTATCAAGTAGATTATAAAAATCATATATAAAAAAAAATTAATTAGTTTCTAATAAATATATCATTAAAATAATTAGTTGATAAGAATGGTCTATTCCTTTAAATATTGACTTTATTATATGTCTCGGTTTTATTTTTTTCGTACAACCATTCTTTTTTTTTTCTCTTATCCTTTACGTTTATTAAGATGAATTAAGTTTCGAAATTTTCTCATTAGAATATTAATTAACACACGTATAAAAAATTTTGAGTTCAAATAGACTTAGATTTACATATCTAAATCTTCAAAGATTATAATATTTTACCTTTATATAACAAGTTTTTGTGCTCTCTCAGTCTTCTCACCAAAAAAATTTCAAATTTCAGTAATCTCTTCCACAAATTTTATTTCATCTTTTTTATTATAAAAAACCATCGATTACTCTCTTATTCGATAAAAACAACATATCTCAACATTTTCCAATTAGCTTATTTTAGTAATTCATAAAAAAAAATGTAAATAAGCTACACATATACACGCTTACATATACTTTGATTTTAAATAAAAATAGATATGACAAAAAAAATCAAACATATTTTCTCATTAGAATATTAAATACACATGTAAAAATCTTTTGAATAGAATTAGGTTTACATACCCAAATCTTTAAGAATTATAATATTTCACCTTTATTTAAACAATTTTGTACTCTCTCGATCTTCCCACCAAACAATATAAAATTTCAATAACCTCTTCTAAAATTTTTGTTTCCAATTAGCTTTAGCCACATGTCAAAATAAAATGTACAAGTATTATCATTATATTTTGAAATGAGACTAAAAAATGTACATTGTATTGTGGTTTTTTTTAAGACTTACCACTTAAAATTGATGTACGAAAAGAAAATTATTTTGAAAGTTTCTCATGTTGTGAAAATTATAAAAAGTAAGAAACCAAGTGATGAAACACATATAATTCATTTTTCATTTGAAGAAAGATAATACTTGATTCAAAAGTGAAAAAAAAAAATTCAAGTATGATTAAAAAATGTGAGAAAATCTAATTCAAATAAAAATACATAAATTGATTTGTCAAGAGATAAAAAAAAATTGAGTAGTTACATAATAAAAAGTAAACATAATTTCAATAGGAATAGGAAAAACTAATAATTTAGAAATATGTGAAAAAACATTAATCGACAATTCAGTTAATATAAAAAAAATTTATGAGAATCAAAATCAATAAATAATTTGTAGGCTTTTCTATGAGTGATTTCACATCGATGTTTTCAATCTTATTTTATTTATTTTTACGGATCATATGATTTTGTTTTTCATTTTTGTGCGGTTTATAAAATATTAAAGGAGTCAAAATAATTCAACTAAAACATGAGAATAAATTCATCAAGATTTTAAAAATGGATTAAAAAGTAATATTAATTCAAATAGAATAGGAAAACTAATCATTGAAATTATGTGATAAAATTTAATTGTAAATCAAATAATAAAATAATCAAAGTAAATAAATAAAAGTTAGACTTCTGAATTAGTGGTTTTGCATCAACATTCTCAATTTTATTGTATTTATTTTTACGGGTAATTTAATTTTAATTTCTACTTTTAATTGATTAACTTTTTTTACATGTTATAAAATATTAGATTACAAACCCGCATATATGCGGGTCCTTTATCTAGTTAATATATATAATAAAATACACTACTCCGAATCAGATGCATATTCTGAAGACGCAGAATCGGTATTTTCCTCAAACTCGTCAAGCTCTTCTTCAGATATGTCCAATATATAATCCATTGTTGTCTCTTCGACATCAACCAAAGGTGTAGGTTCAACTGAATGATTAACAGAACCTACAAATCAAACTGCGCTTTGTTGCAACGGTTCATTCTCTGATATTCCGCACACCCTACCTCTCGGATTAATCTGCGTAATAGTTATCCAAGGGTCTTGTTTGCATGTTGTGCAAGGATACCGAATGTAGCACACTCGATCTGCCTGTGATGCAAGGATGAAAGGATCATATTTGTTAAGTCTTTTTGAAGAATTAACTTCGATCACCCAAATTTGCTATGTCGAACACCGATATCTTGTTGTGGATCGTACCAATTGCACAAAAATAATATGCATTTCAAATTTATGATGCCCGGATACTCAACTTCCAAGATTTCTCTAAGAACACCATAGTGTACTACATCTCCAGCTTGTGTAGATATCCCAGAGTTCACTGTCGGCTTGCCATGACCATCATGGGAAACCTTAAAGGCATAACCACGTGTGAAATATGCTGGTGAACTCATCGCAAGTGACAATGGACCACCAACCAACTCTTCGAACCATGTTGGCAATATTTCACCCCTTGCAGAACTTGTGTGAACCTGTATCATTACTTAGTAATTAATACTTTGTTTAATCATGAACTATGATTTAAAGCAAGAAGTAATTGATAAGCTTACATAGAATTGTAGGAACCGAAAAAACCGGATTAAAGAAATGCGAATTAAGGAGAAGATTAAACGATATAAGATAGTAAAAACGATTTAAAAGAACACAGAGTCGAGATATGATCTCTCTCTTTAATTCATAAAATCTCCCGCAGTGTGGCGGATCTGTGAGATTCTGAATCCCAGGATAAAACTGTGTGAGACTATAGTCGCGACACTCGACTATAGAATCTACGAACCAAATATCTACGTTATACTCTCGAGACACTTACTGAAAAAAGAGAGAGAGAGATTGCTGGAGAATTTTTCTTTCTGATGTTTCAGAGATGAGTGATGGAAGAAGAGAAACTGAGGCTTGTATATATAACCGAGAGAGAGAGAGGTGATCAGCTCCTCTATCATAAAGACAGGGCACAAATCACGGGCAATAAATATATGGCGTAATGTCAGGGCGTGGAGCGCAAGACACGGAGCCATTAATATTTTGCAAGAAAGGAGAAACGTTTTGATTTCGTGTTTGATTTCAAAACGTGTTGACTTTTTATATTGACTTAGATCAAAAAGAATCTGATCATTCAAGAGCCCAAGTGCCAATTTTAAAGCCCTCGAGCCCTCGAGCCCTCGAGCCCACGAGCCCACGAGCCCACGAGCCACGAGCCATGTGCCACGTGCCACGTGCCACGTGCCACGTGCCACGTGCCACGTGCCGTGCCGAACCGAGCGAGCGGCGGCGGCGCGCGCGTGTGGCTTAGCCATCTCTCTTTCTAGGTGCACACTTTTGAACATAGAAGTGTGTGTCCTCTCTTATATATCACTTGATTTTTTATAATCTAAGCAATGTGGGACAAATGATAAAACACACTTAAACTCTTAAACCCAAGTGGTTGATCATTTGCCCATTTCTCTTCACATTTTACCAATTAATCTTTTAATTAGTTTGGCCCATGAAGCCTTTAATTAAAAAATGTTTAATTGGTCTAACAATCCCCCACATGAATAGAAATAACTCTAATCAAAAGAAGATTTTGACAGACTCGAAGGACGCTACTGACTAGACAGACTATACTAGACAGACGGACTTTTCGAGAGTATAAGCGAAAAATCACTGTGTCTGAGATGGTTGCATTTTTCAGCTTTGAACCACTCATTGTTAATATCTGTCGGGTTTACTTGGCCAGATGGTGAACATGATGTCTTGAACCATCCGGATTTTTATGTAAACCTAGACAACAGTCATAACCCAGTTTCATTTTCTCGTAGAACTTGGTTCTCTATTGTGTTCATTTTGGCCTTGAACATGCCTGGTATCATGAGTGAATTCAGAGAATATAGCCTTTCGTTCATTCTCCTAGAAACGGCCTTTTTCTCACTCACTAGGTGATACGTCATTAGTCTTTGTTTTATGAAGTATCCTGTAATACTCCACGAATATATCAAAGCTATGGTGAATATCATTAAAAGCAATGCTTATCCTTTTTTAGACAGGAAGCACTGTATATCATCTTAGGAACTGGGTAATTTCCAGTGCTTGTAAGTAGAGTTAGTTTGAATTAGTTGTCCCTTTGAACTTATTTTCTGGGATCTCCAGTCATGTAAGTAGGGTTTCCATCAAAAACTTCCTCTTTAATTAATAGGCTTTAAACCCATTCCTGTTGATGATTTAACTACTTGATGTCTTGGCAAACCTTTAGTAAACGGATCAGCTAGGTTGTCTGCCGATTTTATGTAGTCTACTGTGATTACACCAGTCGAGATCAAGTGTCGAATGGTTTTATGTCGTCTCTGGATATGACGAGATTTACCATTGTAAAGAGTGTTCAGTGCCCGTGCAATAGCCGATTGACTATCACAGTGTACACGTAGTGCCGGGACTGGTTTCTCCCACATGGGGATATCTTCCAGAAAATTTCGAAGCCACTCTGCTTCTTCTGCAGCTTTGTCTAATGCTATGAATTCAGATTCCATAGTTGATCTAGCCAACAAAGTTTGTTTGGAAGATTTCCAGGACACTGCTGCACCGCCTAGAGTAAAGACATATCCACTTGTGGATTTAGAGTTTTTGGAGTCGGATATCCAGTTTGCATCACTGTATCCTTCCAAAACTGCCGGTTCTTTACCGTAGTGCAAGCCATAATTTTTAGTGTATCGCAAGTAGTTTAAAACTCTTGTTATGGCTTTCCAGTGTTGTTTGCCTGGATTACTTGTGTAGCGGCTCAGTACATTGACTGCGTGTGCTAGATCGAGTCGAGTACAATTGGTTAAGTACATCAGACTACCGATAACCCGAGCATACTCCACTTGTTGAATTGCTTCACCCGTATTTTTCGACAAGGTAAGTTGCAAGTCTAAAGGAGTTTTTACCGTCCCAATAGAGTGGTTTTTGAACCTCTCTAGTATTTTTTCGGCATAATGATCTTGAGACAGTGTTATTCCTTCAGACCTTCGTATGATTTTTATCCCTAGAATGACATCTGCGAGACCCATATCTTTCATGTCAAACTGTCCACTAAGCATGTTCTTAGTTTGTTGGATAATATCTTTGTTGCTCCCAATAATGAGCATGTCATCTACATATAGACAGAGCAAAATATACGCACTAGGTGTAATTTAGATGTATATGCATTTATCACATTCATTAATGTGAAATCCATTTGACATCATGACGTTGTCAAACTTTTCATGCCATTGTTTTGGGGCTTGTTTAAGTCCATATAACGACTTCACAAGTCGACAGACTTTGTGTTCTTGTCCGGGGACTACAAAACCTTCGGGTTGTTTCATATAAATCTCCTCTTCTAAATCACCATTTAGAAAAGCAGTTTTTACATCCATCTGGTGGATTTCGAGGTCTCGTAATGCTGCTATTCCTATCAGCATTCGAATTGAAGTTATTCTCGTTACCGGAGAATAGGTATCGAAGAAATTCTGACCTTCTTTTTGTCGGAATCCTTGTACCACAAGGCGAGCCTTGTACTTATCAATTAGGCCATCGGTTTTCAATTTTGTTTTGAAAATCCATCTACACCCAAGTGGTTTAAAACCTGGTGGTAACTCGGTTATTTCATAAGTATGATGTTGCATAATCGAGTCCATTTCACTATTGACGGCTTCCTTCCAATAAGGTGCGTCTGGTGTAGACATGGCTTCAGTGTATGTTCTTGGTTCATTCTCGAGGAGAAAGACCATTAAGAAATCTTCACCGAAAGATTTTTCCTTACGAGCTCTTTTGTTACGTCTAGGTTCATCTTCCACTTCTTCTATATCATTAACTGATGTCTCAGAAGTGCTTGCCTCATTTACAGAGGCCGTTGCATCTCTTTCTTCACGAGTTCGCTTTGACCCTTGTTTATCCTTACAAGGAAACACGTGTTCAAAGAAAGATGCATTTCTTGATTCCATGATTGTGTTTACATGAATATCCGGTATGTCTGATTTATGAACCAGAAACCGATAAGCACTACTGTTGTGTGCATATCCAATGAATATACAATCAACGGTTTTAAGTCCGATTGAGGCCTTTTTCGGTACAGAATGCATTAAAAGGTCCATCATATTCACCTCCTCTATCACTCCGAACTATTTTAATAGTTTTTCCAAGTTGGTTTTCGACTTCGGTCTTGTATTCTTTGAATTTTTCCAAGACTTCGTCTTTGCTACGTAATAGGTATACATAGTAGTATCTTGTACAATCGTCTATGAATGTTACAAAATACTTTTTACCACCTCTTGTTTGTACAAATTTTAAGCCGCACAAATCTGTGTGTATTAAGCCGAGAGGTTCGGTCGTTCTTTCAACATGAGGTGATGGTGTTTTTGTTAGTTTTGCTTGTACACAAATTTCACATTTGTCTTTGTTTATTTTGCATTTCGGAATTAGGTTCAAATTAATTAATCTTTGAATAGATTTATAATTCACATGTCCTAATCGTTCATGCCAAATATTATCAGACTCGGTCAAATAAGCAACTTGTTTCTTTTTCATTGAAACTTTGGAAGTGGTTACATTATTATTACGGATGACTGTCTGAACACACATTTTGACAAGTCCATCCTTTTCATAACCCTTGCCTACAAAAATACCATGCTTCTTGATGATCAGCTTGTCGGACTCGTAGTTGGCGGCAAATCCATGCTTGCCCAAAATGGTCCCTGAGATCAAGTTCTTCCTCATGTCTGGCACGTGTTTCACATTGTTCAGAGTGAGTTCCTTGCCGGAATTCATCTTCAACACGATTTTGCCCGTGCCTTCAATCTTGGATTTTGACACGTTCCCCATCCTGAGCTGATTATCACCCTTGCTCTTCTGATAGGTGTTAAACATCGTCTTATCGATGCATATGTGGGTATTGGCACCGGTGTCGTACCACCATTCTTTAGGGTTTTCCTCAGCCATGTTAGCTTCTGTGACCACCGCGCACATGTCAGTTTCGGTCAGGTTTGCTTGAGCGTCCTTGACCTTTCGACGACATTCGGAAGCGAAATGCCCCTTCTTGTTGCAGTAGGTACACTTCCCTGCGAATTTCTGCGGGAATGTCTGCTTCTTGAAGGCCGTAGAAGTCTGAGGAGGGATCTTGTTTGGCACAGGTTTGTTGGGAACAAACTTGCCTTTTCCCTTCCTCTTATACTCCCCTACATTAGCATCATGAGTGACATCCGTGATGGATTTTCGCTTGAGCGACTCATTTTGCAGCCTGGATATCAGATTGGACAAAGTCAAAGCCTTTTGCTTATGATCGAGATAGTTCTTGAAGTCCACCCAATTAGGTGGTAACTTCTCGATGAAACAATTCACTGTGAAGGTTTCACAGATCTTCATTCCTTCATCGGATATCTCTTGGATGATCATTTGAAGCTCATGAACCTGCTCCATGATGGATTTTGAATCCACCATTTTGTAGTTCAGGAACTTCGCAGCAGCAAACTTTCCAGAGCCAACACTGAAGGATTTGTACTTCATATCCAGAGCATTCCAGAGAGCTTTGGAGGTTGAAAACTTACTATACACGTTGTATAGCTGGTCAACCAGGCGGTTCTGGATGTAGCCTTGGCACAAGTAGTCTCCATGGTTCCATGCCTCGACACTAGCCAGAGCTCGGGGATCAGTATTGTCCGAAGGCAAAACAGGTTTGTTCTCCGTGAGATACTTCTCCAATTTCAGTGTGGTTAGAAAGAAATGCATCTTTTTCTGCCACGGCTTGAAATTGGTCCCATCGAACTTTTCTGGAGTGATAGCAGCGAGGGAAGGCACAGCGGAGGTTACAACAGAGGTTTGCAATGGAAGACCATCCCCGATTTGGGGCGTCAACGCACTGGATCCTATTCCCGAGAGAACGTTGTCAGCACCGGTAGTCATGATCTGTATCAGAAGATAAACAGAATCAGTAACGATAAGTGAAAGTGATAGCTTTATAAAGCGTTTTAATCACTGTATAAATCTGTGGAATTTAACCAGAAGGTTGTTTTCCCAGAAAATATTCAAGAAACGTTTCCCGAAACTCGCCCAAAGGCCTTCACGGAAATCGTTTATGAATTTGACAGATTAAAAAAAAAAATATCAGAACAGATTGAAACCTTCCGCGAAATCGTTATAAAACGTTTGCAGAACTGTTTCAGAGATAAAAAAAATTTTTTTTTTTTTTTTTTAAAACGTTTTTGATTTAAAATCATTTAAAAAGCAGATCGCAATTCTCAATCCGATTCAAGCGATAAGCAGGAAGCGGATTTTTATGAATTAAGATTGTAAAAACCGAAAAAACCGGATTAAAGAAATGCGAATTAAGGAAAAGATTAAACGATATAAGATAGTAAAAACGATTTAAAAGAACACAGAGTCGAGATATGATCTCTCTCCTTAATTCATAAAATCTCCCGCAGTGTGGCGGATCTGTGAGATTCTGAATCCCAGGATAAAACTGTGTGAGACTATAGTCGCGACACTCGACTATAGAATCTACGAACCAAATATCTACGCTATACTCTCGAGACACTTACTGAAAAAAGAGAGAGAGAGATTGCTGGAGAATTTTTCTTTCTGATGTTTCAGAGATGAGTGATGGAAGAAGAGAAACTGAGGCTTGTATATATAGCCGAGAGAGAGAGAGGTGATCAGCTCCTCTATCATAAAGACAGGGCGCAAATCACGGGCAATAAATATATGGCGTAATGTCAGGGCGTGGAGCGCAAGACACGGAGCCATTAATATTTTGCAAGAAATGAGAAACGTTTTGATTTCGTTTTTGATTTCAAAACGTGTTGACTTTTTATATTGACTTAGATCAAAAAGAATCTGATCATTCAAGAGCCCAAGTGCCAATTTTCGAGCCCACGAGCCCACGAGCCACGTGCCACATGCCGAGCCGAGCGAGCGGCGGCGGCGCGCGCATGTGGCTTAGCCATCTCTCTTTCTAGGTGCACACTTTTGAACATAGAAGTGTGTGTCCTCTCTTATATATCACTTGATTTTTTATAATCTAAGCAATGTGGGACAAATGATAAAACACACTTAAACTCTTAAACCCAAGTGGTTGATCATTTGCCCATTTCTCTTCACATTTTACCAATTAATCTTTTAATTAATTTGGCCCATGAAGCCTTTAATTAAAAAATGTTTAATTGGTCCAACAATTTCAACCAATTAGCATATTCCATTTGTTTCATGTTAGAAATATCATTCTCTGAATGATTTGGACAAGCCCTTGCAACTTGATCATCATATATACTGCACATTTAAAAGTTAAAACACATTTAAAAGTTAAAGCACATTTAATAATAAATATAGTCAAAAGATATTTATAAAAGAATTATACTTTTCGTATTGCAGTAATTCGTCACAGTTCTGAAGAATATATGTATGTAAGTGTCTTTGGTCCGCATCTGTTAGCCACCTCTTCTTGCGTTTTCCACTTACACGTCCTATTTGTGCGAAGATATCGGGAATAGAGGTTAAGTAATTGGGTTTTTCTCCTCCATCATCATTACGACCCGATTTTCTACTCTTCGTCTGAACATGTGGTGCGAAGTAGTAAGAAGAGAAGTGTGATATTTCTTTCTTAATGCTCTGAGAGACAATAGAACCCTCAACTCTGCTTAAATTTTTAACGTTCTTCTTCAGGTGGAACATGAATCGCTCGAATTGATACATCCACATATACTGAACAGGTCCATCAATATTGATGATCGATTTTTTTTTTTTTAATATGAAATATAATCAGTCAAATCCCTACATGATTATCAATTAAATCAATTGTGACTTGTGAGACAATATTATCATGAACTTGATTTTGTTTTCAAAATCATTAAATTGTATAATAAAACTAAATTTCATTTAAAGAGGAGGCCTTCTTGGGCACTAGTACATCTTCAAACATTGCTTATTGGAAAAAAAAGTTTGGTAGCTAGGAATTGATATTTTGATAAAGGAGTAATTGCTTAGGTAGTGGTTGGATATCGTTGTTGATGATGAAGTTGTTGTTAATAAGAATTAAACATGTGCAATTAATTGATTAACTCGGAACCAGATCTGAAAATTGAAAGTTTCTGGAATAGCGGAATTTTTTTGAATCATTGTTGAGGAAGCAGATAGAGAGGCCAGTTTATTTGGAATGGCGTAGTGGCGTTCTTCACAAATTGCTTCACAAGGTCTCGAGGTCATTTGCATAATGAAATCGAGTATATCTTTCCTGCCATATGAGGTACATGGATCCCTAGCATGAGTTTTCTTGATAGTAAAAACTTATTTAAGAAATAGATTTTATTTAGTTAAAATTTCTAACTTGGAAAGGTAAATTACATCTAGTTTTTTTTTTAGAGAGAGGATGAATTAAATTGGGTTGGAAACTATCGAGAGGTTTAGAATCACAGGATTCATGTCCACATACGCATTCTGATCTGGCAAAAATTGCATGCATTAAACATGTTGATCACACCAGTCCCACAAATTTAATATTTATGGATGGTTGCGGTTGCGTGTTTAATAACAATTATAAAAAAAAATCGTTTCACTTCATAACATTTTAAATTATTCATAATTAAAATATCATTCTCTCAAACATTTGTGGTAACGGACAGCAGCATATAGTGACGAGTAGCTGATTTTTTTTTTCCAAATTTATAGTGAATATTAAAAATAAATTACAAAACGAAAATGAGAAACAAAATTTTAATATCTTCTATCAAGTATCATCATATCAAACTCTTACATACTTGATACATTTATTAATTAACATATAGTTGTATTTATTAAAAAAAAATATTAAACACAAACAAATGTTCCAGACGTCTTTCTACAAATATTTTAAATTATTTATGTTATGATTTATTAAAAATAGAATTATGAGCTAGCTTCTTATCATAAATATATATAAGATTATATATTATATCTATTTGTTATTTTTATGTTTAACTGCTACTGTATTCGCTATCAACCAGTCATAAATATTTCTGAGGAAAATGCATATGTTTTCAACCGCTATATTAGTCATATAAATCGCTCAATAACATTTAAAATTTTGCACAGACGATTTTTCAAACATAAATTCATATATGCAAACAACCCTAATTTGCAGATCTCTAATATTCCATTATTCAAATAATTGATCTAATATACTTAACGGATTAGACAGATGTTTTACAACCATGCTCTGATACCACATGATAGGAAAAAGAAATATTCTTTACATAACTGCTACTGTATTCGCTATCAACCAGTCTCTTAGGAAAATGCATATGTTTCCAACCGCTATATTAGTCATATAAATAGTTCAATAACATTTAAAAACGAAACAGTGCACTTTCACAATTCTTATGACATTATCCGCATCCGCTGCATTTAGACAAAAAAACCCACTAAGACCATGTACAATGGTTTATTTTTTCAACACCCTCTTTTTTACTTTTTAACACTCCACATCATTTTCTCTTTCTTCCACCTAATAATTCAACACACATCAATTTTTATCATCTACAATGATTTTGTTTAATAAAATTCAACACCCTAACCCACCATTTTTATTTCCATATTTTTATTTTATTTTATGTTTTATGATTACATATTAATAACAATTATCTATTAAAATTAAATTAAAATGATTTAGAGTTAATAATTTTTTATATAATTTTTTATTTTATATATTATTTATAATTTGAATTAATTTTTTTTCTTGCAAGTAATAAAATCAAAAAATAATCATTAAAAACAAATAAAATTACGAAAAATTGAAATTCAACACAATACACTGATAAACACACGACACAACTAATAAAACACATAACATAATTAATACAATATACCCAATTCACAAACAATAAAGCTCTTAAATCACACATAGAGACTTAAAAATCTATTTAATAATCACGGAATTTTGCCCATATGTGTTTGACTAGATCTGCTTGCAATTCGTGATGTACATTTGAATCACGCAACTCGGATCTAGCACGCACATGATTTGCAAATGCAGGTAGCACCTCGGTTGAGAATGGTACGGTGTAGTAGACCCACTTGCCTCAAATTGATCATAATCAGTCCAATTTTGAGCATATGTATCTCGTTCATCCTCAACAATCATATTATGCAATATGATACATGACCTCATAATGATAGCCAAATCGGCTATGTCCCACATGCGAGCTGGTTCACGAATGATTTTAAATCGAGCCTGCAACACTCCAAATGCACGTTCGATGTCCTTCCGACATCCCTCTTGATGTTTTGCAAATAACTTGTCTGGTTCACTTTGAGGAAGTCTAATTGATTTGACGAAAGTCGGATAAGAAGGATAGATACCGTCAGCTAGATAGTATGCCATATTATACGGACGTTGGTTCACGAAGAAGTTCACTCTTGGAGTATTTCCCTGTTCAACATCATCGAACACTGGTGAACGATCTAGAACGTTGATATCGTTCAATGTGCCCGGACACCCGAAAAAGGTATGCCATATCCATAGATCATGAGATGCAACTGCTTCAAGAATAACAGTGGTGGTTCCCTTATCTCCCCGAGTAAATTGACCTTCCCACGCTGTAGGACAATTTTTCCATTCCCAGTGCATGCAATCAATACTCTCAATCATCCTCGGGAACCCCCGAATTTCACTAACATGCAGTATTCTTTGCAGGTCATCTTGAGTTGGGGCTCTGAGATACACTTGCTCATACAATTGTATGATTCCTTTACAGAATCTACGCAAGCACTCCAATGCTATAGTACCTCCTATTTTGATATATTCATCAAACGCGTCGGCCGCCACACCATATGCTAACATTCGCATGGCCATGGTACATTTTGCTAGTGGAGATATCTCTTCTTTATTGGCTGCGTCAACTCTTTGGGTGAAGTAGTTGTCACTGCTTGATAGGTCACCAACAATCCGAAGGAAAACAAGTTTTCGCATCCGGAATCGCCGACGAAACATTGCATCGTCATATGTAGGTTGATTGGCAAAATAGTCGTCAATTAGTCTTTGGTTTGCCGCTCCATGGTCTCTCTTGAAGTATCTTCTCTTGCTATGAGGTGCACAATCTTCCTCTATTTTGTTTCGACGCTCTCTAAACCGGTTGAGGATATACTTCTCTTCAATTTCAGACTGCCTTTTGTAAGTTTCGATATCAAAAGGAAATTCTGATGAATCCATTATATTTTTTTAGTAAGATGAGATTTTTGGTATTGGTACATCAATGGAAAAATGAGTCTCCATTTCTAAAAAATTGAGTGGTTGAAATCGACGGATTCCAAAAATTGATGGAATATAGTTAACTAATAGATAAGAATTGGATTCTTCAATCAAAAGCCAAAAGTCACGGATTACATTGACGAAAACTGACAAACAAATATTATTAAAGCATAAAGGGACAAACAAATATTATTAAAGCATAAAGGGACAAACAAACATTATTAAAGTAGAAAGCGACAAACAAATATTATTAAAGCAGAAAACGACAAACATACATTATTAAAGCAGAAAACGATAAACATACATTATTAAAGCAGAAAACGATAAACATACATTATTAAAGCAGAAAGTGACAAATACAATCGGACACTTGATAATAATTAATTTCCAAATAGATCGTGGCCTAACTTCTCGAAAAGCTCTTTGCTCCGGTCATCGAGATGCTCTTTTTCAGATAGCTTCATCCACATATTCATCTTCTTGGCATTAGTCTTTTCTTTCATCAATTGGTTTGCCTCATCTTGCCTCATGGCTATTTTGTCTAATCGTTCCAACTCTTTCTCCTTGAATTGTTTGTATTCATTCCACTCTTCGTTGACCACTTCCAAAGCTGCGCCCTTACCTTTCTTTTTACCTTTCTTTTTAGCTGCTTCCCTCCCCATTGGACGAGCACCAGATGCTACAGAGTTGGAGTCACTTGCATCACTCTCGTGGGCTCTCTTAGATCCACTGCTTCCAGAGCCAGTATTTCCTCCTACCTGGCTACCATAACGTGGTTGATCACGGACAGCGACCCATTCTGACATTAAATTGAAATGTCCATTCCCCCCACTTTCATATAGTTCATGCGCTTTCGCCAATACATCATTCTCCGACCACCCGCTTTGTTGCATACGCTTAGCGTTATCGTAAGCGCCAGTCCATTTCCCCAATGCTTTGTTAATGTAGTTGAAATGATTTCTGCACGGACCTCCTTCACGGGGAGGATCAAATGAGCAATGCTCATTACAGTACTCAGCAATTTTACCCCAATATGCTTCACTTTTTTGGTTTCTGCCAACAACACTGTCTGTTCCAAATTTAATCCACCCACTCACTAGCACCAAGTTTTGCGCAGTGGTCCATTTGGGGTTTTTTCGGTGAGCAGGAGTTGAAGCCTCTGCATTTGGAGTGGCTTCATTAACACCGCTCATGCTTCCAAGAGCCGTTTGTGTAAAAAATCCGGGAAATTCAATTGCTCCAACATTCGGAACATTTTCATGACCCGTCGGAGTAGAAGAATAAGGGGGTGCTTGAGATGAATATTGCATCATCGATCCATAATATGGAGGAAAGTTTGGAACAGATGACGGCATGAAGAAATTTGGTGGAAAACCATAATTTGGTATATTTTGGGATTGGTTGGAAGATTGGCTTTGAAATTGGTAATTGTTGGGATTTGGGTAGTGAAAAGGATAATTAGAAGAATTTTGGGTGTTAAAAGGGTTATTGTTGGGATCCATTTCCCTAACAAAATGTTTTATGCTATAAACAAGAATTTTTTGGAGGCTAATAGAAAAATTATAGTAAAAAAGATATTTTTTTTATTTTGTCCAAATCAAATGAAACAAGTCTCTATTTATAGAGTATGAAAAATGATGAATTTTGGTATTAAAAAATTACAAAATAAATTAATGTATTTTCAAATAATTGCTCTCGAATAATTTGGATAAGATAAAAATCTTCAGAATTTTAACAGCTAATAACAATTTAACATGTGTCCCAATCAATTACTTTTTTTTTCGAGATAGCTTTTTCACCGAATAAAAAAATACCAAGTGGAGCGAGTGGTCCCAGATTTTTGTTTTTCAATATGTTGAATTTTTTCAACTAAGATGAATCCACGTAGGTTTTTTTTTTTTTCAACACCCTTATTATAAGGGTTAAACGGTTGAATAAATAATTCAACAACCCCCTTGCTCATAGTCTAATATTATGAGTTGCTATGAAATATAAATACATGTGTTGTAGTGCTAAGATCAAACATTCTAAAGAAACAAACACTTCTTCACTTCTTCTTTGTTCTTCATTTAGGTTTTTGAGTTTCAACCATGGAACCAAACTGTGTTCAGTTTCTTGAGAACAAGACAATTCTCGTCACCGGCGCTTCCGGTTTCCTTGCTAAAGGTAATTCCTTGTTCAGTATTCTTCATAGTCTCCTATGGTTCGAGATATATCAATTGAGTACATATTTGAGCATCTACTTTTTAATTAATCCATTCATGTAACTGATTAACCATCAATTAGTTATTCATTATAATACATTGTTGATTAATAATTTTAGTAACTAAAGATTCTAAACACAGTTTTCGTGGAGAGAATTCTGAGATTGCAACCAAACGTGAAGAGGCTTTACCTCTTGGTTAGAGCATTCGACAAGAACTCCGCGGAACAACGGTTACGCAGTGAGGTATATTGATATATGTATTAGTATTACCAATATGTGTGACCAAACTCTTGGTTAGAGAATTCATACGAATTTACAATTTTATTACAGATTTTCGAGAAAGATTTGTTTAGGGTGTTAAGAAGGAATGTAGGAGATGAAAGTCTAAACGCCTTAATCTCGGAAAAAGTTGTTCCAATTCAGGGTGATATATCACTGAACAATATGGGAGTGAGTGACTCTAATCTCTTACAAGACATGAGGCAAGAGATCGACATCGTTGTCAATTCTGCTGCGACCACGAGATTCGACGAAAGGTAGTATGAAACGTTCGTGCATTCTCATGAAAAGAAAAACATTAAATGATTTTTGTGAGAGAAAAAAAGTACGTGTTGTTGTTCAGAGTGACTTTATGAAATTTTCTTGTTCATGAAATCGAACATCTAGAGTTAGCTTCTTAAATTGTAATATAGTGTAGTAAAACCAGTTATATAATTAATACACATTAGTTTTTATAAAATAATTCAACAATACACTTATTTAGATTTTTTTTTGTTGTTGTTCATTCAAATAGTAACTCTAAATCAAACCTCATAATAATTAAATATTACGTCTAACCATTCATCCTTTTTTTTTTGTTTGGTCACAAAGGTCTAACCATCCATATTAACACTTGGTAATGATTAAAGTAGTTTTTAAAAACATATATGTTTGACTGTTGTTGAACTGGATGAGTAATTGGGTCAAGGTCCAACTAAGTTTGACTCGTTCAACCAAATTTAAGAAAATTTAATTATCATTTAATAACAAATTGATAATGTATAAAAGACAAGAAAAACAAATTATAGGTTTTATATGGTTTATAAATCAGCTTTCTAATAGTATAGTTAAAAAACAAAAATCATAAATTATTATCTATGTTGACCAAAAAATATGATAATATCTAAATTCAAATAGATTTATGTTAATGTCAACTGTTTTTTGGAGGAAAATTATTATAAAAAACCTTCAACTTTTTAATATTTTCCAATTTAAACATCTAATTTTTGGCGTTTTCAGAACAAATTTTCAATTTTTTAAATTTTCCAACTTAAACATTCAACTTTTTGCGTTTCTAAAACAAACTTTCAACTCAATTATTTTTCTGAAATAAACTTCTAAGTGACCAAAAGTGTATGCGTTCGAAGGTTGACCAACGGTCAATGACAACTCCGTCAAACACCAATAACTCCCGTTATAGATATTGATTATTTTTTGTAAAGTTTACTATCTTGGTTTGTTATATTTTATTACTCTGTTTGTATATTATAATAGAAAATATATTATAATCACAACATCCATAATTCGTAACTCAATTAAAAAACGATTGTCGTTAATTCTCTTTTAACGAATGTTAAGAGTATTTATTGGAGTTGTTGTTGACCGTTGGTCAACTTTCGATCGCGAATATTTTTGGTCACTTAGATATTTATTTCAGAAAAATGATTGAGTTGGAAATTTATTCTGGAAAGGCAAAAAGTTGGAAAAAATGAAAAATTGGAGGTTTTTTAATGGTAATTTCCTTTTTTTGATATAAAAATAAAAATATTAAAAATTATTTAGAACAAGCGCACCAAATATAATTTGGATTAAAGAAATAATACTATTATTTATTATTACAATTTTTGAAATTTCCTATTTACATATAGAAATTATGATATTTTTCATTTCAAACTTATTCCAACCAATGTCAATTATTTTTTTGGATAGAAAATAAACAAAATTGATAAATATTTTTAAATGAAAACATCAAATATAATTGGACTAATTAAAATTACTAATATTTATTATCATATGAAAATTATATATAAAAAAAAGAAGAAGTTATGTATGTGCATATATAGCGTGAGACAAATAAACAGTTTGATAGGGAAAAACTGGGAAACATATCTACTATTAATTGTTATTGACGACGATATTAATGACTAGTTTTTTGTTTGCTTATATGTGTAAAAGATACGATGTTGCCCTTGGGATCAACACATCTGGGGCAATCAATGTCCTTAACTTTGCTAGGAAGTGTGTGAAACCACAATTGCTTCTCCATGTCTCAACTGGTGAATCATTTAAACTTTTTTCCCCACCGAATTCATTTATTCATATATATAGACACTTATTAATTATATTTTTATGTATAATATTTTTCCTTTTCTAGCATATGTTTGTGGGGAAAAATCGGGACTCATATTAGAGAAACCTTTTGCTATGGGAGAAACTCTTAACGGAAACAACAAGATAGATATCAATGCCGAAATGCGACTGGTAGAACATAAATCGAAACAACTCATAGAACAATGTTGTTCGGAAGAAGAAACTAAACAAGCCATGAAAGATCTCGGAATGAAAAGGTTTGTGTCCAATTTCAAATGTCAAAATTTGTAACTCGGTAGGATCTCCATTGATCGATATATACTATGGAGTTAACTACTTGAGGATGCATTATTCATATATATAATGTTAATTAGGGCAAGGCTTTATGGATGGCCAAACACATATGTCTTCACCAAAGCAATGGGAGAAATGCTTCTTGGACACTATAGAGAAAGCATGCCTATTGTAATCATACGTCCCACGATAATCACAAGCACTTTCTCGGACCCATTTCCCGGTTGGATTGAAGGTTTAAAGTAAGCGATCACCAAATTTCCATTGACCTAATTTATGATTTGTCAACTTGATTGTTACTATCCATTGTTCACCCTAGTATTTAACTTCTTTCTGACTCAACTTCTTTTGTGGTTATTGTATATATATGAAGAACCATAGACAGTGTGATTGCTTCATACGGAAAGGGAATGCTAAAGTGTTTTCTCGTTGATCATAAGACAGTATGTGATATTGTAAGTTCACTAGGCAAATTGCCAATTTTGGAAAATGTAAATTAAGATTTTATTTTTACTAGCTAGATTTGCTAACTAGAAAATGATGTATATGTACCAAGATACCGGTTGATATGGTGGCAAACGCAATGATCACGGCGGCAGCTGAACATTCCGGTGATTCAGGAAGTCATACCGTTTACCATGTCGGCACATCTTACCGGAATCCGGTGATGTATAAACATATTAATGAAATTATTTATCGTTATTTCATAGAAAGCCCTCTGCTCGGTCGCAACGGTTTGGCTATAGTCCCAAACGTTACAGTGTTATCTACTATGGCTAGGTTCCGTCTCTATACGAGCTTTCGCTATAAATTACCTTTACAGGTACACTTGCATATATTGCACGTGAAATACATTTTTCTCGAAGAATTTTATTTATTTTTATATTAAGGGCTATAATTTAAATGCATACAATCATATTTTGCTCTGTTTTTTTTCCTTTAGATATTGCGATTGCTTAGTATAATTTTCCCCTCGCAATTTGGAGATAAATATGAACATCACAACCGTAGATTCAAGATGGCCATGAGATTGGTGGAACTTTACGAGCCTTATATACTCTTCAAGGGCATGTATGTCTAACTCTCACATTTCCTCCAACTTTCCTTTATTTTCTTCCATTTGTTAAAAAAATTTATTCTTATTTCTATTTATATTTACTATTTTTCTTGTCTTGCCTTGATTCATATTTTAACTATGCAGATTCGATGATAGAAACCTGGAAACATTACGAATCAAGAATGAAGCCAAAGAGATGCACGACTTGTTCAGCTTCAACCCCAAATGCATTGATTGGGAAGATTATATTATGAATACACATATCCGTGGCCTCATTACACACGTACTCAATAAATAAACTGCAAATACAAGTATTATATATGAACTTATGAAGTCAAGTCAAAAGAATTGTATTGGATGTATGACTAATCAAGTGTCTGAATTCTGATACACTTGCAAAGCGTGCTAGGTCGTCTCGTTATGGCGTGGTCTGTATAATATCTGTGAAACATTTCCTATCAATGCAATATCCACATTATCGGGAAAACACACACACACACAAAAAAAAAAAGCCTATTACATATGAATAATTAGTAGATAGAAATTTGAGAAGTAATGTTGTCTTTTTTTTCATGAATAATTTATGGTATCCATAAAATATTAAAATTATTCATGAGCAATATTTATTATATCTATCTATCTGGTATGGTATCCATAAAATCTTCAAAAACATTTGCATATGAAAATTTTGAAATTATAGTCTCTGATCTGATAACCACTTTTTTCTGCACCTCCAAATGAGATCTAGCATCATTCCTAATAATTCTCCACTTCTTCTTTTAAATCCGTTAATAGTAAAACGTAAAGATGTTGAATCACTTTTTCTTGTTGCTTGGAGTATGACCATTTCGAGCGGCTGTTAGCCACATGGCCTAGCGAAGAAGCCCTAGCTATGACCCACTTTTGCATGGTCAGACTTATGCTGCATGCTATACGTTATAACAGATAAAAAAATAAAAGAAATTATGACACAAAAATTATGTACAAGTGAGAAAACATTTATCAGATATAAATGATGCAACCACTGTTATTGTTGAGCGAACCTTTAAGGCTCATTAAAACGACCGTAGGGAAAATAGGTATCCCCCACTAGCTAGGCTTTCCATTTTTAATATCATTTTAAACTCTAGCGAGTGAAGACAATACTAAATGCGGTTAAAGTAGTGCAGTTTAAATGGTTGAGTTAGAAACTTTTTTTTTCTTAATGGAAATGTAGAAAATTTTAATATTATAACAGTCTTTGGGATGAATTGAACAGCTATAAATTGTTTAATATGATATAATTATGTTTTAAGGATTCATGAACCTTTTGATTTGGAACAATTAAATTACTATTTTTTGTTACGAATGGTTGTTTATCGACCGGTCCTCAAAGTTGCATAAAATCAATCATGTTCGATCGGAAATTGAAAAAAGAATTCGACCGTTCTTCATGATGGATTAAGTGATCATCAACAACAAAAAAAAAGAATAAGAGAAATTCTTTAAAATATCATTAAAATAAGTTTTTTTTAAACATACCATTACTAATTTTTTTCTTCCAAAAATATTACTAAAATTTTTTGTTTTCCAAAAATACTACAAACACTAAAAATGAGTTTTAAAGATTTATAATTTAAAATTTTGGATTTGGATTTAGTATTTTAGGTTTAGGATTTAGGGTTTAATTTTGAGGGTTTAAAGTTTAGTTTTAGTTTTGTGCTATTTTTGAAAAACAAAAACTTTTAGTAATATTTTTGAAAAAAAAAACTAATAATGCTATTTTGGAATAAAATTTAAAAATTTACTATTTTTGAGAATCGTCCAAGAAAAAATCGTTCATTCTATTGAAAAATAATCGACTGATCCTCTAAAGAATGCACATTCAGAAAGTTAGCCACGAAAATATTGGCCGGTTCGCCCAAATGGATCGATGGATCCTCTTTCTCCGAATAAATCAAAACACAAGATCCGATCCATAATATTAGTTATATATATAAGACTCGACCCATTTCAGAAAAGAAAAACATATACATTTAAGCTTATGTTTTTACAACTCTGTATGGCCAAGTGGTTTTGGACCACTAAGCTCCCACATGAGAGAGAGGTGGAACCCAAACACCTGAATGATATATGGAGGAATAAGTCACTAGACTATGATTTAGAAAAAAAACAAAAAAATTAAAAAAAATCTTAATTGATATTTCTAAAGAAAAAATGTGTTCATTAAGGGTACGAAATAAATGGTGATTTATGTAATAAGATTTACTAGGTCTTCTCCCTAACTCAGTTGCTAGACATCTGGTGTTCGTATGTAAATTATTTGAGTCAAGCAAAATTGTTAGGTTGAATATAAGTGTGCAGCAAAAATAAAGGTGGATGAATAAAGAGCCGTTAATGTAGAAGAAATGCAAAAGTACGATATCTATGTGTGCAAAGCCAACCACCAAAGATCAACGCATTTTGGTCCCTTTAATTTATACTCATTTCTTTTATATAAAAGCTTCCATACATTCCCCATATTTCACTCAGACAACAAGATATCTAAAGCCATCAAATCAATTATAAACTCACATTTGCTTCAATTTTGAGCTTCATCAATGGCGAATCAAGTAGCTGTTGCAGCATTCTTCCTTTTCGTTTTGATTGCCTTCTCCAACTTCGAGCTCTCGGCTTCTTCGCTTGTCCGCGGCAAGGTCTCCTGCCTTGACTGCCACCATGATTTCGACTTCTCAGGTCTACTCTTTTAACTAGTTGATCACTTTGATTTTAGTGTATCTCATCCAAATTCCAAACTTATGATTCCATTTTGCAAATCAATTACACCAATGATTACAGTTTTATGTAACTTTTAGTTAAAAAAGGAACGTTATACAATAAGGGAGAGTTGATATTTATAAGTTTCTTGGCATGTTCTTCTCTAATTAAATATATAATATCCTATTGGCTCGGCTTTTACCAAAAAAGTATCTTTCAAATTGGAGATCAAGCTATCTATAATAATATGAAAATGGCTTATACATAACCTATATCATATATATATATATATATAAATAAATGTTAGAATTTTATAATTTTGTTGCTGAAAAAATATGAAATTCCTCTGGTACATCATTTGAACTAAATTAGCATATTTGGTGGAATTTTATAATTATGTTGGCGGAGGAAATTAAATAATCGAGCTTAATTGTTCATTTTCACCTTTTAAGAACATAAAATTCCTCAGTTTGTTATTTTTTCAGCTTAAATTTTTTTTTTCCACCATAAAAAAGTTGGTGTTGAAATAATTTTCCGTATCAACACATTTATTTTTCAACATGTACCATTGTGTTGTACATAATATCTTTTGCAGGCATTAAGGTTCTCTTAAAGTGTGACGGAGAGAAGAAACCGGTGACCACCATGGCGGCTTCAGATGGATCTTTCCGGTCGGCGCTCCCTACGACCAACGAAAAAGGCTCCATGAATTGTCTCGCAAAGCTTTTGGGAGGTCCTGATCAACTCTATGCTCACAAACACGATTTGGTCTCTGAATTGGTTAAATCCAAACGCGATTCCAAAGTTTTAACTACCTCAAATCCACTTGCCTTCTCTCTCTCATGCCCAAAACCAACCGGAAATAACGCCGGAGAAATGATCGGAGATTCGAAGACTGTTAATTTTCCGGGGACAGGAGGTTTTGGATTCCCACCTGCTAGCTTCTTTCCCTTCTTGCCAATCATTGGAATCCCATGATTTGAAGTGTGGGTTGTTAAGACTTAAAGACATGTTTATTCATATGTTTTGTTGTTTACGTGAACCTAAGACGCATTAAAGTGAACCAAGACAAGAAAATTAGCAAATTAAAGTTTTTGGTCTAGTGAGATATACTGTCTGTTTATGTGATAAGGAAATGTCGTTTATTGTATTCTTCTAGTTTTAATCAGTTGGTTTGTATCATGTTTGTAATAATAATTAAGTTTGGGTTAATCCAAAAAAATTGTGAAGTTTTATAGTGAAATTTCATCTTTGTATGTAGGGGTGTATCATGATTATACAAATATGCAGCGAAAAGGCTAAAACCGAAGAAAAACAAGCAACACTTGCCTTTAAACTGATGGATCTTGTTTTCAAAAAACACGAAATCAAAATACCAAAACTAGAATCCGATTTAATTTGGTTGCACCCTCGTCAAGTATGAATTTTACAGAATCATATTTCGTTGGTTTGAGAAATGTTATGTCACAAAATATTGATTAAAACTAGAAATGTTAGCATTCTTAAAACCACGATATTTTTCATTTTATTTTTTGTTTAATGATTAAAACTACAATGTTTCATTAACAAAATATGCATGTAGGATGAATTTGGGTAAACTCTTTAAATTAGAAAAAGACAAATTGAAGCGAATATATTGTTTTCTAGAGGTTTTATTTTCACTAATTTTGTGAATGGATAATTGACCTCTTCAGATTTTTTTGGTAAAAATCCTAAAATCTGATACCAATAAAATTAAAAATATGATTGGATTTGGTTAACCGAAATTTAGATTTCATTTCCTTTAGGAAAAAAAAAGGGGTAAAATAATTGCTTTTCCTTTTTGGTTTCGGTCAGTTTTTCATTAGGGCCGGCTATAAAAAAAAAACAAAAAACAAAGATTTCTCTTCGTGTCTCTGACTCTCAGAAAGAAAACTGAAACCGGGTATTTGTGTTGGTGTGAGCCAGACCAGTTGGAGCGTGAACCAGAGGGGATGTATTGGAGGAAGGTGATGGGTTTGGACTCTTTGAAGAACAGTCTCTCTAGTTCCAGACTGGTCCACTTTCATTCCACCCAAAAGCTCATTGATTTACTTCCCGGGGACAGACTGAGCAACTCTGGTGGGAACATTTTGCTCTTCTGGGATGTCATCGAGGGTGAACATGTTGAGATTTGGTGTGCAGAGATTTCCTTGGAAAGACGCAAAGGACCCGAGATTTGGGGCAATATTGAGCGGTCTCATGCTGTTATGACCGTTGATCCTTTCTTACATCACTACAAGGTTTTGCATTCTGTTTCTGTCACTCTCTGAACTCCCTCTCTCTTGTTTAACTTACTTATTTTATGCCTTTTCTATCTATATATTACATCACTGAATCCAATAACTTCTCTTCTCTTATTTGTTTGAGGAATATGCCGACTGTTTCGTTTCCCTTTCATGCAAAGTTTATAGAAATTTTGATTTAAGAGCTCTGCTGCATTACACATGCGGAGATTCGGTGTGCGGAGGTTTCCTTGGAGAGACACCAACGAGGCGAGATTTGGGGCAATATCCAGTGACCGTTGATCCTTTCGTAGATAAACTATAAGGTTTTGTATTCTGCTTCTGTCACTCTCTCAACTTACATATGATCTCTTGTTTAACTGCTCAAAATCTTGTTTCTATATTATCTGTTAATAACTTGTTTGAGCTTCTCTTCTCTTATTTGTTCTTCTCCGGTTCCAATAGTTTAATTGTTTTGTGTTCGTCCAGTCAAATAATCTGCAGTTCTACATCTCCTCAACAATGCTAAATGAGTGAATTCGTTAAGAGTGTAAATGTTTTTTATTTTTTTTGTAATGTTTTATTTTGTGTCTCAAAAAAAAGTGCTAGACGTTAAGCTTAAGAAAAATGCTAGGCAAACGACCATCCATCGTCTAACACCTAAAATATTTAATCGAGGTGTAGACGACTTTTAAAACAGTCTAAATGTCTATAAATCAAATGCTCAAAATCAAAATCCGTTTTTGAATAATTAAGGCATTGTTTAAACCGTTTTTTAGAACATTAGTTACACTACACACTTGGCAATATTTTCAAATATCTTTAATTAAAAATACATACTTGGAAATTTATAATAGTTAAAATAGTTATAATACTTGTTACTATCTTTGTCGATGTGACTTTTAAAACTTAAGACATGTGTAATTGTGTAAAATATGTTACACAATTATACATGTTAACAAATTATAAAATGACCTTGATTTACCATGTTGTTTTAGATTGTGGTACGCCAATATGGTTTGTTGTCATTGGTAGAACATGAGAAACTTCTCGTGAGTTCTCTAGTTATTTCAATTAAAAAGACAACACAAAAAGTTGTCTGTTAATTTGTTGACAGAAAAAAAAAAATTGTCTACTATTCATTTTTCTTAATAGAACAAATTGAACTTTCTAATGGTTGGTCTAATCGTTTATCTTCCCCCTTATTCTATGAACAAATTCTATTGAATTATAGTCAAAAGGAAGCGAAAAAGCACCATAGATTAACTTTTCATGAAACGCAATAATGCGTAGTTTGCAACTGATGTTGAAATTTTTTTTCTAATCACCGTTAATTATTTGTCATCATGACCGTAATTATAAGAAATTTGATGTTAAATAAAAAGGGACAAGGTGTAAATAACAAGATTCAAGTTATGTCAAAAACTAGAAATGTTAGTATTCTTAAAACCACGATATTTTTTATTTTGTTTTTTGTTTAATGATTAAAACTACGATATTTCATTAACAAAACTATGATATTTCATTAACAAAATGTGTAGGATAACAAACGGACGATATAAACTTAACCGATATTTGGTAAAGAGAAGATCGCAAAACTTGAATCTTTAAATGGAGAAAGAAACCACTAATCATAATAGCAACAATAGAAACAAAATTGTCTTAAAACAAAAAATCTTGTTCCTACCAAGTCAGGATTTTGGAATTAACCCAAGAAAAAGAAGAGCTCAAGACAGAAAAGAAAAACCAAACTTCCTCAAAGTCTTTGGATGTATTCTGTCTGACGATTACCTGAGAAACTCTTAAGAGATAAAAGTCTCAGAAGACCCGGTTTGGTGGACCCATTGTACTCTTCAAGTACAAGCACCTCACCTGCAAACAAAATTCAAGGAAAACTCCAGAGTTAGACACCGATCAATGTATTGAGGAAAGATCAAAAGGAAAGATTTCAAGAAGGTGTTACTAACATTTTGCCAGTTTTTCTTCAAGAGTGAGACGAGGAAGTTAACGCTCATCTGCACATTCTGAAAGATCTGCTTCTCTTCCATGTCAAGATTCCCGACAGCGACTCCCATACAAAGAACCTTCTTGAGCTGGAACTTCACTGTTGCCTTTGTCTCATTCACTTTGGATTCCAAAGACTCTTGGTGGCTAACAAGAGTCGGAAACTTTCCTGTTTGTCGTTCAAAGAGTCAAATGTAAATACAATGGAAAATTGGGATAAAAGCATATAGCTTCATATGGAGATGATACAGCAAACGGAAAGATTAGGTTCCTTAGACATGCCTGCCTTGTTGAGACCAGGACCCAGAAGACGGGGAATCTGCTTGATGACAGATTCAGAAGCAAGGAAAGCATGGAATTTCTTGGCAAGCTTCTTAACAAGTTTCTTGTTCTTGTTCAATTTCTTAAGAGCTTCGACATCCATAGAGTCTAATCCAATCTTCTCAGCCTAAGCAAACCAACCCCCAAGTTATTATACTTATATACACTACTTCTAACCATAACATTTTCAAAGAAAACACATAACTTAATTACAAAGAAGGCATCTACTCGGTTGTCTTAAGAGGGAAAATGCGAAAAGAATAGTTTACCTCCTCGACATGCTGGGCGTCTCCGAGCATACAAATCTTCATCTTTGGCCTTGGAATGTGAGGCAATTTAACCGCACCGCTAAACCTCTTGTCCTTTTGTGGGTCATAGTTCTTAAGACCTATCTGGAGTTCGATAGTCTCGGTGAACTTACGTGGCTTCGTCTCCTTACAGTGAGTGACAATGGCGGCTATAGCCTCTTTCACAGCTTCACTCTGGAGCTTACTGCACCACAACAACAAAAATTGCAAATTTCAATGCTTATATAAATACCCAAAAACTGACATAGAACGACTAAGAAATCGAAAATCTAACACTTTGCCTCCTCGATCAATGAAACGAGCTAAGATCCAAAAGTTTTGTATAAAGAGTCATTTACACTTGCGATTATACAAATCCGTTTTCAAAACATCAAATAGTATTACAAGTATACAAATCAAACATCAATCAATTGATCCCAGAGCTATGAACATAGAGATTCGCATCAAATGAAACCTATAGAAAAAAAACTAAAAGTCGATTTGAGCAAACAAACCTCATTTTGTCACTTGTTTCAAATACTCTTTGCCTCCTGAAAAACGGAAATCAAGAGAAAATAGTTTCCACAAGATTTCTAGGATTCGCGAGTAACGTAAATCAACACAAAAAGTTAAGGGATTGAAGAAGAATTACCTGTGGAAGCAGAGAAGCAGAGAAAGAGAGATCGGCGAGAGAAGAGGTCGTGTGTTACTTATATGAAACCATAGATACTAGTAAACCCTAGCCCCAGGCCCGTCTAGAGAAATTGAAACTTGGGCCTATAGCCCATTTTTAATTAAATTTTAACTGAAAGAATAAAAAATATAATTTAGTTGGTTTGAAAAATGTTAAACCATGTGGAAGATGGTTTATATAGATAAAACCAATGTTCAAAAATTCTATAGGTGTTAATCGGTCGACTGGGTAGGGTCTAGCGCTGAATCAATAAATCGGGGATTATATGCGAATTAATCGAAAATTAGTTTTAGGGCTTTTACTATAACATACGTATAAATATTATTAATGTTGGATATTGTTATGAAGTTTATTTAGTCCAGTTGGTAAAGACTTTTGGTAAGGCTACGAGGTTTGTGGTTCGATTTTTACTCAATGAAATATGCTTTGTTTTTTACATTTGCTTTAACGAAAGACAAAATTATGGAAATATCCTCATCTTTTTTATTGTCCAAAACCAGATCTAATCTAATCGCAGCCGTCTCCCTTTTTTTAACGTGATTTGCTTGATTAAACTTTAGTTTCTTTGTTATTTATAACAAAATATAGTAGATCCATGATGAAATTACGGATTTCGAATTTGAAATAGCCAAAAAAATTGATTTTTTTTTAAGATTCCGATTTTTTGACCGAAAATATCCGGTCGCCATGGCTGAGTTTTTGAACAGGGATAAAATTAGGACTTCACGATAAAAGTGAGATTAAACAGATTATAAAATTAAATAATGAGTATAATCAGATAGGTTTTCACTGGATTTTATTTATTAATTGAATAATCTTAGTAATAAAATGTCGATCAACAGTGAAAAATTTTACTTTTAAAAATAGGAGGCATGATTTGGAATTTTAATTATATTCTATATATTAATCGTTTATATATTAATTGAAAAGATAAATAGAAAAAATTCAAGATAAAAATTATAGGTGTCATTTATATAGTGAAATAAATAATATTCTCTCCGTTTTAAAATATAAGTTGTTTTAGAAGTTTTTTTTTGTTTCAAAATATAAGTTGTTTTCACAATCCTATGTACTTTTTAATTTTATTGAATATTTGTATGAATACTAGTATTTTGCGATTTGTCAAATTATTTTTATTATATATATTAAATGATACTTTAAAAAAAAAAAAAAAATTTAATATTCCCACTTTTAGCTAAAACAAGAATATGTTATTTCATTTTAAATAATAAGCAGAATGTGACGAGGATAATTTAATTAATTTTTTTTTTTATAATCTGACCCAAGTACATGTAAAAAGCAAATATATAATAATATATATATTCTATAAATCAAAGTTCAATATATCTTATACTCGCCTTCAAGGCAGACAATCACTATTCACTACCAATCTTTATATACAAAAAAAGTTAGAAACAAAACAGTAAGAGAATCGATAAACAGAAAATTAATCACTTGTGGGTGTTGTTGTATGCGTCAGACCAATTTCTCCTGTCAAATTATTTTCCTCCTTATCCAAACATGAAAGAGAGATCATCCATAGGAACCTCGTCAAGCCCTGCTGTGTCAATATCCTGAAGACCCTCGAACCAGTTTCCAATATCCGCCTGCTCATCTATTTCCTCAAGATCATGGAACGCTAATTTAGAGAAATCGATAGGAGCCTCCTCGTCAACTGCGCCATCTCCAGAGGAACCTCCTCTGGTCGAGATGGCTCTGCTTGCTGGACCTGTTGGGTGAGTTGTTGTTGTCGATCTTGATTGGTTTTCAATGATGTTGTTGTTCTTTTCTTTCGGTTTCGGTTTGTTCTTGTTCCTGAAACCGTCTTCTCTCTCGCTCCTCTTACCCCGAGCCCCTCCTCCACTAAGAACCGTACTGTCAATGCTCGTTGTGACTTTGGATGAAGCACATCCGATAACATCGTCTATCAATGCTTCTCTCCTCTTTGTACTAGACACTGCACCTGCAAGACCCACAGAGCTCAGGTTTTCCGACAAAAAGGTTTCAAGTGTAACCACTGTCTAAATACATTTATGGATATGGTAAAGTTAAGAAGACAGAATGCAGCTATCATACATGTTGCAGGTGTGTCTGTGAATATGCTTTTGCATTAATCTAATAAATCTTATCCATGGTGTCATACATGCCATAGCAGAAGAAACTACATTTGAAAGATCAATCATTGAATTAACATCTAAAGGTCAGATTTTGCGTACCTGATCCCTTGGCCTCAGCTTGATGATTAGAAGGTTCATTGAGCGTGTTACTGGCTGTTCCAGAGCCGCCATTTTCAGATGATTTTGCATCGTTGCTGGGAGAAGTAAACAAAATGTCTTGAAGCGCAGGATCAGCAAAACAGCTAAGCCCAGTTTCTTCGAACTTGCGACACCTAGCAACTGTCCGCCTGATGAATGCCAGCGCCACTTGTCTTGTGACCTTATGGACTTTCAGTGCTTTACTTCCACGGCATGCCTGTTTTCAGAGTAACCATCAATAATTGGGAAACCCATATATATCTCATGTCACAACTATTCATCCAAGTTGAGTTTGATAAAAAGTGCGGCAATCACTAGCTTATTACCATTCGTTTCCTGTGAGCTGTTTCTACAAGCTGGTCCATAGCAAGATGCTCAATTTTCCTGCATGTCAGCCTCAAATCTTAGCAACAAAAAGGGTGTAACTAGAAAGATAATGAATCTGAAACAGCCAAAGCCAACCTTTTCTCCACATCTTTCCCCTTCTGGATGTTAGTATTTAGCTTCTCCAGCTTTTTCTTCTTGTTTCGGATCTATTATTGGGTCAAATATAGAATATGAGAATGGTTACTACGGGTCAAAGATGAACTTCAATAGGGAATGGGACAAAATCTCCTAGTAACACAAACTAAGCATGAAATATTCGTTTTGCATTCACCTGCTGATAAATGCATTCCTTCAACTCCATAACATCTGTGCTCATAGTTTCTTCAGCCAGATCAGGCTGTGATAAAAAAAAAAAAAACAAAGCATGGAAATCAGTAAGAAGCTCGAGTTACACGTTCACTCCTTTTAGCTCAAATTCTTGACAGATTAAATGAGTGGACACAAAACCTACCATTGCCTCAGGATACACACCAATGCTCTGTAGTTCCAGAAGAAGTCGCTCATCCAAAGACATATTCTGATACTGGGTGTCAGATGCTAGGAAGTTGGGAATGTTCACTTCCCTAGATTGCAGTTGACCCAGACCATTTGAATATGTTTCAACGCCGAGTGCAGCGTCTGAATGTGAAAGATCCTCATCCCCGATCCACTGTTCATTGCTATGGACAGATATAGACATGCTACCATTTCTGAAAGAGTTAGACACGACACTCCTATCACTGGAAAATCTGTCAAACAAACAACTCTTCGGAGTCTGAAAATCGGCGCTTGACTCTACTTCAAATTCCATTCTGTCTCTCTCTCTGAACTCGGTGTCAATATAAGTACATGAACCACAGTGAGAGTCATCGCTAGCGTAATGAAGAGACAAATTCTTCCCTCCATTGAATTGTACAACTTCTTCTCCATCATCTTCCTCAATTAAAGCAGAAAGCACCCTCTTATACAACGGAGTGCTCTCATTCAACTTTCTCATGTCCAATCTCTCAAACGAAAGTTCAGATATACATGATGAGGCTTGACCTGAATAGTCGACAGATACCTCCCCAGGGCGTTGTGGTGCTTTTGGCAATTTGACACCCTGGGACAGAAAGGAGTCTCTCTTTCATTAATGCTACATTCAGATTAAAAAGAGTATAAAACTAGATATTGCTGCAGAAGTGTACAATGCAACTTACCATGATGCTATAACCATCTACGATTGCCTCTGACAGAGATTCATCGAGTTCTTCCGCAAAATTCAGCTGTATTTTGATAATTAACAAGTTAACGAGAGTGTGAGTTGGCATACTAGAAAGAAGTCATATATAGTATCGATTATTACCTGATCCTTCGTGCTTTGCATGTCGTCTGCATTGATGGCAGCAAAGACGTGGTCCATCTTCTTCCAAAACTTCCCAGAACAAGCAAGATCTACAAAAAGATATTTGCAGTTAGAAGGAAATTCGTGGCAATAAAACTTGAAAGACAAGACATATGGAAGGATTATTACTCGCTGCCTTCCGTGCTGAATTGGCTGCTGCAAATATATCTTCACGATCATCATCAGATTCACCTGAAAAGCCAGAAATCCACTTGAATTTATGCGCAGGAACTGACACCATCAGAAGCACGAGGTGCTCTTTAGGGTATCACACAGCTTACATGCAGAGGTTACATCCAACTACCACCACTATCATACCTTAGAAATTAAATACCCTTCTTTGTACAAATAAAAATAACTGGGCAAACCAAACCTCAAATATTCAGCGTAAATCCTGTTCCCGATATAAGTAGCACTTCCCAGCAAATAGTTTGATAGTACAATCTGATAACCGGGAATATGGTAAAAGATTGGAACTTGAAATGCCAAAAGAAAAGAATTACCTGTAATATCTGAAGGAGTAGTATTTGAATTTGAGGCAAGACGAGTAGAAGGTTTACGATCTTTAACCTTTTTCGCTGGTGGACGCCCATATTTGCTGTCAAGAGAGAGAATGTAGAAGAATTGGTCTCGTTTATTTTAAGATTTATATATAATATAATACTTTCACGGTCGAAGGGACAAGAAAAAGAACTGAGTTAGGCATAAATCACCTTCTATTCTTATCTGAAGCAATCTTGACATTGTGAAGAGGCTTCTCTACTGGTAGATTCTCCGACTTAACCATGATAGGATGAAAGCCAGGAGTTGTCAACGAAGAAACACTTTCGCTCTTTCCTTGCTTCCATGCGCCACCTCCTTTATGACTAGTTTGAATCTTATTTTTCCTTACAGGAAGTAACAGCGACCCTGTTTTAGGAGTTGTGAACAAGTCGCCACTCGCAAGAGTACGCTCTCTTGTATTGTTGTCACCAGCTCCTGAGTCCTCACTTTCAGATAACCCATATGGTGATGAAGCATTCCTTAGCTCCCTTTTCATTTTTAAAAGGCTAGTATCAACAACTAAGAGTGACCCTGTGGTTCCAGGGGATGCTCTAGGACTAAAATCAGATGTAGCAAAACCTTGAGCTGAGATCTTGCTTTCAGCATGCTTTATGACAGGAGAAGCTACATTTGTTCTCCTTGTTCGAGAATTCTTAGGCAGTCTCTGGCCACCCCATTGAGCCATTGCATGTGCAGATGAACCTGCTGGCAATTGAAGCATTAGATTATTTCCCATAAACATAACAGATAGTGTATCTAGACAAAACTTAGATTGCCCCTAACCTTGTAATACTCCGGATGGGGGATCGACTTTGGATGAAGAATCAACACCCATAACGGCTGCTGTTCTTGGTGCCCTAGAAACCTTTCCTTTCAATAAAGCAGTAGAGCTGTTTGTGGGGCTATCATCCTGTAAGTTTCTCCTGGATATGCACAATTATGCATTTATCAGTGACGTAAAGAAAATTTCTGTTAAATTTAAGCCAAGTCTGCAAAAAAGCAAAAGCTTGAAGTATCTGCTCACTTATTGTTTCCCTTGGCCATAAGCCTCTGCTCGGCAAGCACCGACCGGTCCTTTGCAAGGGAAACCGTCTCCAACTCATTCCTGGATAATGCACCCATACCTGGACTGTCCGGCTCAAATGAAGCATCAAGTCTGTTAATTCCACTCACTCCGATGGAAGATTTGGATCTGCAACACATGGGACACATTATGTTTCCTTTGGGAGGGAGAGTTATGCAAGAGGGAACAATCCAGCATTATGTTGCAAGAAAATTCCACAGTATCCCAACATAATAAAATCATTTTGCTAGAGTAGGATCTACTGAAACAAATTCAAGATAAAATTCAGTTTAAGTGAGCAACTTGACAATCTTTGGCAATAACTTAAACATATAGAATATCACAAATCAATTAGATAGCAGAGTAGGTTCCCCACTAAAACATCATGAAACCGACTCAATAAACAAACGCAATATTAGACCCATTTATGTCCCTTGGACTAGAAAATCGGTAATAAAATCCTCAAATCATGTTCAGTGTTATATGTCTAGATTCCTTTTCGTTTCACATTAAGTAACCAACAGGATTACTAAATCTTATGTTTTCAAAGCATACCTGAAATTTTAAGATAAGATCTATGAGGTTTGCTAAATCTTATGTCTTCAAAGCATACCTGAAATTTTGGGTGTCACAAGAGCGCAACTTAGAGTCAGTTGCCGGCTTTGGCTGCATGACACGTTGATCAGTATTCATAACTCTGTTGCCTAGAGTAGCAACAGACCGTTTCCTTTTCATTCTTGTCTCCCATCCTTCACCACCAACAGGCAGTCTTCGTATTTTCTCCTCTATTCGCACTGGTTCTCCAGAAAGACTAGGAGGTGAATCAGAGCCCTTTTCTATAACCTGCTGCCTTGCAAAAGTAGAAACTCTACCATCCCCCTGAAAGGAATAACAGGCGGAAACCATTAAACGACAGTGACATTTGAGAAAAGCTTTTTGAACACACTTTGATATTATTGTATAAACTAATTGAGCAATCAAGAAAAATCTTTCAGATCCCATGTCTTCTATAAATATTTGAAAGCTCGCAAAACATGGAGTGACAGATGAACAGAATGGTAAAGTGCCAAGGAAGATAAATATCTTCCAACAGATCTAAAGTGAGATATAGATACAAACCCGCACATCTGCCGATGGCGTACGAGCACGCTTGTTCAATCCAAGCATCTTTTTTCTTTCCTCGGATCTTTGAGCCATACTGTCTTGTGTTCTTGGAACCTGGTTTCTGACCTTATCAAAGTTTGCTGCGTCCATTCTCTCGCCAGGTGGTATATCATTTCGCCGGCGTTTCTTTGAACTTAATATCTCCGCATATTTGTCCAATTTAAATATGGATTCACTTAGTTTCTTTGCTCGATCCCTACAAGAAACATATAAGGTTTTAGTAAAGACTAATAAAGAATGATAAGTAAGCAATAAAGCATCGTTCTAGTAGATCTGCATTGTGAAAGAGGAGCCTTAATTCAACTCTTAAGCCAACAAAATCCATACCCGGCCTCTCTGGAAGTATCTTGCACGCTTTCTTTGAAGTGTTTGAGCTCCTCTGTTGCTACAGGAGGAGATGGTTTGGGATGAGACATCCCAAAAGAATTCTCTTCCGATGAGGCCCTACTAGGGACGCCGAGAACCCTTCTAAGCTCTCCCGAGCGAGTATAGTTTTGATTGCCTAATCTAATCGGTTCCAATGTTAAGACTTGAGGCAGATTTGAGGCATCAGATGACAATCCTATGGTACCTCTGCTCAAATTGTTACCCGAACCTAGCATTGTGCCTCTGTCTACTCGCTTCACTCTAAAAGCCACTCAAACCTGCAACCAGAAAACCCCTAACACACAATCAGAAGAGAGATTCTCGCAAAACCTGAAATACAGTAATATCACTCTTATGCAACACAGGCGACTACTACCTTAATCATATAGCAACACTTGAAGCAGTTTACTTCTTACTTTTTAGTGGCGAAATCATTTCATGGAACACCGAAAAAAAACACAGATAATTTTGGAAACAACAAAATGTGAACAAAGGGCAGACTCCAACCAAAATCCCTATTCTCAAAGAATTGATGGAAAAGTTTCGAAAAAAATCTCACCTTTGAAATCTAATCCCAAGCCATGAATCAAGAACATATAACCCTAAAATCCCCCAAACGTTCGCCGTCGAATCCCGGCGAGAAAATTGCAAAACCCTAGAATCACGGAGAAGAAACCCCAAAACACGGACTTCAGGTATCAAGCTTTTCCGAGAATCCAAAGCGCGATTCGGACAGGACCAAAAGCTTTGAAAATCTCACACCAGAAATTTTCAACGAGGTCAAGCTTTGTGGTTAGATCAGAGAAAGGAAGAAAAATAACCCTTTTAGTCGGGCTTCTGGTTTGGGAGATTTTCCTACGTCCATTAACATATATATATATATATATATATATTTACGGATTCCGTATGCTTTTTTATGCAGATGACGTCATTAATCTCTCTTTCGGCTCAATAACACGGCTTGGCCGGTGTGGCATTTCGGTTCGGTTTAATTTAAGAAGTTTTTTTCTTTCTATAACTAGTTTAATACTTAGCCGAAATCCAAACTAATCTTTTCGATTTGGGGATAACGGTAGATTTTATTATTTTCCGAATGCCACTCAACGATTTTTCACTCTTATCCCGTAATGGTTATCGACAAGAAAATGCTTTCTGAAGTTTTTAGAGAAGATTTACTTCCAAAGATTCTTAAGAAAGAGTTTCAAACCGACTTTTAGTCACAGACGTAACTCTTTTACTTGTTGATGGGGAAAATGATTTATTACTCGATTAAAAAGAGAGGGTAACATAATACCATTAAGAGAAATATCTCATTAGTATTGCATGCTTATTGTGTTAACCACTAGACCAAAATAAAATTTGTTTATAGTTTGTGATATTTTTTATTGAAACTAGATAGAATTTCTTACTATTCAGTTTAGTTTTGTTCTTCTTTTTTTTAATTCTCAGTTCATGTTATTTCAACAAAATTTTGGTTCAGTTTGATTTAATTTTAGGTTCACACTTTACTACATTATGATACAAAATCTAACGACAAATCTAATTAACTACTATCAGCCTAAGATCATCATAATCATTAAAAAAAAAACAATTACAATCTGATTGGTTCGATGTACCTCACGAAAACACCCTACGATAAATGAATATGGCATTTCACACAATTTCGTATTTACTTGGTTAAATCCAGTTAGTGGATTAGACAATTAAAACGGCACTTAGCTAAAACAAGTCTTATGCACGCTCTCTTATGCCTTGGACTCGACATCAAAATTAGCCGAGTGTTGTTTGGTTACAATCTGACTATGTCATGAGTCTTTGAAGGCATCCAACATCTTGCAAGATTGAAATTTATATCAATGCAATGCTGCCACAAAGCATTTGTCGCTAATTTTGCGACCCAAATATTGTTGCAAAATCCTTTTATTAACCCTACACCCTTTAAATGTTAATAGAAACACCAACGATTTAAACTTATATCAATCGGGTAGAATCACACCTTATTAAGAATTTGACACTAAATAAATATGACTTTCAAGCGGTTCCCGTTTTAGTTTAAAACTTTTAGTAATAACAAGTTTTCTTATTCATCACATAAACCCCTTAAATAAGCCAATTTTTTAATGGGATCATTAATATTATAAGTGTAGGACGTTAAGTTATCTTGTGTAGAAGCGCCTTTATAATGTCTTCACATTTCTGCTCCTCGGCGTTTAGAAGATGTCCATAGCCTACGACCTCGTGGTATTTAATCCATGGAAGCTTCTTTGATATATATTGATTAATTTCGCGCGGAATAATCCTGTCTTCAACCCCTTGCCAAATGTGGACCGATCCTTCGCCTTCTGCAAATGGATTTTCCAATTCAGTCGGGTCGAATTCCCATGTCGCGAATCCAGCTATCATGTCCCGGTGAAGAGATTCGTGGTCTCCTTGTTGCCGAACTTTTTCCTGGGGTCAGAATAGATTATTCAAATAAATTACATGGTCAGAATGTAAAAACTCTAAAAATAAAAGCCAATGGATCTAATTCTAAACCTTATTTCCAGTTTGGCCCATAAACTTCTAAGAACTTTCACTTTAACCCCTAAATTTCCAAGACAGAACAATCCCATATGGCCATTAACTCTTCTTTGTTTTAATTTTACCCGTAAACGTTTTCTACTGTTTTAATTTGTTCCATGAACTTTTATATCACATTTACAATTTGACCCATAACGAATTCCAAAATTCAATTTGACCCCCATTAATTAGACATAAGACGGTCACACCCAACCTTAATTTTCAATTAGCTCTTTCGTTATTATAAAAATGCAAAAAAAAAAAAAAAAAAAGGTTTTAGATTTTTACCATGCCAGGGCTTGGATTCTCCGACTTCTTCTTTGCAATGACCAAATCTTTGTCGCTGCATAACGCAATGTTCTGGGAGACCATACTCTTCGATGGAAACAATTTTTGGTTCAACCACCAATACAACAGCCACGGAACATAATGAGCCACTCTAAAAGTCCACTGGTCTTCCTTTGGCATTAGCCCTAACGCTTTACTCAATATGTCTTGAGGCACTTTAGTCCACCAATAATTCACAAATGGAACCACTAAGGCTGCTCCAGCTAGTCTTTATGAAACCCAAAAGAAAAAATTAAAGACATTATTATAATTAGTTATGAGACAGAAAATTGTATAATAAACAGAACAAAATTTCTAATATTTTTATATTACCTGTGGGGAATGTATTTGAGGCAACTGTAAACTGAGTAAGCACCGAGTGATACCCCGAGAACGTAGAATTTTGGTCCGATCTTGAGTTTATCGGCTAGTTCTTGTATGTCGTATGCTTCGGTCTTGACTGTGCGTGAAGGGTTTGGATCACTTTCTCCATATCCTGCTCTATCGAAGAACACAAAGTATATCCCAAGTTCCTCAATAAGATCCTGCCCAAAAACAAAAAAAAGCATAAAGAAAATAATTGTTCATTGCGTAATTGTTATAAAAAAACAAAAAGTCCAATTTTGCGTTTGCGTTTACATGTGAGATACTAACTTTTTGCGAAAATGTTCACATTTTAAGAGAGTAAAAAAAAACATTATATTTTATTTTAAAAAAAAACATTTTTGCAGAGTAAACGCAAACGGAGAATTTTCTTTCATTTTGCATTTGTGTTTACATGTAAAATGTTTTTTTTTTTGGGTTAAGATTTAAAAAATAACAAAACTTTTTAAAAAAAATTGTAAAATAACCTCAAATGAAATTATTTAACAAAAAAAAAACCTCAAATGAAACTTTTTCTCTTGACAAAAGGGTTTTGTTTAAAATAACAAAAATAGTGGAATCAAGACAAAAAAAAAACACATCATATCATAACATGTGAAGAAAATGGCATATGACATGTGCGAGAATTGAGAAGAGAGCAAAATAACAAAAAATAAATAAATCAAAGTGTACCTTAGAGATGGGAAATTCCATGTCTTTGGAGCTACTAAACCCATGAACGACAATAATTTTGTAATTAGCATTTGCTATATCAACGCCTGATTCTCTATAAGCAAGATATCTTCCATCACCAAGCTTGATTCTCGGAGAAGTAACCGGAGGACCGTGAGGAACGCCGCAGATTCGCGGTGGTGGAGGCTTCAACGATCGGTAAATGTAGACTATAAGGCAGACGAAGATCGCAACGATCACTGAAAGCAGCATATTTGTTATATATACCTGAAACAACAGAGGCTTGAATTTTTAAAAGCTTCTGAATAATAATTATAACTTTGGAATCCTAACGAATCTTATAACTTGAATACAATTGAGATCATGAACAGAAAATCCATATTTAGATCTGATGAAAATGAGAAAGAGAGAGAGAGAGAGAAGGGACCTGAGAAAGAAAGTGAATAGGATTTGAGATGGATCAGTGATGCTTTTGGCGTTTTAGGTGAAACTATTGATCTCGTATTTATACTAGAAAATCCATATTTTGGAATATTTACAGAGTCGTCTCGATTCCTCTCTTATTCTCTGAAATTATCAGTTTATCACGGAAATGGTAAAAGAGATATGAGTGAGAATGAAGAGAGACAGAGTCACCGTCAGATTGGAATCCACTTGTTGACGTATAGCAGACAGTAGCACGCATTATTGTGACGTTGACATGCGTCATTGCTGTCTTATGATCCTTCTCTCTTTTTTTCTTTTCATATTTTTTTTTTCTCATGAATATTTATCGTATACGGAATTGAATATATTTTTTCCTGAAGCCGATATATAGCAGTAGTATACTAATTCACAACATATAAATTTTAATATACAAAATATATGAATTCTAATATATTGTGCATAAATATAATAAATTTAAATACTTTTGATCAAACATATATTAATGCCATTAATTTTAATATTTTATATATAAAATTGATCAAAACATATGTAAATGTTATTTATTTCAATATTTTTAAGTATAAAATTAATCTTCATTATTCAGTGTAAATTATAGAGCATACGATAAATCATATAACTTTTATATTTATATGAATTTGTGGACATAACAAATGAAAAATAATATATATTTTTCAATAATAAATTGTATAAATATTTGTAAATATGATTAAATATGTATAATAGACTATATCATAATAAAAATATTTGTATACTATACTAATCTAAATACATATATACACAATATATATTGTTATAAATATAAAAATAAAATAATTAAAAATAGATGATATGGTAAGTATAAAATATTACATTTAATTGTATTTAAATTTGTAAAACATATATTAATGGACTTATGTTACAAAATTAATGAGAATATGTAGAGATTTCCATCATGGTATATAGTTTTAATTGAAATGTTTCAATTGGTTAAATTAAATGACATGTCTTCTAAAATGCTCTTTGAACGACACCTAAGATTTTTTGTGAATGTTTCATATATTAATATATATATATAATACGTATAAATAAAATTTGAAAAAATAAAATTAGTTAAAAGTTAAATAATTATAAACAAAGAAACAACTAACAAAATAATTTATAACACAGTAA
This sequence comes from Pseudoturritis turrita, assembly GCA_900406555.1. NCBI lineage: Eukaryota > Viridiplantae > Streptophyta > Magnoliopsida > Brassicales > Brassicaceae > Pseudoturritis > Pseudoturritis turrita. The sequence goes on along the minus strand of OVBL01000227.1, from coordinate 1,373,494 downwards.
GGTATGCGGCTATTTAAAAGTTTCCAGCTACAAAGTTACCATTTTGAAAAATATTATTTAAAAAAAATATATTTATCAAGCTGGAAATCAAAACTTACCAAAATTATAATGAATGTATGTGTGTATGGAAATTTTCTCTACTTACAGTTGTGTATTATATTTTCTCTATTTTGTTCTTACTTTCTATCTTTTGTATTTTCTAATAAGTTTTATATTAAAACACAAGTGAAAAATATAATAAAATTGTTTGGCCATCGTAATCGTAAACCCAGGAAGCTTAAGATATTTTGTTGTTTGTAGAAATGAAAATTTATGATATTTTACTTGATCGGAAATTAGAACCGGTTATAAGTATTTGAGGAGAAATTAAAACTAAATCGAACCAAGACCGAATTAACCGAAGTGAAACTACAGAGAAGATAAAGCTTAATTTTAAAGAAGAAAACGAATAGCCATAGAAACAGTGACACGACACAGATATAAAAAGATGGAAGATGGCAACATGCAGAGATCAAAAAGAGATAAAAACAAAGAAATAACTGGAGACCAAAACCACCTGTCCACAGAAGAAACCCATTTGGACACGTGGCGAATCCTTACATGCTCGAGAACACTTGTTTGTCTTCGGAGAAGACAGAGTAGCATTCTCGTTGCACCGTTAATTCGAAGGACCTCTCATCTTTCTATATTACCTTTTTTATGCATCGTGAAAACACTCAAAAAACAAAACTTTTCATCTTCTGTGATCCACCATTGACGACGATAATAGAACAGCTTTGGTATTTTTCAGACGGTTAAAAGATTTTGCTCGATGAAGGTGCACGAGACGAGATCCCACGCACACATGTCTGGGGACGATCAGAAGGTAATTGATTCTACGATCGATTGATCTTTTAATTTTTGTTAATGTGTTGTAAATTTAATTTATTTCTTCAGAAGGGAAATTTGAGAAAGCACAAAGCAGAAGGGAAGCTTACAGAAGCTGAACAGTCTCAGAAGAAGGCCAAAAACGATAACGGCCGTTCCGTTGACGGCGCCGGAGATGTTGCGGCGGAGTATAACGAGTTTTGCAAAGCGGTTGAGGAGAATCTGTCCGTTGATCAGATTAAAGAAGTTCTTGAAACCAACGGTCAGGATTGTTCTGCTCCTCAAGAGATCTTGCTAGCTCAATGGTCAGTCTCATAACATCCTTGAAACAGACTTTTATTTGTAATGATTTTCGTATTTTGAAGTTAATTTTTTTTTTTTTTTTTCTTCTTGACTAGCCAAGATTTGCTGTTTTATGGGGCGTTAGCTAAATGTCCTTTATGCGGAGGAAATTTGATTTGCGATAATGAAAAGAGATTTATCTGTGGAGGTGAGATTAGTGAGTGGTGTAGTTGCGTGTTCAGCACGAAAAATCCGCCTAGAAAAGACGAGCCAATCAAACTCCCTGATTCCGTCATGAATTCTGCTATATCTGATGTAAATTCCCAAATTGAAGGATCCAATCCAATCCATCAAGTCTCTGTTTTCAGATATATTTTGGTTTTTTGTTGTTGTCATATTTGTTGTTTTGATGTAGTTAATCAAGAAACACCAGGACCCGAAAAGTCGACCTAAAAGAGAGTTAGGCTCAGCTGATAAACCCTTCGCGGGAGTGATGATATCTCTTATGGGACGTCTCACGAGAACACATGTAACGTAGCCTGACTATGTTGTTTGGTTGGGATCTTTATTGTGATTCCTTGCTTTACACGCTTGTTTTACTCTATCTCTGTTGTTCCAGCAATATTGGAAGAAAAAGATAGAGAGACACGGTGGGAAAGTCTCCAATTCTGTTCAAGGCGTAACGTGTTTGGTGGTTTCACCAGCTGAAAGAGAACGAGGTGGTTCCTCGAAACTGGTTGAAGCAATGTAAGGGTTTTAAGGTTTGTAATAAAATTTGTTTGTTTTCGTTTTCCAGTTCCTTAACTTTGTGTTGTTGCTCATGCCTCAAGGGAACAAGGTATACCGGTTGTGAGCGAAGCATGGTTGATCGATAGCGTAGAGAAGCAAGAAGCTCAGCCACTCGAAGCTTACGATGTGGTCAGTGATCTCTCAGTGGAAGGAAAAGGAATTCCATGGGATAAGCAAGATCCAAGCGAGGAGGCAATTGAGTCCTTATCGGCCGAGGTATCGATCTGTGTAGCCTCTAGCCTACGCTAGTTTCGAATAGGATAACTTGAAGAATCTTGTTTGTTTTTGATGTTTCAGCTCAAAATGTATGGGAAAAGAGGAGTCTACAAGGACACAAAACTCCAGGAGAAAGGAGGAAAGATTTACGAGAAAGATGGGCTCTTATATAACTGCGCCTTCTCATTATGCGATTTGGGAAAAGGGCGTAATGAGTATGATGTCCGAAAACCCCTAAAAGATTTCCGATTTTCCTAGGATGGAAGCGTTTCTTGATCTGCTGGTTTTTGCAGGTATTGTATTATGCAGCTAATTACGGTGCCTGAGAGTAACCTGAATATGTACTTCAAGAGAGGAAAAGTAGGAGATGATCCTAATGCGGAAGAGCGACTCGAGGAGTGGGAGGACGAAGAAGCTGCGATCAAAGAGTTTGTGAGGCTCTTTGAGGAGATAACAGGGAATGAATTTGAGCCATGGGAACGTGAGAAGAAGATTCAAAAGAAGCCTCATAAGTTTTTCCCAATTGATATGGTATATCCGGTCGACTCGAGCCACTTCTTGCGATTCTTGATGTGCTGGGTGATTGATTGTGTATTTTTGATGCTCTGTGGTTCTACAGGATGATGGAATCGAAGTGAGAAGTGGGGCGCTTGGTCTAAGGCAGCTCGGCGTTGCTGCTGCTCATTGCAAGCTTGATTCGTTTGTTGCAAACTTCATTAAAGTTTTGTGTGGTCAAGAGATTTATAAGTACCGTTCATGGCACATTCTTCATTTCTAGAAAGAAACCTTCACTGCTTGTGGATGGTCTGATCTTGCGTGTTTCCTCGCAGATATGCGTTGATGGAGCTCGGACTGGATCCTCCAGATCTGCCTATGGGGATGCTAACTGATATCCACCTGAAACGATGTAAGGCTTAGTGTGCCAAAGTCTTCGGGATATCACTTCTTGCTATTATGATTTTGATTTGTGAGTTTTGGCTCTGCTTTTCTCAGGCGAAGAGGTATTGCTGGAGTTTGTTGATAAGCTCAAGACAACAAAGGAGACGGGTCAGAAATCTGAGGCTATGTGGGCAGACTTCAGCTCACGGTGGTTCTCTTTGATGCACAGCACAAGGCCGATGCGATTGCACGACTTCCACGAACTCGCAGACCATGTAAGTAAATGTCTGTTCTGTTATCTGTTGTATGACTGTACACTGAAGTTTATGGCATTGGATGAATGTGGCAGGCAGCGTCTGCTTTTGAGACGGTGAGGGACATAAACACTGCCTCTCGTTTGATAGGGGACATGCGAGGAGACACACTCGATGACCCGTTGTCTGATCGTTACAAGAAACTTGGCTGCAAGATTTCTGTGGTAGACAAAGAGTCCGAAGATTACAAGATGATTGTCAAGTACCTTGAAACTACTTATGAGCCTGTGAAAGTCTCTGACGTTGTAAGCTCCGTCTCGTGGCATGGCCGTTACAAATGTTGCAGATAATTTGATTATAATGATGTGATTTGGTGTTGTTTCAGGAGTATGGTGTGTCAGTGGAGAATGTTTTTGCGGTTGAGTCAGACGCGATTCCTTCATTGGATGACATCAAGAAGTTACCAAACAAGGTCCTTTTGTGGTGTGGTAAGGAGTGGAAAAATCTGGCATTAATGTTCTTTCCCTTATCGGATTTGGTCGAATTAGTTAATGGTGTTTTCTTTTAGGGTCTCGGAGCTCAAATCTATTGAGACATATGTACAAAGGGTTCTTACCCGCAGTCTGCTCTCTTCCGGTCCCCGGTTATATGGTAATAAAAACTGCTTTTCTTTTGCATCATAGGTTTAGAATTAGATCATAAGAGTCTTTTATGATGCTTTTCTCTTTAGTTTGGGAGAGCGATAGTGTGTTCAGATGCAGCCGCAGAAGCAGCAAGGTACGGTTTCACGGCTCTGGATAGACCAGAGGGGTTTCTTGTATTGGCAGTCGCATCACTTAGCGAGGAAGTTACAGAATTCACAAATCCACCAGAGGACACAAAGACATTGGAGGATAAGAAAATCGGAGTGAAAGGGTTAGGGAGGAAGAAGACTGAAGAATCGGAGCATTTCATGTGGAGAGATGACATAAAGGTTCCTTGTGGACGATTGGTTCCATCGGAACATAAGGACAGTCCTCTCGAGTACAACGAATACGCTGTGTATGATCCGAAACAGGTAAAAAAATGCATAAATCAAGTCTGTTGTTTAAGGTTTTTCAAGAAGACGCTCTTAAGGATTTTGCCTTTGGTTTACTTGACAGACAAGTATAAGGTTCTTGGTGGAAGTGAAGTACGAGGAGAAGGGAACCGAAATAGTTGATGTCGAAACGCAGTAGATACAGATAGTGGTTTGATTTTTTTTTTGCGGTTTATGCGGCGAGAAGCCATGGAGAAACAGTTTTTGGTGTGTCATGTTTTCTTTATTAGGTTTTGCAATGGTGAATGTAAAAGTGGCTTCTTCTTTTTGGGTTGCAAGGAAACTATTAACTATATGACTGATCTGCTGTGTGAAACTTTTTGTTATGTAAATAGATTCACACGGTAATTAAATACTTTCTAACTGTTAAAAATGGTCTGCTGAGCTGTTTTTATTTTGTTTTGAGGTTTGCGTTTTGCAGCACATTTTAGTTGAGTTTGCAAACGGGTCTTGTTTGTTCTGTCTCTTTATTTGGAAGTATGTGTCTGGTTTGCCGCTACGTTAATTCCTGATATATCGGAAGCCATTTAGTTAGGTATATCGAAATTGGGAATTTTTGGAGTGAAATTAAATCAAATAAATTTTCAACGATGGTATAATTTGTCTGTACTCTGCATATTTATTTTTGTAGGTTAACCCTATGCCATCTCGGACAGAACATCATGTAGAGATAATGATGACGATACTCCTTTTCTGCAAGAGAAAGTAAGCAAGAGTAAATGTTTTTTTAAATTTAGCTTCTTATAGTATTCGACTTCCGACGCTAAATAGAAATTGTTTAAGACTTGCAATCACTATAACAAGACTCCAATAAACAACTACGAGTCTAATCACCACAACAAAACCTAATCACCACAACAAAACCTTAATAATATATCTTCTTATATTGTTGGCTTCTTTACGAAAATTTGTTGAATTATCTTTTCAAATAACGAAATTCATCTATTTTCATTAATATACTCAAACAAGTACAAAAGGATAACATAAAGATATCAGAAAAAGACCAACCCACACTACATTTCATGCATATAAATATATAGATTTATCTGTTATTCTAATTTTTCTATTGGTCCTAGCTTTATCATTGGGACCCACCTGCTGACATAGTAATATTCATATATATCTCATATCTCTCAGTCAAAGCCAAACACTTCTCTCGCTTCCTCATCGTACCAACGATGAAGCCGCCTACTCTATTTGGTAAATTTTGTCTCATATTTTAAAGTCTACATAGGAAATTAAATGTCCTGCTCCACAGTTTGTATTAGGGCTGGGCACGGAGCGGATATCCGGAAAAAATACAGTATTTGTGATCCGATTTGTTTTTGTCGGATATCTAGTTTTCCGATTTGCTTTGCTCCGAAAAATTTCGGATATCCGAAATTGCGGATATCCGGATTTTTTTCGGATATTTGCGGATATTCGGATATTCACGGATATCCGTTTTAGACCCAAAAAAATAATCAAAACACCATATTTTAAAAAAAAAATTGTTGTTTTAATATAATATTTAAACTAACTAGTAAATAAATATATTAAATTACATAATTTTATCTGATATAATTAAATAAAAATGAAAAGTGGAAGATTAAGATGGTGAAAAATGAAACATGTGTTTTTTATTTAAGAAAAAAAATCTATTTTCAATTAAAAACTAGTATCTATCTACCTATTCTTACTATAAATATTTCGCCAAATGTATTTAAAAAGTCTAAAAATGCAAATATACGTTATAAACCTATCATATTATATGTATATATAAGTAATATACGGATCGGAGCGGATATTCGGATTTTTAAAATTAGTATTTGTGATTTGCTCCGTTTTAGACGGATACTAGATTTTACTATTTGCTCCGCTTTGATTCATAACGGATATCCGAATTTTTCGGATCGAATCGGAGCGAATACCGAATCGGAGCGAATCTAACGGATAATTTGCCCAGCCCTAGTTTGTATCTCACCTTATTGGTTGAAAAAGCCTCCCACTCTTTCCCTTCTATTATAGTGAGCTTGTATATCGGCAGTTCCAAATAGGAGTGGGTATAATTTTCGTTCCGTTCCTGTTTCGATCCCAAATTCTTGAACGAAAATGCATTGTTTTGTTTCTATTTGGAAATGGAATAAGATATATCATCCCTTTAACATTATTTGTGAAGTTATCTGAAAAAACGTTTACGTGTCACCTCCACAATCACTCATACTAAAAAAATTATGACGTGAATTGAAAAAATATGATTTGGTTTAAAAAATAATGGCATGACAAATTTTTAAATAAATTTTCAAGTATTCCCTTAACATTATTTGTGAAGTTATTTGAGAGAAAACGCTTACGTGTCACCTTCACAATCACTCTCACCAAAAGAATTATGACGTGATTTGAAAAAATATGATTTGGCTTAAAAAATAATGACATGACAAATTTTTAAATAAAATTTTTCGAGTGTGCCCTTAACATTATTTGTGAAGTGATTTTGGAGAAAACGCTTACGTGTCACCTTCACAATCACTCTCACCAAAAGAATTATGATGTGACTTAAAAAAGTATGATTTGGTTTAAAAAATAATGACATGGAAAACTTTTAAAGGAATTATGACGTGGCTTAAAAAAATATGATTTGGTTTAAAAAATAATGACATGGGAAACTTTTAAAGAAATTTTTGATTAAAAATTTAAATTAATCATAACTAAATCTCCTACGAAATCTTCCATAACTAAATTTATTTATTTAGTTTTCTTTAAAAAATTAATTTGAAATTAACGAAACCCATATATTCCATAAATAAATATTTACCAAATTTTGTGACTGGATTATTAAAAAAAATACGTATTCTTTTAGTTACCAAATTTAAAAACGTTTAATTACTACTTTTTCTTACATATTGAAATTTGACCCAAAAAATACGTAAAATTATGAAATTTGACCAACCAATGAGCGGTTTTTATCATGCCTTAAAGTATTTGTTTTATATAATTTTGCATTACTCAATACTCATCTCAAGTATAAATTTTTTTGGTAAAAATTAATTAATTTTGTTTTTTAAATTCAATTAAAAATATTAACTAATCAAATTAATCCAAAATCTAAACAAAACAAAAATTAAATTTTAAATTTATTTTCACCATTACTATATCTTTCTTAAAACAAAATTCAAATCCCCTGAATATTATTTGTGAAGTGATTTTGGAGAAAACGCTTACGTGTCACCTTCACAATCACTCTCACCAAAAGAATTATGACGTGGCATGAAAAAATATGATTTGACTTAAACAATAATGACATGGCAAATATTTAAAGAAATTTTCGATTATAAATTTAAATTAATCATAACTAAATCTCCTACGAAATCTTCTATAACTAAATTTATATTTATTTTAAAAAAAAATTAATTTGAAATTAACGAAACTCATATATTTCATAAATAAATACTTACCAAATTTTGTGACTGAACTATTAAAAAAAATACGTATTCTTTTAATTACCAAATTTAAAAATGTTTAATTACTACTTTTTCTTACATATTGAAATTTGATCAAAAATACGTAAAAGTATGAAGTTTGATGGAATTTGACTAACCAATGAACGGTTCTTATCATGCCTTAAAGTATTTTTTTTAATATATTTTTGCATTACTCATCTCAAGTATAAATATTTTTGGTAAAAAGTAAGTAATTTTGTTTTTTAAATTCAATTAAAAAGTATTAACTAATCAAATTAATCCAAAATCTATAACTAAAAAAAAAATTAAATTTTAAATTTATTTTCACCATTACTATACCTTTTTTAAAACAATATTCGAATCCCCTTAACATTATTTATGAAGTGATTTTGGAGAAACACTTACGTGACAGGACAAATACTTAAAAGAAAATTTCGATTATAAATATTTCGACAACTCTCTATGTAAGACATTTGTACACAACTAACACATATCTCCGTAGCAATTGCCGATTAAAAAGCACAAGAACTTATCTTTTCTGATCTGATGGTAAGTACGAACTGGGTTGCATCCCTTATGTTTACTATTCTTCATGTAGTGATAGCCCATTGTTTCTGATGTCAGGCGTATTGGTTTTTGATACATGTTAACAATATTATTTTGTGGTTACAGGAAAACAAAATCAGGATTCAGGGCCACTATCAAAAAGCAATATTGGTTTAAAGAGATATTGGTTTATTTTAAAAAAATGAATAGATAAAAATACAAATAATCATTATTTTATGGATTTTGTGATCAAATTTATTGGAATGATACGTTATTTGGTGATATTATCTTCTGAAATATTTTACTATCTTATTAAAAGAGAGCTGATATTTTTAAAATTGATATAGAATATTATATTCAAAATTAAAATTGATTATTGATTATGAAAATATTTTAATATCGTATAAAAAGATATCCGATTTTGTTAATGAAATATATATAATATCATATTCAATCTTATGCAATTTTAAATATATATTATTCTTTTTTTGGATTGTATAGATTTTATGATATTGATTTTTATATATTTTCTGATAATCGAATATATTTAACGTACATTAATTTTTTGAGGTTTAAAAGTTTAATTTAAAATTCAATAATAACTAAAGTTTTGTTTATGATGTTTCTTAATGTAATTAATATTGAATTTTCCTAATAATATTTAATATTTGCTTTTTCGAATTAAAAATAAATTAGCGTAAAGTAAATACGTATTTATTATTAATTTTAAATATATATCTTTTTTTTTGTTAGCCAAAATTCTTTTGGTCTTCTAGTGTTTTAATGTGTCTTCTAGTGTTTTAATGTTTTTTTAGATAAAGAAAAAAAAGAATATATCGGTTATTCAATGTTTTTTTTAATTATAAAATACATTATTAAAAAATACATATGGTATTTGTTATTAATTTTTAAAAAGAATTCAAGTGGTATAACATTGTAATTTTATGGAAATTTGTGAGTGAATTAAATATGATGATCTGTCATAATAAAATTGATGAGAGTGTTTGTGGAGCTGACACGTAAGCGTTCTTTAATATTACGGTTTTTTTGTTTTACAAATTATGATATAACGGTTGGTGTTTAAAAAATCACATAAAATTTTGTTGGTAAGTAATAATACCACTTATGTCATATTAGTAATAATACCACTTATGCCAAATATAAAAATTATTTATCTCATAGTTTTTGGTATCTATGATTCGAGATGATATGTTTTTATTTATTTCATATAATTATATCTTTTCATATCTTCTATATATTGCAAACTAAACTTTAGTACGTAATAAATTGAAATTTATTATCTCACGCTTGACGAGGATTGAAATCTAGTATTATATATAAGTGAATATATATATATATATTATAATTTAATGTTAATTTTCTATTTTTGTTCTTCTAATATGTAACCAAAGTAATTAATTATTATATATCATATAAATAATGATTAATTTCAGATGATTTTTATAATTGTCATATTCATTAATTTTTTAGAACTTTTGTTCCATTTTGTTTTGTTCTGAAAATTTTAAATATGATGTAAATAAAACAATTATTTTTTGTGATTTCCGTCCCATTTTCGTTCCATTCTTAAAAAATATGTCCCAAATTCCCGTTTATCCATCCATAATCCCAAAATGTGTCTTAATACGTACGATCTTATGATATTGTATGTTATACAATTGTAATTACTGAAAATCTTGATCACGGCAAACACAAAAATTGTAGTATTAAAGAACGCATATATAAAAGAAAGAAAAAGAAATCATATATGAGACACTTGAAATTTGAAACTTTCACAACACTTATGAGTCTGGGATCCAACACATTAGATCTTCATTGGGCGACGAACAATTACGTCCGAACAATATATACATACACATATATGTGTATATACCATATTTAATTTCAAATAAAAAATCTTCTGACAACAACAATAAGTAAACTAGTCTTTACAAACAAGAAGTTATAGTTCTTTTTTTTTTTTTGTTAGTTAATTAGTTCATCTTATTTTTGTTTTGTTTTGTTAAAAGTTATCTTTTATCTAGCCGTTTTATGCAATCGAAACAACAAAACCGATTTAAGGAATTACATAGGACTAGGCATATTATCCGAATCGAATGAAACTGAACCGATTCGGATGGAACCGAAAATATTAAATTATTCGAATGGTTCGTATTTCTAAAAATTTTGGGTATCGATTCAGATTTTATCCAAAATATCCGAGAATACCCGAAATTAAACCAAATGTTATCGAATTTCTGATATTCACCGGATCCAAAATTGAATTTTTAACAAAATTGAACACATTTGATTGAACTAACTGAAATCTAAATTATATGAATTATCCTAATTTCAACCAACTTTGGATATTCACCGGGTCTGAGTTAATTTTTTTGAACCAAATTTTATTGAATTAACCGAAACCTAAATTATATGAATTATCCAAATTATCATAAAATCCAACCAAGATATCATAAAATCCAATTAAAATATTATTTAGTTATAATTTAGTTCCCATAAATTCGAAGTTATTTTAACCGAGTTTTAAACAACCCGAACTAAACCGAATTTTGTTTGATTCCAATTCGGTACATATTTTTACATATTCAAATTATCTGATACCCGAAATAACTGAATCGAAATATCCTAATTAAAACAATCAATTTTTTTTTTGTATTTAGAAAACATATACCACAATTTTAACATTTAAAAAATCCAACTGAAAAGAAAGTCCAAAATTCAAAGTTTGACAAGAGTCAATAGTCTTCACATACAAAAGCTGTCACGTTAGTGAGTAAAACCACATACACGTAGACACTATGTTCCATATTAACACGAAGAAACAACAGTAACAAAAAAACAATTAATACAAACCTTCTACGTACACTGATTTCTCCACCTTAAAATTTACTATCTCTCTTTGGTCTCATCTTCTTAAACTTCCCTCACTGAAGTTTCATACTTCTCCATTTCTCTCAAGGTTGAGGTTGTGTACATTTATCTCATTCTCTGTTGTCTTCTTAATACATTTTTGTTCTTCCTATTTTTTGTCTTCTTCAATCTTAGATGAGATTTTAAAAGTACATAAGTTTTGGAGTGAAGCTTTTTGTAAATTTCTTATATCTTGTTTCAGAAAGATGGACGGATATCGACGTGGAATTGGTGCTGGTTCAAGTAAAAAGAAGGCTCGCAGCAAAGTCCTACAAGAGCAAAGACGACAAAAACAGGGGAAAACTGAAAAAGCCAAAAACAGAGAGCAAGAGGAAATGATGGGAGCGGTAGGCATGAAACTGATTTAGTAAAATATGTTCATAAATACGTTTTTGTTTTCTAAGCAACTTTTTGTTTTATTTTAGGATTTTGGTGATGATAGCAAAATAGGAAAAGACTGGAGTTTGATATATGGAATGGTTTGCAAAGTCATCAAGCAACAAAGAGGTAAAAAAACGAGACTGTTTAACTTGTTTACGAAGTGGGTTTGATGGTCCTTTTTTTTTTTTTTTTATCACTTGTGGCTTCTTGTGTGACCATTGCTTTTGGACTTCACAATGTTGGTTGGTTATTATTATTAAAAAAAAAATTCATAAGTAAACAACGTTAAATTCATCATTTATAAATCCTAAAATTGTTTGGATGATATGAATGGGTATTAATTTTACATGTAACTTTTTGGTAATTTATTGGCAGCTATATGTTGGAGTCGAGCTCTAACTTGTCTTTTGGAGGCAGCATTCAACAAAGGAAGGCTTCCCACATAAACTTATGAGTTTTCACATGAAGAGCTTGTACAAGCTATAAAGTTGGATGCAAGCATACAATTTGAAGTAGGTAGCATCAACACGGCGGTGAAGCGTATTCAAAAGAAAGGATTGGTGAAGATAAACTCAAAAAACGTAACTAGTTACCATCTTCTTGCAACTACATACAAATAAATTTCTTCATTGGCCAAAGTGTTTGCAAAATGTGTGCAGTCATGGGACGAAGATGGGTATCGAGCAAGGTGGAAATTTGAAGTGAGACCAATTGTTAACTGCCAAGTCCTTAAAGAACAAGTGCTATTGCAACCTGTCGGTATTATAATGGATGTTGATTCAGAGTTTCTTGATGGAACAGGCAAGGTGAGATTAATTATTATTCATTTGCTACACACATATATATATATATATATATATATATATATATATATATATGTGTGTGTGTGTGTGTGTGTGGACATGGATGAAAAAACTAAACTAGTACTTTTGTTTCAATTTTTTTTTTTTGCAGGAATTCTACAGAGTAAGAGTTATTGGAGAAGGGGCTGAACGACATGCACTCATCGTCATTGGATACGGCAGGACCAAAGATGGACAATTCTTCTTCATATGTCAGAATAGTTGGGGAAAGAAATGGGGTTTCAATGGTATTGGGAGGCTCATCATCGATGATACTTGTCCCATCTTCATCTTTTACCCCACGGGTGATCAACTACTTGGTTGATAATCGATCGATCCATCTCGGGATCCATCTACATGCTTGTTTTCTATCTAGTTTAATGGTCATGGCTTGTTTTGTTGCAAACTAATTGTCAAGTCTTATTGCTGATGGTAGACGTTTAAAAGTTATATTAATTATTAGTTATTCGGGTTTCTTGAAAAACTTTTAAAACATTTTCTTTCTAAACATATAGCATATGACAAAGGAATGTCAAAAAACCACTACACAACGCAATTCACCTCTAGAAAATTCGTTGTATGGGTTTCTTTTCGAATTTTAAGATTTTTGTTTGCGTTTAAAATAAAGTATGGTACAAGATTCATTTTAATGATGTCTAAAACGGTGAAATAAAGCCAAACTCATAAAATATAAATGATGAATTTGAGGGGGGTTTTAGGGACCGTAATCTCGTTTGCCCTCCTCTCTCCAAAATTAATCTTATATGCCCCTCTTATAAAAAAGATTTTTTTTTTCTTTCTTTTTTTTAGCAAAACGTGAGCAAATACATTTACACCCTTAATGAATCTAGAAAATTACAAACCCAACCATTGATATATCGGATTATCCACCAAACTTGGATCCCAACAATTTTAATTTAATCTATTAAAAAAAAAACTCCAAAATCCCTAATTTTTCTGCCAATTTTTTTTTCATCCTCTCTTCTCCATGTTCTTCATCTTTTCTCCTCAATTTGTCCTCAATCTCAGCATTTCTCCCCTTGTTTCTTCTCCCCTCCACGCTCGCATCCCTCCCCTAATTTTTTCGGCCAATTTTTCGTTCACCGCTGCTCCTTCCTTATCGCATCTCTCCCCATGGCGTCTTCCGCCGCTGCGTGGGTCAATTTTTCGTTCACCGAGAATGAAGCAAAGAGCAGATGCGAGTAACGCCGAGAATGAAGCAAAGAGCCGCTGCGTGGTGGCCAATTTTTCGTTCACCGCATCTCTCCCCATGGCGTCTTCCGCCGCTGCTCCTTCCTTATCTCTACTCTCTTTCACCTCGTAATCACCGTCTTCCTCCGCCACCACGCAGCGGTTCTTTGCTTCATTCGAAACAGACGGTGGTCTCAATTCATTCTTTATCACTCATCAACGCTTCTTAATCTCAGAGCTCCTTTAATTTTCTTGTTTATGCTTTGATTTTGTTTGCAATTCAATCAAATTTAGAATGAATCAGTGGTAATTATCTTGTTTATGCTTTGATTTTGTCTGATTTTTGTCTCTGTGGGTTTAGACATTGCCGAGTATGGGTGAAAGAAGTGAAAGATGAGGTGAAGACAGCGAGGAAGATGATTGTTGAATCTAAAGAGAGTTATGACACACGACTAAAAATCCAGAAGTTGAACAGTTGACAAAGGCAAAGAAAAACGGTGTTGTTGCAAGCTTGATTTCACCCAAATCGGTTCCTAAATGTATTAGCCTTAACTGAAACGAAGAAATGAGAAGGAGTTTGAAAAAGGATGTTGGGATTGCAAAATAGTGTATTTTTAGTGTAAAATCTTAACTTTGAGACTTGGAATGTTGTTTTAGGTAGTAAACTGATGTTTTTAGGTACGAAGAAATGAGAAGGATTTCTCTGTGTTTTATGATAAATTGATTTAGGTACTACTGGTGTTATTAGGTACTACTGACTTTTTGGTAAAATATTTTAAAAATGTGTATTCACCATTAAACACATATTTAAAAAAAAAAAATACAACATTTAACACATGCGCCGTCAAATAAATTAAAAATATTAAAATTTACTAATAGTTATACTTAGTTTTCCAGTAGTACCGTTTTACACATAGTAGTATTTTGACAGTTTTCACATATAATTAGTTATACCGTGTTAAAATTCTAATTTTTGTAGTAGTATTAATGCAATTGTTCCATTTAAATATAATTACTATAGTTTCATATATTAAAATATCTGAAAACACCATGTTTGTTTATTTGACATGACAATGAAGGCTTGTATTCACACATTAACCATATATATATGGTAGTTTTAAGAGAAAAAATGTTTTAGTATAAGATCGGTGCTTAAAGTCATGTGTACCCAGTAGTACCTAAGTAGCAATTAGACACAAATGTACCAATAAGTACAAAATTAACCAATAAGTAAACAAAACGTAAACAGAAAGAACACACGGAAAAAGCAATACAGTCATACTTAGTTATACGTAGTTATACCAGACAGAGAGAACTCACAAAATAAGTCTCACAGTTATACATAGTAATACCTTGTAATACCAGACAGAGAGAATTACCAAAATAAGAAGCACACATGCATATTTAGTTATACCAGACAGAGAGAACACACAAAATAAGTCTCACAGTTATACATAGTAATACCTAGTAATACCAGACAGAGATAATTACCAAAATAAGAAGCACACATGCATACTTAGTTATACCAGACAGAGAGAACATACAACATAAGTCTCACAGTTATACATAGTAGTACCTAATAATACCAGACAGAGAGAATTCCCAAAATAAGAAGCAGACAGTCATACTTAGTTATGCTTAGTTATACATAGTTATACCAGACAGAGAGAAAGCACATAATTGTACATAGTTGGGATCTTGCACGTTGGGATCATGCACATTGAGGCTATTGTATAAATAGTCAAACAAATGTCCCCTTCCTCTTCCTCTTCCTCTTCCTCGAAATTCTCCAGCGGACGGGTACCGTGTTTGTTGCATTCTTCCTTTCTTAGTTTCGTGTAGCTAAAGTGTGAATTTCAACTCCTCCCGAGATCCATCTTGTGTAATCACCTTCCCTTGAATAACATCCTCCATAATCAAAACATATGATTGTGCAATTCATTGTCTCCTGCAAAAGAATAACAGAATAACAAATATCATTAGTATATTATCAAGTATATAATTGTAGTGCTGTTTTACTAATACCAGTTACTCTCATTAGTACCAGTTGTCCTAGTAATACCAGTTACTTTCACTAGTACCAGTTGCACCAGTAATACCGGTTACTCTCACTAGTACCAGTTGTACCAGTAATACCAGGTACTCTCATTAGTACCAGTTGTGTCAGTTATACCTCTGCAAAAAACCAGAGATCTTAATCTCAACAAACCAAGGAGGGGATTTCAAACATAATGTAACCTTAAACACGAAATTTGCAGAAAAGAGAAATATCTAACCTTAATTTTGAAGATTCAACTGTGTAAGGAAGAAGAGAACAAGCTTTTACTCCTCGTTGGCTCTGTTTTTTTTCTGACGAGATGAACCAACAAAGAACAAGGACGACGAGAGGAAGAAGATGAGGAAGAATGACGACGTAAGAACGAAGAGCAGACGACGAAGAGAAGAAGAAAGACGACGTGAGGAAGAAGAAGCAGACGACGAAGAGAGGAAGAAGAAGCAGACGAAGATAGGAAGAAGAAGCTTCAACAGAGAAAAGAGAAAACGAAGAAGAATAGGCCACGTGGGGATAGGCTAGGATATATTTTTTTGTTTTTTTTTTAATTTATTGGTTGTTGAGATTATTTAATTGAGTATATAAATAATAATAAATTAAAGAGGAGTAGAGTGGAGAGAAAAAGAATAGGAGGGTAGTTAGATTTAAGGGGGGTAGTTAGAATATTTTTGTTAGATTGGGGGTTTTTAAGATTATGATCCGGGTTTTAGGCTTCATAGACATGGTTGAAAAGAACAAAATGATTTTGGGCTAGAAGGCCCTTCAACGTTTCTAAAATAATAATACTGTTGGAGAAAAACAAATAAATAAATATTGTTCAAAATAAAAGAAAGCTTTCGCCATGGAAAATCTCTAGGGTTACGTTTGATCTCATGTCTCCCAAATCAAGCGAAGAGGTTTTGATGGAGGATATTGAGTCGGAGGAGGACGAAGAAACTGAGTCGAGTATAGAAACGGAGGAGGAAGAAAGCGAACCTGAAACCGAGCCGGTATGGGGCTATGATAGCTTCGAGGACAGAGACTACTACTCCTACTCGGAAGGTGAACTCGCCGAGGCTTTCTCCGATCCGGAGTCTGTAAAGCCCGCCCTTGACTATAGACGCCAGATTTACTTGACCAGGGTATATATATATTTTGATCTTTTCTTGGAAATCCGCAAGATTTGATTGATTTTGATACCAACCCAACTAAGTAGTGATAGCTAATTCACTGATATCAAGGTTTAATCAACAAGTAGTGATTTCTTTGTATAGGGTTTTGATGTGGCTCCTGAGAGCGTTCCAAAGGATATGATTACTGGAATGTTTCCTATAGACTTGAATGACACACTCTTTGGCTGGAAGTCACCAGATGGAACCGCCCGTGGCTACATGGAGCTCATGGTCGGATTGGCTCTAGACAAGTACAACAAAAAAGAGGCTAGTTTCTCTCTACTCTCTGTCTCTCGAGACCAAATATAGAATCGAAACAAGTAGAAAGAATCAAAAGCTGTTTTGTTTTTGGGGATGGTTTAGGGATTGGATGTGAAAATGGATCATGTTGTGAGAGCAATTGCAAGGAAAGCTGCAGGAATCAAGTGTTACATAACCTTTATGGCTAGAGAGACTCCCACTGGATCCCTTGTTGAGTATCAAGCTAAGACCGAGTGGAAGCGACGCCAAGTTCACACTTATCCCATCTTTTGCAGACCCTCTCCTCCACCGGCCGATCTTAAGGAGCAGGTACCGATACAAAATCCCTCATTTCTGTGACCAAGAATCATAGTACTACTTGTTAGTTTAGTTTGTTTTTCCTTCTCTTCCTTATAAATTTTAACATTTGTGTTGCAAATAGTCTGGCCACTGGTTGATGTAATATTTGTTCTGTCTAATTGCAGGCTCGCAGAAGCACAAGGGTCAGGCCAAGATCAAGTTAGATAATCTCTGGTTGAGATTTGACATGTCTATCTTTGTGCATTCGTTAGATGTTTCTAGGAACAAAAAATTAACGTTAATCGCTGACTAATTTCCTCTAATTCCTCCTCCGTTTTCTATTGGATATCTATATATATATGGTTTTTGGGCCATTCAATTGATAGATGAAACGATTATAATTCACTTTTTAGTTTGTTTTTAAGGCTAAGATTGGTTGTCTGGGAATAGGGGTAAAAAACAGAGATGCAAATTGTTGTTATCATATGATTATTTGGACAAATTTGTTAACGACATAAAAAAACACACAACCACAGAGTCCAGAGAGATGGAGTTGTGACCAAATGGTAGACATAAAATACTGAGACAGTAACAACTTAAAAATCAAATTTACCCTATTCAGTCAAATTACACTCTTTAGGGAACCAGCCCGGTTTTATGGGAGAGTATCAATTTCTAAATTATCGTTAGTCGGTAATTAGATATTAAGCATAGATGTGTGATAAAAAAAAAAACTCAAAACTAAGAAGCAGTTTGCTCGTTGATTCTTCGACTGTTACCATACAACATAAAAAACATACAGACCCATCTCTCGGATCATCACCATTATCAAGTTAGCCAGACAACCTTTTTGGGGTTTTAAGGTAATTTAGTTGTCTCTGTAGATTCATAAGCAGCATCAGCTGAAGAAGTATCTATGTCGTTGAGACCCAACTCCTCGTTTTGCTCCCACGATCTCTCGTACTCTTCAACTGTAGTTCAAACATAAACAACACTCGTTACTCGGAACCCATTGAGTCCTGTCCTAATTCACATATTGAGTCCTAATTTATAATGTAATTCTGCAAAACTCATCAAACCAACCCCTTCTGAATGTTGTTTCTTCCTATGATGATACGAAATCAACGTCTGAATATATGTTTCGATCTAGTTCGGTTCCAGCTTAAGGCTATAGTAGTCAGGGGAAAGGAGGAATTTACATGTGAGCTGATGATCATCTTTGATATCATCTGTTATTGGGGCAATAAAGGAATTTGCTAATTCATCATCAAGAATCAAAGTCCATGGCTGTTCTAAGCTTAGGAGCTGCAAGAAAAGAAAAAAACATCTTCAATATGGAAACCAGGTCTTATTGCTTTGCTTTTTCTTGCAGATCACGGACACGACAAGGCAGTGAAGATGCTACCTTAGTGAGCCTGGATCCAAATTCTCTCCACTTGTTCTTCTTATTCTCATCCATACTGTCACCAAAAGTGAATCCGTGGACTCTTGCTAGGCCTGTGAGAACCCATAACACACTTGGGTCAGTAGCTAAGAGCTATAATCCATCACTGACATTAATAAATATCGAAACACTTTCATTATTCAGACAACGAAAGCTTTGTAAAGCAAGAATATAGGATATTTGGATCAGCTACTTGGCATACTGACTTATGCCACGGTTCAATATATCTGTTCTATAGTACTTGGATTACTTAAAAATGATTAAGGCGCGTGATTCAGACTTGACAAGGATAAAGGATAATGTTGAGATGTTGAAAGGTGATACTCACTTTCTCTGATCTGTGTGACCAACCCTTCCACTGTTGTTACCATTCCACCAAGTGTACCACCAGCTAGCTCCAGATCAAGTTCTGGGATTTTCACTCCTGCAGTGTCCGACTAAATACACGCGATAAACGGAATTCACCATTAATGACATATTAGAAGGTGTTACTCCAAAAATATAAAACATTATATAACCCATTTTGTTCATAAGTTTGTCTACTGTAATATTGCCATCAAATGTGTTATATAGCCATACCAAAGGGCCAGACAGATCAAACAAGCCTGTTCTGCATATGATCTCGGAGTTTTGTCACCTATCTGACACTTTCATAACACCTTCCACTATCATAATATATTATTTTGTGCCAGGACACGAGAATATACCATACAGTTAAAATGAAAACTATGAAGACTTTTTGCAATACCAAAATAAAATTTAGCTAGATTCATTGTCAAACCCTTTACCAAACTATATTCTGTTAAAGTTATACTTACAGCTTTCTGGAAGGGCCTATACTTTAACCGTAATGTAACATTCTCAGCTACTTTAAGCTAGCTAGAATGATATGCGGAAATCTCTCTTGATCCTTTGCTCATCCAGCAGTTTCCAAAGAGATTGGTGCGCTACTACAGTATACAAACAAATTGAAGCGAAAAACTAACCTTGATAGCGTCTCGGCTAATGTCAGCGATGTTCCTCACAGAGAGAGAATTTTCTTTCCCTTTTCAGGAATATCATCTATATTTATTTATTTTTATGATATATTAACAAGCTTTCTATAAATTATCTTTTAATACTAGATTAGGACCCGCGTATACGCGGGTTTATAATTTAATATTTTAATACCCATAAAAAAACAAAAAATAAAATCTGATTATCCGCGAAAATAAATAAAATAAAATTGAGAATGCCAACACATAACCACCAATAGAGAAACCTAGCATTTACTTGATTATCTTGATTCTCCTATTTTTTATTCTAGCTATTATTTGATATCCAATTAAATTTTATCACATGTTTCCAAATATTTTAGTTTTTTTCTAATCCTATTTGAATTAAGTTTATTTTTCATTATTTAGCTATATATATATATATTTTTTTTTAAAAATATTAACGAATTGATTCTCATATTTCTATTTTGAATTGGATTTACTTTTTAAAATCGTATTTGACTTTTTTTTACTATACACATATTATTTTTCTTTTTATTAAAAAGAAATAATAACTATTTCATCAATTATTTTTTTATTTTCTTCGGTGTTAATTACAAAGTATACTCATATCATTTTCTATTTTACTATTCGTTTACACTTCTTATTTACATATACTAATTTAAATGCTAAAATTTTCATTTTTAATATTTCTTAATTTTATTTTTCAGTTTTGCTTTAAGATTTTTTTTTTTTTTACTTTTTATGATCTAATTAATTAACATATGGAAACTTATATATTACTCATATAATTTTCTATTTTACTATTCGTTTACACTTCTTGTTTACATATACTAATTTAAATGCTAAAATTTTCTTTTTTAATATTTTCTAATTTTATTTGAGAAATTGTGAAAATTGCCACTTTTGAAATGCCACTTTTCAAAAATGCCATACTTCTAAATTTTTTTCAAAAATACCACTAAAATTATATCATTTATTCAAAATATTATTTATGTTTGGATTAACTATTTTATGTTAGGGTTTGTTATGGGTCAAAACCTTTTTTAAGGTTTAAGATTTTAGAGTTTAGGGTTTATAAAATCTTTAATAAGTGGTATTTTTGAAAATGGACAACTCATGGTGGGATTTTTGAAAATTGAGAACTCAAAAGTGGTATTTTTGAAATTCTCCCATTTTATTTTGACCTTTTCTTTAAGATTTTTTTTTTACTTTAAATTTTTGAGGTACATAAACACATATGATTAATAACATACAAATATATTACCGTGTATGAACTATTACAAAATATAAAACCAACAAAATTAATTAAAATAATAATAAAGATCATCGTATGATACATACATATATGCATACATGTTCATAACTTTTTATTTTATTTTATGGATCAACTATCATATTAAATTCAAATTTTCTATTTTACTGAAATTTACCATTACTTTATTTTACAAATATATTAATGTATGAACTATCAAAAAATATTCTCCATCTCTAATATAAATATTAATGATCACATATATTTTGCAATTAATCATCAAATTTAAATTTAAAATTTATATATTCATCAAGTTTAGCTTTATTTTTTAAGAATTTTTTTTAACCTTTTATTTCATTTTTAATTATATATTTTTCAAATCATGCGTAGGAAAAAAATTCTTAATACTTTTAGAAATTGGAAATAATATGTCTTTTGTGTAACATGAAATAATGTCTTATTTTCCTTTTTATAACTTTTTATTTACTATTTTCTTTAATTGTCCAATAATATGTCTTATTTTATTTTTCTTTTATCTTGCTATTTTCATGTAGGTACACAACAATTTGATCTAATAAATAATTAATTTACAAAAAAAATTATATTTTTACATTATTTAGATTTGACACGTGTCACAATCTCAATTAAAATTAACACATGTCACGATCTGGTGAGTTACGATTTTGCCTACGTGTCACACTCATGTTGGGCAAAATTGAAAGTAAAATAGTTTTGATCGATTTGTGTAACTCTCGAATTCATGATTTGCTTGAATGATGTATTTTTTTTATTTTCTTTCTCGATTAGTTATGACATTTTTTCTTTTTTATTTTTAAACGTATTGACATGAAACAAAATTTTTTTTTTAATGATATTTTTTTTTTTACAAATTTTCCCTTTTACCTTTTTTAATAATATTTTTTACAAATTTTTCCATTTACCTTTATTTAATGACATTTTTTTTTACAAATTTTTCCAACGATGTATTTTTTTTTCTTTCTTTCTCGATTAGTTATGGCATTTTTCTTTTTTTTTGTTTTTAAACGCATTGACATGAAACAATTTTTTTTTTTTAATGATATTTTTTACAAATTTTCTCTTTTACTTTTTTTTAATGACCTTGTTTACAAATCTTCCTTTTACTTTAGTGACATTCTTTAAATTAAAATTAACTTTATACGTTAGTATATTAACACGTGTCATTATCTCAATTAAAATGACATATGTCACGATCTAATAAATTATAATTTTGAGTGCATTCTCCTTTATATAATAAGATTATAATCCCAAGTTTGGTGCGGATCAAAATTTAGTATATATTAATTGAGAAGACATAAATAAAAAAATCATGTGTGGATCAAAAAAACTTGAAGGAACACCTCATCAATCTATTAAAAAAAAACTGATGTGGCATATTATATTAAAAACCGATCTAAAACGATATCTCAGTATGGAACGTTCCTGCCATATACAACTTATGACATTACAAAATAATCTCCACCGAATTATTACTTGTAGATATAAAACAAATTGTAATTAATTACATAAAATATCAAGCTTCCCTGTCAAATCTATATATTTTATTTACATAATATACATACTGAAGAATAAATATTTTATTCTCAATAACCATTTACGGGCCAAACCTATGGCTACCATCGACAACTCTCTATATAAGACATTTGTACACAACTAACACATATCTCCATAGCAATTGCCGATTAAAAAGCACGAGAACTTATCTTTTCTGATCTGATGGTAAGTACGAACTGGGTTGCATCCCTTATGTTCACTATTCTTCATGTAGTGATAGCCCATTGTTTCCGATGTCAGGCGTATTGGTTTTTGATACATGCTAACGATATTATTTTGTGGTTACAGGAAAACAAAATCAGGGCCACTATCAAAAACCAATATTGGTTTAAAGAGATATTGGTTTATTTAAAAAAATGAATAGATAAAAATGACAAATAATATTTTATGGATTTTGTGATCAATTTATTGGAATTTTGGTATATTGTCTTCTAAAATATTTTACTATCTTATTAAAAGAGAGCTGATATTTTTAAATTTGATATAGAATATTAGATTCAAAATTAAATTGATTATTGATTATGAAAATATTTTAATATCGTATAAAAAGATGTCCGATTTTGTTAATGAAATATATAGAATATCATATTCAAAATTATATCAATCTTATGCAATTTTAAATACATATTATTCTTTTTTTTTATTGTATAGATTTTATGATATTGATTTTTATATATTTTCTGATGATCGAATATATTTAACGTACATTAATTTTTTGAGGTTTAAAAGTTTAATTTAAAATTCAATATTTACTAAAGTTTTGTTTATGATGTTTCTTAACATAATTAATATTGAATTTTCCTAATAATATTTAATATTTGTGTTTTCGAATTAAAAATAAATTAGCGTAAAGCAAATACGTATTTATTATTAATTTTAAATTTTTGTTAGCCATTTGTTAGCCAAAAGTCTTTTGGTCTTCTAGTGTTTTAATGTTTATTCAATGGTCCATCATCTCCAAACAATCCCAAGAATTTCGATTAGCCGCGAAAGTCAGCGACTTTTAGAAAGTTGGTTTGCGAGCAACACATTAGGGGAAAAAAAGAAGAAGAAGCTAAAAGCATGAAACTTTGTGCTCATCAAAAGCTACTTTTTTGTTAAGGGAATATGATTATCTTCGTTGATAGTTCCTGCAAATTTCTTGAAAAACAAAAAAAATTCAGCATTTTTCCCAAAGAGAAGTTGGTTATGCACCTAAACACCAATCGGCTACTTAAAATTATAAGGCAAAGTTGGAGAGACTAAACCATAAAAGACAAAGCAGAGAGAAGAGAATCTCTTCAAGAGACAGAACAGAGAGGTTTGTACCTCGAGCAGACACAGAACAGAGAGAGAGAGAGAGAGACGGCTCTGTTGCTGGCGTTCGTAATCTTTTTTTCTCAATTTTCTTCTTCTTCTCCTTCGCCTTAACGACATCTTTTTTAATCTCTTGTTAAATCGAAAACATCCGACGTACAGACATCTTGACGGCCACCGCATAAGGTAAATTTACTTTTTTTTGTTTTTTTTGTTTTTGATAACTGGCTTGGAGTATTTTTTGGGTCTAGCCCAGTACATAATCAGTAAGCCCAATAAAAGAGAAACCAATGATTTTTTTCTTGGAAACACGACAAATCGACCGTTAGTCACACAATCTTGAAATCCTATATTCATCTAAACCAACAGTTAAACAAGTCGCATAGTTGTCAGATCGATTCTTTTTTTTTTTCCGTCTGAAATCTTTGTTTAGAATACATGAAGGATTACAGAGTAGAATACAGCATAGGGTACATGGAATAATACAACATTATAATACTAGGTAGAATACTGGGTAGAATACTAAAACCACGCCTAAAACATAATTTGGATGACTAGAAAATCGAGCTACCACATAAAATGAGAAAAGGAAGAGACACTCGTAAAACAAAAGGAGAGCGAGAAAAGAGCAGCAGACGCGGAACTACAAAACTCACAAATCGTTGCCATTATGGGGAGAACCCGCGAAACATAGACCCAAATACGACGAAAAACCCGATCAAATAACCACAGTCGAAAATCAAACTCCTACCCACCTAATCTTCACCCTAAAGAGTCTAAATCTAGAACTTTGCATCCCCATACAAGATTAGCCTTACAAGAACCGACTATAGAAGACCACAAGCGAAAACTATTTATTGACTAATCTAGAAGGCGGTGGAAAGAAAGTGTAAAAGGTTCAACGATAAAACATAGGATAATCGAAGATTATCCACCCTAGACAGACAACTACGCCCACAGCCTCCAAGATTCAAGGAACCAGATTTACAAAGCATGGATTGAACAGAAGCTACCTCCAACAGAGCAATAGCAGATCCAGATCGCGATTAAACCCAATCATACAGCGAGGGCGACGGCGAGACCATAACTCCTACCCTCCGCAAAAGACTAACTCCGACCACAACCAACTAAGATAAAACAAACTGAAGATCGATGAGGGGAGACACCCAAAACAGATGGAGAAGACAGATCGACGAAACTACTGAGGAAGGCGGACAGAACTTGTGACACCAACAATAGGACAAGGCCGGAGCCATCGTGAATCACCGATGAACGAAGCACAACATCAAATCTTCTACAGGAAAACAGATCTCGATTGTCCGACATTAGAGATGGAGGCGATTGCTCAAGAGCACCGTCAGCCAAAGAAGAACTGACGCCACCAGGAAGGTGAAAACCGAGACCCCTACCAGCGGAATCTGCTATTCACACCTCCGAGATCCACCACGTCAAAAAAAAATCATTTTAGATGCTTGTCGAAGAGAAGAAAAGACAAAACTAAAACAATATAAAACGGGGAGGACCGGTTCCAGCACTATGGAAGTCGCCGGTAGCCAGTCAAAACACACACGAAAACGGATATGGGTTCGTCGGTGGCAGCACTTCTTTGAGAGAAAAAATTAGGGTTGTTGTCAAATCGATTCTTGTAAACCATTATAAATAAAA
Source organism: Pseudoturritis turrita (assembly GCA_900406555.1). Taxonomy (NCBI): domain Eukaryota; kingdom Viridiplantae; phylum Streptophyta; class Magnoliopsida; order Brassicales; family Brassicaceae; genus Pseudoturritis; species Pseudoturritis turrita. The sequence continues at coordinate 1,347,806 of OVBL01000227.1, read as the reverse complement.
TTATTTGGATGAAAATCTTTTGATAAAATATCATATATTATATCAATAAAAAAAATTCATTAATTCTTTAAAGGATCAAAATTTTATGTTATTAAAACAATTTTAACAACTATGGCGATCATATCATATGTTATATATTTAATATTCAATTACTCATGCATATTTTGATATGGTCTCGTTATAAGTTTATAGCTCATGATTATATATAATCTAATATAAACAAACTTAGCAATAACGATTATCAATTGATTTATGGACATCATTGAAAGAGAGTGAAATGGCTCCTTTATTTTTATAAGGATTATTGAGATCAATTAAGCATTACAAATTAAAAGATTTTTTTTTAAAATTGCAGTATTTACATGCTTAATTGCATTGACATGCATCATTCATTCATTTGCAATAAATCTAACCAAGGTCATTATTCTCTTCCATAGATGATTCAGAGAAGCATTTGTTTAAAGTATTATCAAAGCTTTTCAATAACCAATTTAAGTTTTTTTTTATAAAATGTTTTTTTTAACATCATATAATAATATAGAATAAATGCAAATTTTGGCTCTAGTACCAATCGAAGGGTTACATCACATCATAGCAAATAAATTTGCACCTTCAATAAAGACCTGTATATGCATTTCTATTAACTTATGTATAGAAAAAAATTGATAAATACTTATTAACTACTATTGACAGACTTCCTTCGAAAAGGTAACAAATTCTCCACTTGGGCTCCGGAACGACTCTTTCGTAGAAACTCTTTGCGTTGACTGTTGATTTGTGCGTGCATGCGAACTTATTAAATGCGAACACGACGAGTACATGCAAATTACATCAATATTACATATTATTATTATTTGGATTTTTTTTTTTTTTTTTTTGATAAAATTTTACCCAGAACATAAAACCTAATTTTATATTAGTCATAGGATGTGTCTGTGTAACGGCGGGGGGTATTGGTGTGGTTCATAAGTTTTAAGGGTGTCTCCCATATTCAAACCCCACGTGACACCCATATCTAAGCTTTACAAAAATGGAATAAATACATTGAACTAGATATCGTACATGTGCCATACTGTTTTTAAGTGTCTTAATTTCTCACCTATCACTCGATAAAATGTCTTCGTAAGTCCACTGCACCGTTGCCATACCTATCTATTCCTTATTTTAATTTGGGGAATTGTAATCCTTTATACATTATTATAACAAAAACATGCAAGTGTTTATGATAACATCGTTATTTTGTTACTATCTGGATTCAAATATGTTAAAATTTATGTTGTTGACAAAAAAAAATAAAATCTTTTGTTGTTGTCGGTGGCCATTGGCCGGGTTGTATTTGGCCGGAAGCAAAGCATAAACTCGTTCTTTTTTTGTTTGACCTTTGCTTGGAACAAATATGTTACTGTTGAGTCAGTTGGTTTTGGGTTTTAGCATGATTGTTTAATATGGTGTGTTTTGTAGCCAACGAGATTATCCTCTTCCAGGTTAATTAGCTTCAGCTCGAATTATCGGGTTATAAAGAAAAAATTCTTTATATATATATATACTTGAAAAGATTTAAAAATATATATTTTATGTTTGTGTCGATCAACAAACAATTTAGTGAAGGTTTTGTCTTTTTCTCTAAAATATAATTTTAGTTTTATAAACATTCATAAAACATGTCATTCATTTATACTTCTAAATTCCAATTACAATTGGTTTATAAAGATTTGTTTCCGCTAGCTACTAATGAATTCTTTAAGCTTATAATTAATTGATTTGAAAATATTTTAATTATTTATATAACCAATTTATATTATACATTTTTATGATTTTTAACGTAGGATATATAGATATGTATTAAATAGCTGTTGTGCGATATGCATAATTTCTTTTACGCGCTAAAGTCTTTCTTTCTTCTCTGCTTGTGGAAATTTCCTCTATAATTTAAGATTGTGATGTGGATTTCTTTGTGTTAGGTATAGAGAAATATTTGATTTTAGTTTTAGAATATATATTACATAGTTTTAGAATTTTATTTTATTTTTTATAGTTGAGATTGTGTTTAATTTTATAGAACAACCTTGCTTCGAGTTTACATAATACAACAACAACATCATTGCCTTCGAGTTTACATAAATTTTCTAAAACAGTATTCCTTGTGTTTTTCTTTAATTTTCTGGTTAATAAGTATTCCTTGTGTTTATAGTTAGTGTCGTTAACAAAAATATTTCCCATAAATTAAGTAATTTGTTGATGGAAATACATGTTGAAATTGTTGACTAATGCAAGATTATTTTGCTGTAAGCCATCGATCTCTTATATATGCCAATGGAGCCAAACTTAAAACTCTCAAAAGATGAAAGACTATGTTACCACTTATCAGATGCTGAGCCTTATTGAACATTCGTGGGGGCCGGCAATAATGATTATTAAACCAAACAGATTAATTATCTCAAAGGTACTCCATGCCAATGAGAACCTCAGTTACAAGCTTCATAATAAGTACTACATTAATCATCTCAAAGGTATACTCTTGGTCAATGTTTATTTTACTCTTGTTACGTCTTGATGTAGGTAGATCAATCGAAGTGTTTCACTAATTCGCATATCATATGTTTATACACGTCGGTATGTTTCTGGATTCTATTTGTTCATCGGCAGGGTCATTTCAAACTATTTGTAGGTTATGTTCAAAATTTTTATTAAAGATATATTTGATACGATAAAATAGTTTTTTTCAAAAATTATAGGCACTACTTGCACATGCTAAAAGATGGTTCTGTGTTCATCGGCTCTTCTTTGTTTTTTTGAGTGAAAATGATCCATAAGGTTGATGGCTATGAAGCTCTGTACCTGGGGACCAGTAGGGAAGGATCACCCACGAGGAACACTCTGTTAAAAAAGGGAAAGGTGGGTTAAGAAGAGACGAGTACTCTTGCATTAGTAATTGCTCTATAAAAAAACTCTCTTTCAAATTTGGGATGGAGATCGATACCCTTATGTAGAGGGGTTGATTACTTGTCCTCCGAGTTCTAGATATATACAAAGAAATTAATTTGGTATTTTTCTTTGTTGAAAAAGAGTATGTCGATATGGCAATATTTACGCGATTATGTATATATTGTTTTGGTTTGTTTATGTAAGTTGACATATAAATGTACGAACAAAGTCATTCCACAAAACTTCTCTACATATTTTTTTTTTCAATTTTAATTTTCTTACACATTTTACATAATCAATCATAAACTGATCACTGAATTTTAAATCCAAAATAATATCCGCAAATAGTTCATATATTTTGTAGTATTATCCGGATCCAATTCACAATTATTGAAATACTACTTCAATAAAAATGCAGAATCTAAACTAATTTAGAACATGGATTTTAGGAGTTTTTGATGTTTGATTAAACTAGAAAATCAATAAAAGCCAAGAAAGTAAATAACAATAAGTAAATAAAGCAAGAGATAAGCAATTAAAAAAATACTAAGATGTAAAAAAAAAAAAAAAGGAGTCCAAACGATTAACTATCAAGATAAAAATATTGGACCATGATCATTATTGTGAAAAACATGGATTGACAATCAAACAATGATTAACTTATAAATTAGAACTAACCCGCTTCTCTGACATACCATTTTGCTAATCACTTAATTATGCTAAACTTCTATTTAAAAATTAAATGATCAATAAGATGCATCAAGCCACATTAGCTAGAGAAAATAAACTCATATATGTGGTTTAAAAATTCCATCAAACATTATCCGAACATAAAATCCTATGATTTAAATAAAGTTAGCTAGGCTTAATGTAACATAAGTCACAAACCTAAATGAAAAATTTACCATCTAGTAATCCTAATCATTATTCAATCATCAAAATATCATAATCTAGTCTAATCCATTATCTAATATAAGGACTACTCACTACACATATTGAAGAAGCAATAAACAAGAACAAAGTAAAAGATATACCTAAGAGATAATAAATTATTCTTTAAAGCAACCAAATGTTGAAGATTTTCGTCCAATAATTTTGGGAAATGTTTAGATCTCAAAACAAACTTAGAAAATGAAACTTAGGTTTAGAATGTTCACGAAGTTGTTTAAATAATAGAAAATTTTAGATTGGATCGATCCGAGACAAACCGAATCAAATCTTGAAAAATAACAGTTTTTGGACAAACATTGGTGTGGTTATGACTAATTCCATGCCACAATGCGAACATTAGTTTTAGGACAAAAAATTGTCTGTGGGGTTGACATCGGTTTAATTATGACTGATGCCATTGACCGATGCCATCTTTGGCACCAATTTTAGTTGAGTTTCTTCGACGCATTAGAATAATGTGTGTTCACTAAATCTGTCATATATATTTTTTAAATTTCTAGATGATATGACTTGAAATCACTCTCAAATGAATTCTGATTTGTATTAAAATTTGAGTTTGATCCAACAGCATGAAGGCTTCAATATGACATGATCTTTAAAATGTTTACGCATGATTTTGCATCTTCATTTCGGTTGTTTGCATTTTAATGACTATATTTTCCATCAATCAAGTATGACACCGTTCAAAACATCAAAAAAACACCCCAAAAAATCAAAGAAACAAAAAGGAAACAAAAAATAAATAGACGGTAAAAAGGGGACATATCACAAACCGAAACTTCTTTCTAATATTTGGATTTTATCACTTAAAATGTACATTGATTTTTAACAATTTAAGCATTTGGTCTAGAACGATTCCAAATGTCAAGCCGTTGTCAATAGTTCAAGACTACTGGACCAAAAGATCCAACCCAACCATACAGCTTATCTAAAGGTGTGTTATCAAATGGATAAAAGACATACATGAATACATGATCCATCATAGATGAACATGAAAGGATAAGATTTCTAAATAATAAAGAAACCTACTGATTATTTGTTCATTTTCTAATGTGAAATAGATCGGCTCGCAACTCAAAAATGTCAGAGACTCTATCCCTGGAAAGTGTCAAAGACACGCAAATAATTATACCATTCACATTGCCAAACATTTCTTTTTTGTTAAAGATTGCCAAACTTTTTTTTCAACGAATATTTTATCAAATATTATAAAACACAAAGAGCCAACCGAGTGAATTAACTCCCAATTGTTTGGAGCAACATGTAGTCTAGATTACTACGCACGCACAAGTGAAAATCAAAAGATTATGGCAATCATATCACTGTAGGGTAAGTCCAAAATTAGAGGTACGTAAGTTGGAAACATACCGTTTTAGTGTTTTTTTTTTTTTGATAAAGTCATACCGTTGTAGTTTCTACCAAACATTATTGACAAATTTTATAACTATCAATATAGAAGTGCACCGAATTATTGCAACCCCCTATAAATGGACGGCATGGAAAGAGAAAATCACGGCATCTTCCAGCTTCCAAACTCCTCTCATTGCATAGCTGGCCTAATCAAAGCACACGTTTTAGAATTTAGAAGATTAATTATTGAACTATTGATTAGAGTTATCTGAACATTTAGTTTCGATAAATAATTATATACCTAACAGAATATTATTTTCTCTAACATTCCTATAGATTACGTTCCCTAATTGTGGCGGTACAACACGACATATACTGTATAGACATAATAATTATTCAATTTCACTATTTTCTTTGACATATCGAATAACTAAAATATATTTCTTTAGTAGAATTTTATTGATCGATAAAATTAACCCACATGGGGTTTTTTTTTATTCTGTTTTTTTTGTAGAGATATAATGATAATTTTTTTTAAGACGAAAATAAAACGCACAATAAACACAGTAAATATGGACCAAGACTTTTCTTCATAAATGTAGTCACGGTAGCTTTAATAACTATTTTTCTTTAGTTAAAAGAAAACATTTATTCTCCACAAATATATGTGAATGGTAATGTACTAATGTGAGTGTGTTATCATATGTGCCGCCTAATATCCAACTTTACACCACTCTTCCATCCACTGTCTCATAATTAGGTTGAAGATCAAAATAATTTTTTACTCTGAAAAAATTATTTAAGTTGGTTATATTTATATGAATTTTCCGATTTTTGTTTATGGTGGCGCAGCCTATAAGACACATTAATCATCTCTTAATCATAAACATTTTATTTTTGAAAAATTAGTTGGGGGGTGCGTTCAAGGCAGTTGCCCTGATTCATAAACGTCCGATATTACGTTGTACGAACATGTCTCACGTATTAGAGATACCTTATCGATAAATCTAAACATAATTTGTTTAATGAAATCTATATTCATTATAGTTGTTATGTCATTTTACAACTATGCTCATCACCAAAAGTAATAAATGTTTTTCAACGGGAGGACTGAGATGATGGGCCGACATGTAGTTACGTTTCTTAAATGGTGAGATGTGATATTTATTATTCTAAAAAAAATATTTATTTACTAAATAGATTTTTCATCTCGTATTTTTTGTAATCAATAGGTAGGTAGGTAGATGATAAGAAAGTGTAAATATGACGATGGCCAGCAATATGGATCTCTATGTTGTACGAGTCTATATATTTAGTAACCTCGACTCTAAAGTCTTTACGTGACTCAATATTACAAGCAATTTTTGTTTTCTCTTAAGTTGGTTGAGTATATCTTATTTCAATATGGAATCCAATTGTGTTCAATTTCTTGAGGACAAGACAATTTTCATCACTGGGGCTCCTGGTTTTCTTGCTAAGGGTACGTTCTTTCTACACTTTTTTCCCTTAAAAGTTTTAATGACAGATTATGTTCAAGTAAAGTCGTAAATTGGGATCATTTCTCGGTTTGTACATGTCATTTTTGTGCAGAAGCCATGCTAATCATTTTTGTACCATTTTTCTACATCTTATTGATTCGCTTCGAGTCTAGTTTTATTATAAGATCGTGTCATTTGATAACGTTATGAAAATTTGGTAAACTAATATAAGTTTCATATTATCTTTTTAGTTATCATAGACTCTTACGATTTTTCTTCTTCTTCTGCATGAAATTGGTTCTGATTGGCATCAATATAATATTCTTATAGTAAATATATATAACCATTTTGTTGATCTTATAACCAAAAGATAGTTTATGTAAAAAAACAAAAGGTATTTTTATTAATTGGTCGGCAATTATGAATTTCTCGTTTAAATTGATATGAGAGTAATAGTGATAGGTTTTGGAAAATGTATTGATGAATTTTGGATATGTTATCATTCATTTCATGTATTGTCACACAATAGATTTTTGTGGTCCGTACATGATACATGTATATCTTCAACATATTGAAGTTCCATATAGATTTATAGTACTTATTATTAAATTATATTATAGTATTTGTTGCGATGGTGAAATATGCTTCATAGATTCTGCCTTTCCAAATTAAATACATAAAGTTTATAGCTCAATTTGTGTATATATTTTATATGTTCACTCAATCAGTATCACCATATAATATAATTATACTCCCTATATTTCATTTAGAATTTTCACACACACACACAGATATTTTTTTATAATAACTTATATTTTCCAATATTTGAACATGTCCCATTTTTCCATACTAAACCCTTTTCCATAATTATGAACCAATAGCAATTCAATTTATTCAAATATCCTCCACAATTATTTTTAAACCTTCACATTTTATTGGTCTTAGCTGTAATATATAGCACATAGAAAAACAATGAAATTAAGCTTCATGAAACAAAAAAACTAAAAACCTAAAAAATCAACTTTCATGAAACGGATGGAATATTTAAGTTGTCTTGGAAAAGCAGAATTTCAGCCCATTTATATGTAGTATATATTAAAATATACTACAAGATTTGTTAATGAAAATATTGTGTTTTTAATTTTTTTTTTTTATAGTTCTGGTAGAGAAAATTCTGAGGTTGCAACCAAATGTGAAGAAAATGTACCTTCTCTTGAGAGCTCCCGACAATAAATCAGCCATGCAGCGCCTACGTAGTGAGGTATGGTATAAATGAAATCTTATAACCAAAACACTTATTTACATAAACCTATAGGTGATCCATTAATTAACTCAATAATATCAACAATACATTTGCTTTATTACAATGGTACAACAGGTTTTGGAGATAGACCTTTTTAAGGTGTTAAGGAACGATCTAGGTGAAGAAAATCTGAATGCTTTGGTTCGTGAAAAGATCGTGCCGGTTCCGGGTGATATATCGGTCGATAATCTGGGATTAAAGGACTCTGATCTCTTACAACGTATGTGGAGTGAGATTGATATCATTATCAATATCGCAGCTACGACGAATTTCGATGAAAGGTGAAATTTTTTATGATATTTATCTTCCTTTATATAATGTTTAATTTTTTGACATCATATAATGTTTAATCTTGGGGTTGTATTTCTGATTCTTGACGAAATTACCAAAATTTAACTTTATATCCATTTTTCTTTGTTTCTTAATAAAAACCATAGATATGATATTGGTCTTGGCATCAATACATTTGGAGTTCTCAATGTTCTCAACTTTGCCAAAAAGTGTGTTAAAGGGCAATTGCTTCTCCATGTCTCAACCGGTGAGTTCTAATGTTTCTCTTACAAAACCGACCATATATGTACCGATGCTTACCTACATTTGCATTTTTCTATAGCATATGTTTGCGGAGAAAAATCGGGATTATTACTAGAGAAACCATTCAAAATGGGGGAGACTCTCAGCGGAAATGGGAAACTAGATATCAATGCAGAATTCGATCTGATGAAACAGAAATTGAAGGAGCTCGAGCATCAAGATTGTTCTGAAGAAGAAATCTCACAGTCAATGAAAGATCTTGGAATGACAAGGTTTGTGACCTAGTCACATCGTATATTTTTTTCTCAAAATATACTTTGATCACTAAAACGTTCATCGTTAATTCTCTTGAATCAATATAGGGCAAAGCTTCATGGATGGCCAAATACATATGTTTTCACCAAAGCAATGGGAGAAATGCTAATGGGAAACTATAGAGAAAATTTGCCACTTGTTATCATACGTCCGACAATGATTACTAGTACTCTTGCCGAACCATTTCCTGGTTGGATCGAAGGATTGAGGTGAATATCGGTTTATAACATATAATTGATTATAGTTTTATCAACTGAATGACGACTATATCACATGTACAAGTTATATATAATTTGTTAACTCAAGATTCATCTTCAACTTTTTTTTTTATTGTATGTGCAGAACTATAGATAGTGTGATTGTTGCATATGGTAAAGGACGGCTTAAATGTTTTCTTGCCGATTCAAACTCAGTCTTTGACCTTGTAAGTCATAATCTAACACCTAAATCAATTTATAGCATATTAAATAACACATTTCTTGTGTAGATTGATTATATACAATTCCTTGACAATCTATTGATGGGATAAAAAATTTAATAACATTTTCAGATACCAGCAGACATGGTGGTGAACGCAATGATTGCAACCGCGACAGCTCACTCGGGAGAAACCGGTGTTCAGGCAATATACCATGTTGGTTCTTCTTGTCAGAATCCGGTCACGTTTGGACAACTTCACGATATCAATGCTCGTTACTTCAATAAAAGACCTTTGGTAGGTCGCAATGGTTCACCAATCATAGTATCCAAAGGAACGATTTTGTCCACTATGGGTCAATTCAGCCTCTATATGACCCTTCGTTACAAGCTACCTCTACAGGTACTTTACCTGAAACAAGTTTAAATTAGAACTGAAATTTATTTATGTTCGGTTCACGTTTGATTTGGGTTTGGATAAAAAAATATAATAAAAATAAAAAGTAACTACGTTTAATTAAAGATAAATATGGATTTTAGTATATTTAAATTTACTTTTGTATACATCAACTTAAAAATATTAAATTTTAATAAATTTTGTTTTATTCCATTCGGTTGCATAAAATTTAAATTTGGTTTCGGTTTTAATTGATTTATTTGTATAAGAGTTTTTCGACTGTGTGAGTTATTATTCGGTTTCATTTTGAGTTGATGAATTTCGGTTAAGTTCGATTATTTTGGTTCAATTCGATTTTTATGTCTATCCCTATCCAGATATGGATGGCCACCATTGTTTCTCATTTAATTTTGTTTTCTTTTTATTTTATTTCAGATACTTCGATTGATTAATATAATTTACCCATGGAGTAATTACGGAGACAATTACAATGACCTCGGCCGCAAAATCAAGCTAGCTATGCGACTAGTTGAGCTTTACCAGCCTTACTTACTCTTCAAGGGCGTGTATGTATATATCATTCATATAACTTTCACCAAATTAACTTTATGATTAAGACACTAACATATTTGTCTCTAAGGATAGTGAGAGAACAAACATTTATTATTAATTCTACACATGGTTTCGTATCTAATCTTTATGTCGACATCACAGCTTAATTGAGTCCTGACATTATATATATTCTTGTTTTGTGCAGATTTGATGATATAAATACGGAAAGGCTGCGAATGAGAAGAAAAGAGAACATCAAAGAGTTAGATGGATCGTTCGAGTTCGATCCCAAGTCCATCAATTGGGACGATTACATCACAAACACACACATTCCTGGCCTCATCACCTATGTGCTTAAACAATAAATTATTGTAGTAATATATTTGAATAATAGTACTAAACTCGTATTGTGACTATTGAAATGACGTTGTATCTCGTGTGTAATATCATTATAATTATCAACATGTTTTAAAGAATAAGATTATGTCACCATAATTTTAATTCTATGATATTGAATCATGACATGATATTCAGCCGTGCAATAGATATCTTTTGATTTCGCCATCTTAAATTTTAAATGCACTTTTGATTATTTTGAAAAATGAAAAAAATTCAAAAAAAATTCTTAAGCTTTTCATTTTTTTTTTGCAAGACCAACTTCAATCTATGGAAATTGCAAATGAACCCTTTATTTATTAAAAAACCGGTCATTTTGTCTTTATCCATGTGTCCATCATTTTAACCCACTTGGGGAGAGGTTTGGGTCGAATCCATATGCCACAAGACTGACAAAGTGGCTATGCCACTTGACCAAGTGTCTTCGGCATATTTTCGTCAAAATTCGGCATATTGTGTATGTTGTTCAACATCATAGTGAAAACAAGTTGTTTTGGTAAAAAATAAAGTTAATATATATATATATATATATATATATATATATATATATATATATATATATATATTGGGATAAAATAATTTCTTTTGAGTTAAGCGAGTCGTCTGATGCCACGTATCACACGGCGCAGTGGGACCCTTAACGTTGTTGGTGGAACTTATCTTCCAATGAAAACTCTAGAAGGGTTTGGATCTCAATTTACAATGACCCAAACAAATAGGAAAGGATGTCCAAGCCCAGCTTACACCCCGGATAGCGTATCCCGCCACCCGGAGTAAGTGGGACCTGGAGATGGGCTTCCAGGGAAACCATCATCCATATTACCACCCGGAGACGAAGCACGAAGCCCGAGTTCTTGTATCAAGAACTCGGGCTAGGTATGAAATATCTCTTACAAAAGCGTCAAGTTCAAATTCTTTTGTATCTCGATGTTTGAATCCTCAGTCAAAGGGTAAAAGCACTTTCACCTTATGCGTGCTAGGGTAAAAATAAGTGGTCCATACTTGAAGAACGATTAAAGGATAAAGTAACAGATTCCGATGGAGCACCCCGGCCCCCGATCCGCCGTGTCAGACGCTGCCAACGGTACGAAGGATCAAGTGTAGTGTAGTAGAGCTGTATGGTCATGCAAATGGCGCGAGAAGACAAAGAAAGTAGGTGAAAAGCACTCGAGTGCATCGTACCATATCAGATCCAAGAGTCCTGATCCGACCCAACTAAGGACGAGGAGCCCGGTATCCAAGCCCGGACAGGTAACGATCTATAAATACTACTATATTTCCTTCGCAAACGAGATCTGAAACTTTACACTAAAAATACAGATACTGAGCTCAATTCTCTCGAGACTAAAGCTCATTCCCTTGAGTTTAGTCTCTTTCTGGTTGTTTAGGACCGTTTTCTCCTGATCTTTATCCAGATTTCTCTTCTTTTCCGGCCATTTTTTGGCCAGAACTACTCAAATATTATGTTCTTCACCCTCTGTCTCACCACTAAATTTCTTTCACCAACTCTCAGACACTTCGTGGACCACCTTTCGTTCGGCCCGGAGTCACTCATTTCCTTTCTTTCCATTGTCCGACTATCCTTTCTCTTGCTTTCTGTGATTCATGTGGTCTCTTCTATTCTTCTCTCTTTTGTTCTATTTTCTGATTTGAATGTTGGAGAGCTGTCGGAAAACACCCAATCATATTTTCCGAGGCCTTTCCGTATTTGTTGATTGTGCATGAACGAATCTCTCCGGTAATTGTTTAAAAAAACTAGAAATCTCCGAAACAATATTGAGATAATAAATAGTACTCTGCCGACAACAAAAAAATGATGACAAATAGTACTCGTTGTGCTACTTGCTACCGAATTTATTTTTTTTGTCTACTTGCTACCGAATTGTTAGGTTTCCGTTAACAAAAATTGCAAAATGACTTTACTGGTTCAATGACTATATGACAAATCTAAGAGAATTTTATTTTTGTACGGTCAAACCAAAAGTTATTTTACTAAATAACGCTGCCTTAAAAAACAAATTTTGTGATGTAAAATAGTATTTACTAATCAAGAAAAATATATACAAAATAAATAAAGTGTTATCGGAATGAATAAAACACATGGGAATGTAGGGAATATCACTCTCACCCACTTGTTGGACCACTGCAACAAAATCAAAAGTTTTTAGTATTTGATAAAATTATCATTCTTTTTAATGTAAGTTTCCAAGAGAGACTATTTACACAACAAATTCTGGTTTTGTATCATTCTGTTGAAGGGACTAGACACAGTCCATGGCTCACTTTGAAAAAAAAGATTTATGAGCTTTTCATACAATAAATGGTTGTTGAGCCTTTTTGCGTCCTCTTGTCCTTCTCGGGTTAGCACTGATCATGCAAGAGAATGCGTCTCTCAAATCCGAATCCTCGTCAGTAGTGAGGAACTTTGCTGCAGATGGATTTGCCAACAGGAGTTTCGCAACGAGGTAACCTGCGATGGACCAAGTCTGGTATAGCCGTGCCTGTTTACCGATGAATCTTGCTCTTTTGGTGTCGTAGTACTCGGGCCATTTGTCAATAGAGATCCGTCTCTCGGCTAACTCAACCGCCTTTTCTGCAATCTCTGGTCTACCCATTTTGATGCTTGCTACTGTCAGCTGGAAAAAAAAAAAACCAAGAAGGGACCCGGATTTCAAATTAACACAAATATGGCTTTGAAATTCTCACTGATAAACCAAGCCGAAGCCAAACCTTAACAACCGTAAAACCAAAAACCTGAATGCCCAATTTATGAGGTCTACCAAAAGGGAAATAGAAATAGCTGAACTAACCTGCCATAACAAAGTTGGCCAGGAACCTCCATTGTGATAAGACCAAGGGCTGCAACAAAATCAAGATGCTTAAGGTGATAATTTGGATGGGGAAAAATTGTGGTGAAAATATAAAACATCTATTGAAGATCGTATGGAAGAGAGAAATTACGTGTTCTTTGGATCACTTCCGGTTATAATTCGCCATTCTTCACCTTCCAAAGCAGGGTAACAGATCTTGAATGGCATGTCTGCTACAAGTTCTGCCCATTTGGCTTCGACGAAATCAAGAATTGCATGCGACTGATCATTTGTAGCCAAACTGCTCACTATAGACCAAAGGTTCCCCAGAGAAAAGAATCTGAAATCCATGTGAGCGGGCTGAAGGTTTCCAATCAAATATCCTCCTCTGTTGGGCATAAAGTCCACTAACCATGAAGGGATCTGATCTGGATATATGTTGAATTTATTAACCGCGTCGTAAGAGTATTCCTCGGTCTGGTAACGGTATATTTCGTTAATTTTTTTCAGGTCCAACCAGTAGTATTCCCTGATGTGGAAAGATAATGCAACAAGACGATTGTTGAGAGCTCGGATTAGATCAGCTGATCCATCCTCTGGCGTAAGCATCTCACGTGCACAGACCAAAGCTGAATAAAACAGTGCCTGAGAGAGTATAAAAGAGAATCAAATGGCTGCAAATTCAGATTGAATGTACACAAATGCGATGAGAAATGCTCACCTGAATCTCCAGGGGATGACCATGGATACCCATTCGACGGTCTATCATGCAGGACCCATCAGTGACTAATAGAGTAGGGAACATATCAAAACCATCAGCAAGACACAGCTTTAAAATCATCTTGATTCCGGTCTGTACATCAACTCTTTCCTGCACGGAAAGATCGCCTGTGCATTTTCCATATGCTCTCAACAATATAATCCACCACAAGCCTGGGATTCCGAAACAAATAAGAAGTAAGTCAAGCTAACCTGATACCACAACAAATTCAAATATCCATCCCACATAGTTGTAAGACAGAACTTCAATATTTAAGCTTCTCTTACCAGAATCAACCGGAGCAACACGTCCAATTGCTGCTTCCCCAAAATCAGGATCTAACACTTCCTCGGTCATTGAATCATCACCGTCAAGAGGAACAATTTTCACCTTGAAACTCGCAGGCATCAAACCTTGACCTGGGCTATGGCAATCCATGGTTTTCTCCCAACTCTGGTCAAGAATAAGCATTATTTCAGCACATAACAAAACCAAATAACTTCATCATAACAATCTACCCTGAACTCGGTTTCCAGAAAGAAAAAAAAAGGCTTTTACCGGAATCATTTCTCCTTAACCACAAAAACATTTGACAATATTATGCTTCGATATGTACTAATCATATTGAGTATCGACTGCTTTTCACAAAAGTATTCAAATAAGTAGCAATTTTCTGGCTTTAGAACTAAGTCAGGAGAAACAAAGAGAGATTGTATCACCTGTAATTGGAGGGTGTAAAGGATGAAGTTGCGAACAATATCATACTCTCCTTTAAGAAGAAAGGCAATCCCCGATGGAATGAAATCACGAATGAAGACCTGATCATAATTCAAAACACTAGTGGAGTTCGGGTCATTAGCAGCAATTGTTCCAATAGGACTGCCACAATAGAAAACAATGGACTGCCTCAATAGATCCCATGCTTCATCCTCGATAGATTTTGGTCCAGGTGATGGTACGTTACCATTAGATGAAAGACTTCCGTTTACAGGTAGAGGCATTTCGTCCAAGTCGCTTTTCAATTCACTGCCCAAGCCGTCAGAAGGAAGTAACGTGGATCTGATGTTCTCCTCAACGTCATGTTTTTGGCATTTGCATCTCGTGGAAACCAATTTCTTACCCTTCAAAACACAGTTTGGACAGTGCAACAAATTTCCTCTCGCCACGGATTTTGAGACTCTTGAGATCTCATGCGAGTTTGTTGTACACCTTATGCTACTTTTAATTCTACTAACTGGTTTGAACGAGAGGATAGGAGCCGAGTTAACAAAGAAAGAAGCCAGATAACAAGATGGAGATAAAGATCCCAATGGAACGCGTAGAACTGTTTCTGAAGCCGCCATTCTGACTACCCTATTATACTCAGAGGAGTGGCTACAAGAACTGATAAAACCTCAAAATGACACCTGCAACAAGAAAAAACGAATAAGACGACATGAGAATCCAACAGAAAAGAACAAACTTTACATCGAGAGTTAGCAATGAACATCTTAAAAACTCCAAATTTGTAATGCCCAAATTACCCAATATGATTATACTAAGACTCCAAAATGAGCCGATTCGACCTGAAACATTCATTCTCAAAGCCTTATATAAAGCTCAACAAAGCTTCGGTAAAGCTTGAATCAAAATCTAAGTTACGAAATCATCAAAACAAACATGCGGCAGCTAAATGAATCAGACTCCGCAAATCACACAACACGTATAAGTTTTTCATTAGTTTTTTAGGTCATCTGCTAACTGCGATTGAACAATTTTCAGTTTCACAGAAACTGATGTAGAAAACACTATTGAACAAACTGATGAACAATTTTCATTGCTCCATCACTAAATCCGACCCGATTTTGTTCTTTTTTCCTCCGGATTTCTCAAAGATTACAAAAATGAACAAAATAAAAGCATCGGAAGCCAAAATAAGTATCAATGAAAATGGGATTAAGAGCATCGTCGCAAAGAGATAAACGATAGGGACTTACTTCTGATGATCCAGATTCAGCTTCGGGGAAAGATTTTCGAATCAGAGGAAAATTTGTCGGGAAAGAGAGGAAAAATCCTCGAGAAAAAAAACAAAATCTGCTCAAGGTCACTCGTCCAATTCCCTTATATCGAAACGACGACGTGTCTAAGCTCTAAACACTATTTTTTATATTATTGTTTTTCTTCATTTTTTTAATATATAAAAATATGCAAATGGACTAGACCCGTCCGATCCAGTTCTGTGGCCTTATGTGTTTGGTGGATTGAGTTTGGCTGACTCAGCGGAGATGATTTATACACCTATCCTAAAAAGGTTTACCAAAATATCCACTTCGATCCAATTATTTGTTTTCATTTTATTATTATTTTTCAGATAATCAAATTTACAAAATTAAAAAAAAAAAAAATTTAATATATGTTTAACATTTTCGGAGAACAAATCACAAATACTAAAAACTAAAATCTTAGTTATGTTCTATCGAAAATACGTGCATCTATAGATAAATATACATATGTAAACGGTATATTTAATAAAGTTGATATATTTACCAGTTTAACTACAAAAAAATTATCGAATACTCTAATTTGCTATACCATATTTCCTTAATGTTCGCCATATATTATTGGTATTTTTTTAGTTAGTTAGTGTTATGAAAAGAAAAGAAATCTCGTTACGTTATCTCTCAAAACCATTTAAAGATACATATCTCTCCCACTTTAAAAAAAAAAATCAGTTTTTTTAAATTCACACATGCAAGTGATCCAACCCCTGAGACTATGACAATGACCATGTAGAACCGGCTCAAAATTATTAGGACCCGGAGCAAAAAAAGATAGTATATTACTTGGAACATTTTTTTAGAAAATTAATATGAGATTTCTCCCAATTTTTTTTTTTTTAACACTCAGTAGTACTCTTAAAATCACAGATGCAAGTGAACCCACTCTCGGTACTATTACAAGAACCATGGATGTCCACAGCTCGGCGATGTAGCTTGTTATTGCAAGCTGTTTGGCATTGTTGGTCCAAACACTCTAACTTGAAGAACCCAAGCGACATGCGACAACTCTTGCATCTATAGGAGCAAAGGCACGAACCATCTCCATCACAGTAATCTCCAATGAAACTCCCAAATGTCGATGAACACCTCTGGGCACAATCGGCGCATGGTCCTCCTATTGCGGTCTGACACAATGCATTTGCTATTCCGCTTAATACAATCCCTATGTTGTTGAAAAACAAAAAAAAATATATTACTCAACAAAAAGTGATAATTTGTTTAAAAAAAAAAAAATCAAAGGTGATTAGTACCATAACATACAAACAGGACGAAAAGAGAAGTATAGAGATTCATCATCGTGACAGGATTTGAAGGACTCGATTGTTTTGAACAATTTTTTTTATGAATGTGTATATTTTTTTTATGAATGTGTATATATATATATATATATATATAAGAAATAGGAAAATCATATGTTTTTCTTTTTCTTTTGTGGGAATCGGTAGCGTATTAATTTTCCTTTTGACTTCAATGGTAATGTATTAATGTATATAATTCTTTTTTGTTACGTTTATACACAATTGGAAGTATTATTAAACAAGTGGCTGAAGCAATGAATGCTAAAATTACATATGTAAACAGATTCTAATAGTTGAGATTTGGACGGTTTGAATTACGTTACATATTGGCTTTCAATGGGTGATCCATTGAGAAAGAGAGCAAAAATAATATAATAATAGAGAAATTTCAAAAATACTACATATATGACTGTGTTTTTCAAAAATACCACTATTTGTTGTTAATTTTTCAATATATCACTGTTATATATATTATAAGATATTTATAAGAAAATTATTGTACTTTAAAACTAATTTATAAATTTGTATAAAACATGTTATAAGATGGTATACGTTTTATAACATTTTTTTAAGATAATTATAATAGTAGTAGAAACTATTGTATTCTTCAATCCAAACTCATTTTGTTCTTAAAATTACACAAATTTATACTGTTAAAACAATAGAGTTCGAATTTTTTTTAATTAAATTTAAATTTAAGAAAAAACAGATTAAAGGGTTTAAAATTAATTTATAAACTTATACAAGGCATGTTATAAAATAGTATAAGTTTTATAAATGATTATAAAAACAATAGATTAATTTATAAATTTTTATAATCATGTTATAAAATGATATTTTTAAAAGAATTTTTCCGTAATATTATTTTTGAGAATTTCGAAAGTGGTATTTCTCAAAAAAAAAATTATAATATTTCTTTCACTATTTCAGATGATATATCATTTTTTTTTTAAATGTTCAGATATGTTTGTCCTATCCGTAGAACAAAATTATCCATCATCAAAATTAAAAAAGAAAAAACGGAACATTAATTAAAAATCGTTTTTATAATATCGGTAAAAGTCATTTTTGTAATATTGTTTTTTATAATTAAAAATCGATTTTAGTGAAATGACCTTAATCTAGTGGCAATTGTAAGTCTATTGAGAACATGCACCATCACATCCGGAATCGAGTCCCACTTTCTGCAAATATTAGGATTTTGACAAATCGATCGGTCAACTGTGGTCCAATGTCGAAAAAAAAAAAAGTCTGTTTTTTATAATATCGGTAAAAGAGGGAAAAACAAAAAAGGAAACCGGTTTGAATTAGGAAATTATCCTTAATTGTTTTCCTAAACGAATTAGAAACTTGGTTTTTCCGCTATAAATACAGATTCTCCTTGCCAATAAAACTTTAACTAATTAAACCCTCAGTTCTTGCTTTCTTTCGCCTTACGTCATCTCTATCATTACCTCCTCTCGCTTCGATCGTAGCCACCACAGTCGTTGATCATGATGCAGCCTAACCCTAATCTCGATTTGGCCGGTGTTGGAGGAACACCCACCAGGATTATCTGCTTAACTGAAGCGGTTACAGATTATGATCTCATTAACGATGAAGACTACAATGATTTAATGGAGGATCTGAGAGACGAAGGTGAAAGATTTGGTAAGTATTTTTCTGCTTCTGTGTCATTAGCAACTCAGGTTATATAATAATATTTCAAGATTAGTGTAAAAGTTAATAATAAATTGTTTTGATGTGCAGGTAACTTGGTGAATGTTGTGGTACCGCGACCTAAGCGGAATCATGATCCCACACCAGGAGTTGGAAAGGTTCGGTCTCAAACCTTCTTTGAAACTTAAAAAAAAAAAACCCAATTCATGAATAAATACAGATTGTAATGATATATTAAATGCAGGTTTTCTTAGAGTATGCGGATTTGGATGGTGCATCAAGTGCTAGATTGGCGATTAATGGACGATATTTCGGAGGAAACATATTGGTGGCTGTGTTTTATCCGGAAAACAAGTATGCGCAAGGCGACTATGATGGCTGATTTATCTTCTTCTTTTACTTTTGGATTTTTTGTTTTTGTTTTAGGTGATATTTTGGTTTCACGTTTGTTCTTTTTTTTTCAGTGTTATTTTCAGATGTGTAGATTTTCCATTAATCAAATATAAAAAAAAATGGAAACGTCACCATTCACCAGTATCTTGCTGATTGAGTTTGCATCTCCAACAACATCTGGATCTGTTCTATGGTAAGAAAAAGACGCAGCAAACAATCCATCTTCTTTTAGGTTTTCAAACTCTCAAAAGAAAAAACCTTTTAAGGATGATTCACGTCCAGCAATTATGAGCTCTAGTATTTGAGTTTATGTCCATCTTCATGATTACTATCATAACCTGTAAGCTCATTGTGCATCTTAGTCTTCTTAGACCAAACAATGTTCTTCTAATTAGTGTGATCTCACCACCGCTCAAGCCAATCATTTTGGTTTTTGGTCTCAACTCGTGAAGGTACAAATGGAACAATATCTGACAATTCTTGCCTCAACAAAAACTTATTTACCCTATGGTTTTATACAAGATCCATTCATCTACCCTCTTTTATGCATGGATAAGAAATTACAGCTGTTAGAAGTCTAATCTCGTTGTGGTTTCAAAGAAATCTTTATAGAGTATGGTAATAATCGATGTGTGGATGCAATGAGTTTTCTTGTTTGAAGCAAAAAAATAAAAATAAAAAAGAGTTTTCTTGTTCTTTTATGGTAATTTCGTAGCAAGTGGTGGAAGTAAGGAAGCTTCTTGGAGTCAACTCTGCGTTTACTTAAGTCAACTCTCAAGAAGTCAAAGAAAACACGCTTATAATAATCAGCTAAAAAACTCAGGTCTCTCTCTTTCTCTCATACTGAAGATTTTAAACATTTTCAAGGAATCAGATCTTTGTCTCTGTGATACCTTCTTTAAGTTCGATAAACAAGCAAAAATTATTTGTTAAAATTCGTATATCCCCCCCAGAAAAAATGTCTTTAGGATGTCTAAGTTGTTTCAAAGTCAAGAAGAAGCAGAGCAAGAAAGAAATCAAACCCCTGAAAGCAGAGAGATTGCCAGAGCCGGTTGGAGAAAAAGAAGATGTAGAAATCGGCGCAGACAAGAAGATTCCCATTAATGAGGAATGGTCCGAATGGATAAGACAAGATCTCTCACGTGTAGGCAGCAACTATGTTGGCTCTGATCGAATGTCTGGCCCGAAAGTCGACGATTTGTTGGGAAAACTTGATGCAGGTGTCTCTTCTTCATCAATGAATAATGATTTCCACAAAGTGAAGACCTTTGATTTACGAGGAGTCACAGAAGCCGCGACCAAGTGAAGGGGTTGAGAGATGTGTTGTTTCATCACATGTAAACTTAGATCGGAAATATACACATGCAACTGTACGGTTATCTTTAAGAAAATGTGTTTGAGTGTTTGCGTTAGATCGGAAATATACACATGAAGTCTTGTTAAAAAAGAAAATTTCAAGAAACCGCGAGAGTCAACTCTGCGTTTTACATATAAATCTGCAAATACTTCAGATCTCTTTGGTTACAGCTATGCCAGAATTAGTAATTCAAGCATATCTCAGTGTTAAGAAAGCAGCAAATAATTAATTTAGACTCAAAGAATCAGAACAAGTAAATTACATTTAACTTAAAAGAATCATTCATTGTTGTACAAGCAACTCTCACTTTCCTTTTGGAGGACGGAAATAACTATAAGCCGCAAAGAATACCTGCAAAGCCGCAAACATAAGAAGCAACAAAGCTGCAAACGATGATGCAAATGTCCACGGACTATCGAAATGCGTGTGAACAAACTCTGCGCAATGAACATGGAATCCTTTAGAAGTATACTCGTTAACTCCTTCAAACACTTTTGCTAAGTAACTCTTCTCTAAGTCGAGGGCAACATCTTTGCCAATGCTTTTATAAAACCGAGAAACTTCATCCTCTGTTCCAAAATAGTTCTCAAGGATCCTTCTTTCGCTAAGAAACGCAGCATCGCTCTCTTCGTTTATAAGACAAGCCATGAAAGCTACGTAGCTCGTTATGTGGTTCGATGAATCTGCATATAACTGCTCAAATGCGACGCAATTTAAGAAGACCGTGGCCGTAAAATCATCCATGACTACAGGAGGAATATGAAGCACACCGTTACTAAACCTTATGTCTAAGACTGACTCCGTGTTCTTCCTCGGTTTGAATTTAATTCCCCGAAGATGAAGCTTCTTGGCTGATAGAACAAATCCAAGGAAACCATTATCATTCAGTGATGATTTACTGCTAGATTTCCGTCTTCCCTCGGAACAACAGAGGATTTCGAGATAGCTTTCTTTGATGCTTCTTTGAGACGAAACGGGAACAAAAGTCTTACGTATCAAATCAAGAAGATGTTTTGCTTCAAGATTATAATGTTTTTCCCAAAAGGCTTCTGGTTTTTGTAATGAGTAGTCGAAGAATTCAAAGGCGATCTCGTTTAATCCACTACAAGCAGTAACTAACTTGGATGTTTCGGAAAGAGTTTGAAGAAGAACATAAGGAACCTGATTTTCCAAAAGGAGAAGATCGGCTCGGATCGACGGCAAAATCCATGGCATTCTGAAAATAGGATCATCAAGATTAGTGTAAACAACTTTCCCAGAAACTACAAAGAACAAGGTGAGGATAAAACAACCATCAAGAACCATCATCTCAACCAACTTTTCGAAATCTAAACAAAGATCCTCGGAGTAAGAAACTCTTATATCTCCTTCCAATCTCGATACAGCTCTGACTAAATCTTGAGGATCTATTCCCTTTTCTTCCATTTTAGACACGAAAAACTTCAAGAATCTGCGTTTGTGTTGCTGGGTCAAATTGAGATGTTCTTTGCCGTGATGGTAAGGACCAATGGAGACAATCTTGGGTTCGTAAGCTTTGAGGTTGGTTCGTGCGAGGCTGTGTGGGATTCTCACGATGCAACATGACTCTGAACCAGCTGATTCTCTCAGAAGCTTCGGATTCGGACCAATATCTTCTGAAACTAGGCAATGTATGTCTACGACTGTTGTCGGAATGGGATCATGACTGTTTTCGCCGGTGCTTTGTTGGGTCTGTGGATCCATTAATTCAAACCTTCAAACCCACCTCAGATCCTCTTCTGGTAACTTGAATTTTTTTTTGCATTAGTCTTCCTCGACACGGGGAATCTTTACGAAGGATAGAGTGAAATTTCGCACTTTGCAATATTTTGGACAAGTCTCCACGTTAGGTCGGCAAAGGAACAAAAGTATTTATTGCAAGACTTTTGAAAACCCAAGTCTTTTCTTAATTTTTGCAAGAGATGACAATTTTTACAGAAATTTTATTTTTTCAGATGATAAAAACATTCCGAGCTTTCGGTCAGTAATTTCGTTGGATTAGATGTCATATCGGGTTAATTAGTCTCCTATTCGTTAGGCGGATTCGAACTCGTGATCTTGAAGTTTCATTTTCGGTTGTCATCTAATACACCGGATGAATTATTGCAATTTGTGTCATATTGCTAAATATTAATTGCAAGAAAATTCAAAATGCTATGCAAATTTTTCTTCCAAAATACAATATACCGAAAATGCTCTGTTTTCATACTCTTGATGAAGTTGAAATAGGTTGGAGCCAGACTTTAAATGAATTAATTGTTATATCAATTAATAGATCGTAATTTATTTATATTTTAACTAAAAAGAATTCCCTTGTTTAATATCCGGAAATCTTTTTCCAAACTATCACTCTTTTCTATGTCTATTTTTAAAATACAAATTTGTATATATAATTCCAATTTAATTGAAAAAAGAACATGTTCAAAATTAAAAGTTGTATACAAAACAAGAAAGATCTGTGTTGCTTTCTTGCTTTCTTCAGATTGAAATCGAGCCACTAGGTTTCTTGACTGTTGTTATTCACAGTTTCTGCAACATGCTCCATTGTGTTAGAACACAAATTTCATACTTTCCTCTCCTTGTATGTGTCAATAATTGAGTTTCCTTTGTTCTTGAAACAAACTTTGATTTTTTATAATGTACCACCGCCCAACTTCATGGTTAAATTACTGAGATGAACAAGATAATAACTCTACATCACCAAGATTTTACTATAAATTACGGATTTCTTATGGTCTGTTCTTAGTTTGCATCCAAAAAACATTGGTGCTATTTTGATAGTTGGACTTGGACTGAATCAAAAAGCACTGGGAGTAGTCAACTCTCCGTTTACTAGTCAACTTTCAAAAAGTCAAAGAACACGCTTACAATAATAATCTGCAAAAAGCCAAAAAAAAATAATTTATATTTTCCTCATACTGAATAAACATCTTCAAGAACCAGATCTTTGTCTCTTTATACCTTCGACTACAATCAACAAGCAATAGTCTTTTAAAATTCAGAAAATGTCTAAAGGATGTCTAAGTTGTCTCAACATCACATGTTTCAGGAAGAAGCAAAGTAAGAAACAACACAAACCTGTGAAAGCAGAGGATGTCGTTGAGCCGGTAGCACTAGAAGATGATGAAGAAGAAATCCCGTACAAGAATACGAACATCATAGGAACATTTGGTTACATCCAACCTGAATATGTCTCCACTAATGCCGGTTTTGATTTTGGTAAACAATCTGGGAAAGGCGATTCTTCTTCATCGTTGAAAAATGATTTCAACAGAGTGAAGACTTTTGATTTACGAGGAGTGACAAACACAATGGAGAAGTAAGGAAGAGGATGGGACTTGAGATGTAATGATTCATCATCTTGTTTTAAAATCTTTAATCTTCTCAAGCTCTAGATTGCTTTCTTATTCGATAATATAATCTTGTCTTGAGCCACTCATCCCTACGTTTACGTAACCGATTACATGTTATGTCATAATTAGTAATGAAATAACATATGTTTTAAGATAAACAATATAAATTGTTTAGAACGCAACAGAAAGAGACACATACATTCAATTGTCTTTGGGAGGACGAAAGTAAGCATAGGCCGCAAAGAAAGCTTGGAATATGGTAAGTAGAAGAAGCATCAAAGCAGCACAAGATGATAGAAATGTCCATGGTGTTGAAATGTGTATACTTGAATCGTGCCCATTGTACGTGGCATCCTTGTGAAGTGTACATGTTCACTCCCTCGAACACATTTGATAAATAACTCGTCGATATGCTGAATGAGATGTCTTTTCCGATGTTTTTGAAGAACAAAGAAACTTGATCACCCGTTCCGAAATAGTTCACTGTGATCCCTTTCTCGGCTAAGAAGGCTGCATCCTCTTCTGTGTTTATCAGGCAACCCATGAAAGTTACATAGCTTGTAATCTCGGTTGAGCATTTCATATTAAACTGTTCAAAGGCGACGCAGTTGATCAAAAGAGAGCTGATAAAATCATCAAAGACTAGTAGTGGTATTTTAAGCAAACCGTTCTTGAAACGTATGTCTAACGATGTATCTACATTCTTCCTCTGCTTGAATTTTATTCCCCGAAGACGGAGTTTACTGGCTGAGACAATTAGCCCAAGAAAAGGGCGAGGAGGAGGAGGAGGAGATGATGATGTTTGCGCTCTAGTTCTCTCCTTTGAACAACATTTCATTTCGAGACAAGTATTTTTGGGTGTCTCTGTTCTTGAATTTTCTTCAGGACCACTGAAAAGATTGATGCAGCATTGCCCTTGGGTGGTTGTTGTAGACCGAACAGGTACGAAAGTCTTACGAATGAGATCAAGAAGATGTTTTGCCCGAAGTTTCTTATGTTTCTCCCAGAACTCTTCTGGTTTTTTTATCGAATAGTTGAAGAATTTGAAGGCCATCTCGTTTAAGCTAGTGGATGGAGCTAACTTTGATGTCTCTAAAAGATCATTAAGAAGAAAGAGAGAACCTGGTTTTCTAGAAGGAGAAGATCGCTTCGAAGAGTCGGCAGTATCCATCTCAGCTTGAAGATTGGGTCGTTGAACTTCGCGTATTCAATCTCTCTTGATACGACAAGGAACAACACAAGAATGAAACAACCATCAAGAATCATCGCCTTGATCAGTTTTTGTTGATTAAAGTCAAGATTCTCGGAGTAAGAACCTCTTATATTCTGTTCCAATCCTGTGACTACATCGACTAAGTGACTTAGATTGACGTCATTTTTCTTAGCCTTCAACACGAAGAACTCTAGATAACTTTTCTTGTGCTCCTCAATCATCTTGAGATGTTCTTTATCACCCGAACGGTGAAAAGGGACTATTGAGACGATCTTGGGTTCATAGGCTGTATCGTTGGCTCTCCCGAGAGTGTGAGGGATTCTCAAGATGCAACAAGATTTATCACCTGCTGATTTCTTTAGACGGTTTGGTGGAATCACTTTCTCTAAGAGCAAAGAAGCTTCTTCTGCTTCTTCTTCGTCCGATATCATTTTACTTTCTACATTGGCTTGGCTTGGAAGATCCATGGCTCTCTTGTTATCAAACCTTTTTTTTTCCTATGTCAAATGTTTTGTTGAACAGGTAAACAAAATATTTAACGATTAATGTAAGACCACATAGTAAAGACCCAATTTAAATGATTATTTTTGCTTTCTTGCAGTATTTTACAAACAACATGTTTCTCCCGCTTAGTAGTTAAAGCCTTTCTCAGATCCAGCAGTTCACACATGGCATCACTAATGAGAATCCAAGGATGATTTGTGTGTGTGTGTGTGTGAGAGAGTTATTGTGTAAATTGGTCAACTAAACAGATTGACATCATTAATGATAGCATCTTATTATAATGATCGTTAAGACTTCGTAGGCTCCGTCACTACCATCGAGAAGAGACAAATCACGTTAATCTAGTCAACAAATCATGTGTAACATATTCACACGTTGTAACTCTATCTCATTCATATTTTTATTTAAGACTTCGTAGGCGTGGATGCTTTTGATGTCTCAAAGAATTAAGAGTTCAAGATGCGAGTTGCATTGATGTGGACAATTAGCGATTTTCCAGCGTACGATATGCTTTCTGGATGGACGATGCACGACAGACTAGCTTGTCCATATTGTTTAGATGAGACAAAAGCATTTTGGTTATCAAATGGAAGAAAACACAGTTGGTTTGATTGTCACAGAGCATTTTTACCCAAAGATCATCCGTACAGGTGGAACTCGAAAGCTTTCCGAAGAAAGCTTACCCAAAGAAAACACAGTTGGTTTGATGCTCCTGCGAGGCTCAGCATGCCACATCTTCACCCTCATAAGCTTGATGGAGCTCTATGGTAGTTCAACTAATTTTTTTTGTTCAAGATTTCAGAGTAAAACTTGTTACTGATATTTTTCCAATTCGTTTGATGTACTTGTCTTATAGGTTCAGCAGTGATGTCGTATGCCAAGACATCAAGTCTATATGGAAATCTAATTTTTGGGACCATGGTGGAATTTTAGGATGGTTTTTGAAAATAAGAAAAACGCATGGTGGTCTAACTTATATGTATTTTTTATGATGATAATAAATACATCACTAGCTTTATCAACCAATCTTTTTTTTGCAGCAAAAGTACTATTGGCATAAAGATCATCATGAGGCAGTATATAAAGGTTGGAAGAAACACTGCCAGGATTCAATCTCAAGCCGTGTTAGCCAGAGGAAGAAATTAGGGAAGAAGCCTGATTACATTAGCGCCGAGGACTGGAAGCTGATGCAGGATACTTGGGGAACTGTTGAAATGATCCAGATCTGCAAAACTGCATCCGAAAATTGATGCTCAGATCAAGACGGGACAGGAATGCACCGCCATGTTGCTGGGGCAAAAAAGTTTGTTACCATTAGTGAGGAGATGGTAAATGTAGCTAGCTTAGATTATATTTTATTTATCAGTTATTAATATTTCTTATTGATATGAACTGTGTAAACTTTTATCCTTCTAGGCAGCAGAGGCTGGTGGACGAGCAACATCAATTACTGAGGTAGTTAGGAAGACCCATACTCGAAAAGATGGATCATTCGTTGACCGACGTGCTAGTAAAAGCTGTTGTGGCTTTAGCTTCACAACATGTTGTATCTGAAGGAGATGTTGATAGCCAGACTGAATCGACACTTGTTCCACCATCCAACGAGCAGCTTACTGCTGCATATTTAGAGGTATAACTTGATTTGTTTTGATATATTCTTAACTATTACGAAAATGTATCCTTAACCTTCTAGAATTTGGTTGATTTATTTGCTTGAATGTGAGTAGCTAATGATTGATATGTTGTGGTCACATGTTGTATTCTTTTCGTTTTAAACTGGTTGATGGTAAATTTTGGACTATATCACTTTTTAGTGGAATTCATCTATACCAAGAGAAATTGATTCAGTTTGAAAAGTTTTGATTCTGTTGGATGTATGATTGCTTCATGCTACATTATGTTCTCTCTTTCTCTTGACTTTTAATTTGAAATGTTGATCTCTCTATTTTTGTGTAACTAACAATAGAATTTCTTTTTTCAGGCTGCTACATCGAAGAAATGACGTATATATGGACTTGGATCAATCCAAAATATGAATGTCGATCTAAATGAGTCAACTGCCACTTCTTCAAGCGGAACATGAACACAGATCTGCGATTTTCTCGAGTTGAGGAAACTGTGGCTACGCTTGAATAGACTGCTGCAAGCAGTAAGAAGGCATTGGACGTGTTACTCCGGATTAACGATATTGATCCTACTACGCTCGAGCCTCTGGTTTCGCCACCTCTTGCTGCACAATCTGATGGTTCTACAACTGCTGCTCAGCCAAACACATAATCACCTATCAACTTGGCTGACGTATCTTTCCAACAAGTCACAGGTTTTTTAATGAAAATTAGCATGTTCTCTATGTGTTTTCTACGTAGTTGCTTGTAGTATTTGGATGAATTTCTCTTTCTCTTTGATGATGATCTGCCACTGGCTTCTCTCTCTTTTGTACTACACCAAACTTATTTTGGTGTAAACTTATTATCGGCTTTTGGTCTAAACTTATTATCGGATTGTACTTTTGGTATAAATATTATATATTTTATTATGTTTCTTATATTAGATTTATGTTTTATCAGATTGTACTCTTAAATAACTATATTATATTTTAAATTTATTAATTGGAAATTGCCACTAATATTTGAAACAAACATTATGATGATTTTGCCACAAAAAGTGGTCAGATTTTGTGGCAATATTGTCTCAAACAAAAGTGTGGTAATATATGGCAAATTGCAACAAACATTGGCTATGGTAATTTGTGGCATATTACCACATTACAATTTGTGACAATCCATAATAATTTGCCACAACGATTTGTGGTAATTTACCACTATTAGTATTATGATAATCCGTGGTAATTTGACACATATTTATCCGTGGTAATTCATGGTTATTTGCCACATGAAAATTTGTGGTAAGCAGTAAAAAATTTGTCATAGAATATGTTATAATAATTTGTGGTAATATGCCACGGATATTATTGTGATAATTTGTGGCAATTTGACATGTAAATATGTGTGGCAATTCGTGGTAATTATTGCCACGGAATCTCTCTTGGAAAAGGTGTGGCAATTTTGTCACGAATTACCACAAAAGGTATATTTACCACGAGGCTATAGCCACGGATTTCATACGTGACAATATGTGGTAAATTGTACTTTTGCCACGGATATTTTACTATTGCCACGAAAAAATCAGAGGCAATAGGCAGTTTTTCTTGTAGTGTCCATGCTAGTTTTCCAAATTTTTCATTACAATTTGTTATGCGTTCTCTTAATAGTAAGGTCGATTGTTTGACCCGATCAGCCTGTTCGAGGCTGATTGAATTTTCTGTTGTATGTGATACACTTCCAAGTTGGATAACCAATGGTCGAGATTTATTTTAATGAAATGATCGGTTGAACAAAAAAAAATCCATAACAAATGTCCCTCACCAAAAATTAATTTTTTTTGAGTAATCTATTTGTGCATATATAGTATAATTCCATATTTCTACGCAAATCGTTCCATAGTTGGCAACCATATTGTAGTATTCTAGTCTAGTGTTTGGATGCTTTACGGTTTCTTATGTTAATCTTTAAAGACGATCGAGGTTAGCTGGGCCGGCAGACATATGTGGGAGAAGAATGGTTGGAGCGAGAAGTCGACGTCGTAGTTATCTTTAGATTAACCATTTTCTTGTCCTATTAACAAAAATTCAACCAAGTGGTAATGATCTAATGGTAAAAAGAACTTGAGGGCAAGATAAAACTCATTTTTTTTTGAGTTCGCTGTTTATTGAGAACACTTTCATTCTCACTTGACAAATTGAAATAGTACTACGCTTTAGATTCATTAGAACATTTGATGAATCGGCTACTCGACGGCTACACTCATTTTGAGAATTAATCGGGTCTCGGTCGAAAACCTGTGGTTATCAAAAAACAAAAACAAAAACAAAAAAAAACAAGAGCTCAGCGAATTCACTATAGTCTAGCTGCAAATCCTTAAGAAAATGCTACATGCATGAACCAGAGAGGAGAGTTGCAGATCTAAAAAAGATCTTATTTGGATTTTGTTTCTTTCTTTATGATCAGACTTTCTAACATTGGAATTGGAATGGAGACCTCACATTACATCACCTTTTTTTTTCTTTAAGATAAAATTATTTTTCTGCCAGTCAAGTTGTTATTTATTTAATTTTTAAAATTGGATATTAGGTGATCATCTAGTTTTTTTTTGTGGGCAAACTAAGTTTTCATAGATAAAATTACTCTCCATCAAAAGAGACATTGTTTACAAAGCATGAAACCAAGGCCATCAAAAACACTGCTACAAAAGCATATAAGAAATAGATAGATGCGATCCAAATGCTTAAACAACTAAAGTCGTGGAAGAGCTCGACGTCAATGTTGCTAAGAGATGAGACGACGCCTTGGGAAATAAAGAATAAACACAGTGATCTATGTCCGAGATTGAAACTGCAACTAAGACAGAATAAACAATCGTGGTTTTGGCTACAAGCGCAGATGTACACTGGCTTGCAGAACCTTTGAATAGGATGAGAGCTGAAGCATTTGTAATATTCGACTCATAACTGCCTGCAATGAAACCACTTAAAAGAAATAGAAACATTGGGAGGAAAACATGCTCCTTAACGGAGAAATCAAGGCAATAAATGCCCAAACAAACCAGATTCACTGAAAAAATGGCATTAACAAGATCATTCCTTTTAACCTGCCACAAAGAAAGCGAGAAGAACTTCATAGCACCAAAAGCCAGAGAACAGAACCTGCATACTGCAGTAAAGGGTCGATACAAGGTAAATTGTCCCAAAGAATCGTTGGTGATCTACTACCCGAAGAAGCTGCAGCATCTAGCGCATAAGAAGCAGCAAGAAACTTGGCTACAGAGATGACTAAGCACCGTCTCGATGAGCCTAGGAAATGTGAGGAAATCCTAAGCCACGAGGAGGTCTGGAAAAGCAAGAACCTCCACTGCCAAACAACCGAATTTGATACTAAAGATCCAATATTGGTTTTGGTGAGTCCATCTCCTATCTTTCTAAAGCGTAATCATGGTTCATCAAATAAGAAAACCAACAGAACAATAGATTACACAGAACAAGATAAAAGATTTTGGGTAACAACATCATACTGAGGTAAAAGATCCTCATACTAAAGTAAAAGAAGGCTAACAAAATGCGTAGCAACCTCATACTGAGGTAAACGAAGACTAAGAGATGACCTTATACCCTCATACTGAGGTAATGGAAGAGATTGGACCCTTAAACTGAGGAAACAAAATCCTATCCCAAGGCATAATCCAGTCAAAATTGAGTCATTCCAGAAGGTCACACGAACTATACCTGTCGGAGGCGTGCTTGAGAGTAGGGAGGAGAGACGAGGCTTCAACTAAAGAAGCATGTAGATCTAGAAGCTGCAATCAACAGAAGGAAGAAACAAGAGCGTGACTAAGTTCACTCCAAGGGACACAACCACCCAATCGGCTAAGCCAGAGATTGTCGGACCGGAAACAGGAGGAGGAGACGCAGCAGCTACAGAGGGGGAGGCTCGACAGAGAAGAGAGGGAAGATCTGGTGCGCCGAAAGGGTCGGGAGGGTCAGGAGGTTTAGGAAGAGGATCGGTTGGCCGATCTAGAGGAAAGACGAGCGGCGGCGGCTCGGAAGGAGGAGGAAGGAACCACCACCCAACCTGAACTGGAACAAACAAACACGACGCCATGGAAGAAAGGAAGAGGAGGGAGAAAGAAAAAGATTCTCATCTGTGGGAGAGAGGCCACACCAACGGCAGCGGCAGCGGCTCAAGAGAAAACCCTAATCGCTATCTCTTTTGGGAGAGAGAGATTTCTGAGATGTTTTTGTTCTGCTCTTTGTTGGTCGGCAAAATTTACAGAGCGTAAACCAAATAAAACCTAATAATGACGATCATCTAGTATAGTTTTCTTTTACATTTTTGACTGCAAAAGTTGAAAATAAATGGTGGATCTAGAGAACATCCTTCCAAATATAGTACATGATAGCCTGACAAAAAAAGAGATGATGACATGCTGGAAGTTTCCTTTGATCGAGCGAGTCAGCCAAAGAAAATATATTCCTTTGTACATAGGATTTAAATTTGGGGGAAAACCAAAAAAAACATAAAACAAAATCTCTAACTATCACATTAACCAAAAAACCTTAAACTTAAAATTGATTTGGCGGAATAAGATCGAGAAAATAGCCTATTCTCCCATAAACTAAGTGGCCTCTGTCTTTTCATACATGATCTATTTAACCATGCCAAAACCTACATAAATTACTTGAAAATTTGAATTAACTACATGACGTTTTTAAATTCGGTCAATTCCCACAAAACTATAGACGGAGTGATTAAACGGTAAACGGATTGATTAATCCGTTAACAAAAA
Organism: Pseudoturritis turrita; assembly: GCA_900406555.1. Lineage (NCBI taxonomy): Eukaryota > Viridiplantae > Streptophyta > Magnoliopsida > Brassicales > Brassicaceae > Pseudoturritis > Pseudoturritis turrita. Next base: position 1,315,385 of record OVBL01000227.1, on the reverse strand, counting down.
CTTACGTGGATGACAGATGGAAAACGGATTTATTTTGGATTTAATTAAACCTTTTTTTTTAAGTGGTATGTTGACAAACGATGTCGTTTTGTCGAATTGGGGGGAAAATAGAAATTAGGGTTCGATCGAGGAAGAAGGGTCGAGGAAGATAGTTCTGAACTGGAGTTTGAGAGTTAGAGAGATCGAATCTAATAGAGAAGTATGGATGAGAGAGAAAGAGGGATTTCGACCCAATGTAGATGCGGGGAACGTGTGAGAATGCTCACATCACGAACAACGAATAACCCAGGGAGACTATTCCATGTTTGTCGATATGGAGATGAGGTAATTGTTGTTGTCCATTTTTTGTTTACATGATTTGCATTGACTCATCACCTTATACCATACTCTTTGACCATACATACTCACTGGCAGCTGATTCATTAGCTCTGCAAACAATGCAGATGGTCGAGCTTCAACATATCGATATCCACCACCTATGTAAAGAAGTTTTCCACCAACTATCTCAAACTTCCCACCGTAATAACAACCGAAAGTTATCGGTTCATCTACTTCACCACTGCAAAACGTAACAAGTAGGATAAATTAAAATCATCTTAAACTCTTTAACACATTTAATCGAACACTTGGTGGACATGTTATAATCTCGCTCTCTAATCAACAAAATCGAACATAAATGGCAACACAAGCTTAAATGAACCAATCCTACACTGAAATTAGTATACTACGAACCCTAATATCTACTCAAAACTAACAAGTTCACAAACATCAAACTCGACTTATCTCATTGTCGGCACTCGGGAACACCCAATTCAAACTCGCTTCAACGCCTCTGGTAACTCGGGATAACACTTAATCGAGGCTTTCGATGACAACGAATAACCCTAATTTTTCTCTATCTCTCTATCTCTCCATATCTATTCATCCAACAAATTATTCACCTCTCACTCTCTAACTAACAAACACGATATCCCCAAACTTTAGAACCCTAATTTTAATTTTGTTTCCCCTAATTCACATTATATTAAACGGCGTCGTTTTCTGTTCTAAACATTACAAAAAATTTGACTTTGGTCAATCCTAAACTGGATCAAAACGGTGGTCTACATGTCATCCACGTCAACAACCATTAACGGAAAACTGACTCTGTTTACCATTTTGTGGGAATTTACCGTATTTAAAAATATCATGTAGTTAATTCAAATTTTCAAATAGTTTATGTAGATTTTGGCATTGTTCAATAGGTCATGTATGAAAGACATGACCATTTAATTTATAGGGGAATAGGCTGTTTTCCGAATAAGACCAAACATTAATCAAAATTAAAACCTTGATAATAGACATTGGATCTAATTCGGCCAAATCAACGCTAAATTTTGAGAAAAAAATTCCGATTAACAAAATAGTTATAATTTTTTCGTCCAAGTAAGTTATAGTTTTTTCTGCACTTTTCCGTTTTGGTAGATATTACATTTTCTCAAACAGGTGATTTGTTACAAATCAATCCCACTTCATATATTCTAGGGCTACTCATGCTCGACGGAAACTATTCTTTTTTTTTTTTTTTTTTGTCACGAGAAGACGACGGAAACTATTCAATAACATAAAAACTCGCAATTCTCAAATATTAATTCACGTAAAAAGGAAAAATTCTTTAATATCCTTAGCTGAAATTAAATCTAGCGCAATCCAAAGTCAAACTGATCATAACGATCCCACGAATCGAAGTTGTCCAATAACAGATCTGAATCAAACATGACACTTTCACTGCCAGATGACGACAGAGGAGTGTAAGAACCTGATGGTGATGATTGATTCTCTTCCATCACATGTTGACAATCTTGATCAATTGTTTCTTCTTTTATCATGTCTTCTTCATGCTCAAGCGATAAGGAGAAACCGCTCGAGTGACTAATTTCGTTCTCCCTTCCGAAACGGATCATCTTGGCACTTTTCAAATCATCCATCGGATCTATAACGGAAGTAAAGATGTCATCTTGGTCATGATTGATTTTGCAAGTGTGGTGGCCGAAGTAAGTGGTTCGGTAAACCGGAGGATTGTCTTTGATCTTTTGTTCATGCTTTCTTGCTTCGCAGTTATGATCTATGTTGTAAGAACATCTGTAGTAGCTCCTGTATTAACATTAATGCATACACCAATTAGTATTAGTGATCGGAACAAAAATAGTTACAATTAAGCAAATATGATATATTAGACTATTTATATTATTACCTTTGGTGTTCAGATTTTTTAATAGACTTTTGGCCGTATTTCCTCCAAAGAAACCCGTCGTAGTAGATTGGATCCGGTGAATCGTCCCTCCAATTCTCACTTGAATTTGTACTATCAATATTTCTGCAAACATGGTGGTATCAAAATATTAGCATATAAATCAACATACCCCCATTTTCTAGCTAACCACACAAGATTATGTGTGTGTGATTCACATTCTGCTTTGATCAAAGTTTCACTGTATAAAAAAGAATTTTTTATTAGTATCATAAAATCTTTTTTAGAAGTATAAAAGCAAATGCCGACGTAATGGAATTTCATCAAATTTTTGTTTGGCGTTGGGTTTTTAATTTGTTTTTTGCAAGAATTTTTTAATTTTTTTGTTTAGATTGTAATTTGATTTGAAACAAAAAAACCTTAAAATAAATTAAAAAACACACAGAAAAAAAACATTCGAGTGTCCCGGTTATCAATACCTTTTCTTGGATTGGCTCCTTTGGGAATGAGGAGGAGACGAGTTCCTTGATAACAAATCAGAGAACTGATCATCTTCGGATTTTGGTTTATCGGATAAGACTGAGAGGGCATTGGAAAAACAATCCACGATCGATTTGGCAAGATCATAACTAGAAATCGATCCGTCGTCAGCCATTGGATCGTCGAGCCGCAGCTTCAACCGCATGGCGCAGCTATGGCCATAAAGGATAGCTTGCATCGCCTTTTCGTGAGGGGAATTCATTTTCATAAGAGTAGAGTGAACTTGTGTGTGCTTCTTGGCCGTTTTCTTTTTATCAAGTCTCTTCTCTCTGGTATAAAATTTGAATGGATAGGGAGATAAGACACATATATATAGGGCAAGACCGTAAGTTGTACACATTACCGAGTGAGGGAATATTAGAGAAATAAATGTTGATAAGAAGGTATTAGGAAATTACAACAAGTTATTGTTTAACCATATGTATGCAATCAAACCAATTTGACTTTACCAATTATATAGACCAAGTTTTGGATTCCCAATCAAGGCATTTATATATATATACACTAGGGTATATTTTAACAATAAATAGAAAAATAAGAATTAGGATTTAGGACATGTGCGCGGCAACACCAATGGGAGTAGCTAATTAAAGATAAATTGAAAGAAAACTTAGGTGTTGACTTTACCATATGATCTGTCATGTAATATAAAACAGGGTTTCGTTTTATATAATTTTCCCTTTTACGCGGTTCACTTATTATTACAGAAATTGTTTTTGGATAAGTATATTAGAATACTTAACGGTTTGCCATGTGTAAAAGACATGAAGAATCTAGCAGAAAATTGTGTTTTACCGAAACTCTGATTGGGTTAGAGAGAGTTGATTAAGAGTTAAGAATTAAGATAAACCCGAAAATTTATGGTTTTGAAACCGTCTTTAATTATACTTACTCCATTTTTTTAGGATGTTTCGGATAATTTGTTTTTAATTTAAAATTTTATGTCAATATTAAATTAATTTAAATCTTATATAAGATTTAAATAGCTTTCATCAAAGAAGTTCAAAGCATGATATCATCAATGTCAGTTTCACTATCATTAGAATCAGTATAACGATCTGACCAATTCTATTTATGCATTGTCTTATATTATTTGATTGAATTATTTTTCGTTGTGGGAGCAAATAAAAAAACGTGGACCAATTGTTTTTAATATAATCATTTTTATTTGTTACTTAGTGTAATACACCATTAATACATATAGTATTATAGTAAAATATGGAACTATGTTTATAAATTAAAAGAGAGTAATAATGCCGTATAAGTTGGTAAGTGGCGAGTGGCGCTAATCCCGGCGGACGTCGACGTTAGCAACCAATGACATTGTCTTACCGAAGCGGCTGACTTCAGCAGATTGACGTCAGAACCAAAGGGCAATTTTATCTTTTTCCTATTCTAATTGGGAATCTCAAATTTTTTTTTTTTTAATCGTTTGTTACATATAATATAGTAAGATATATTTGATTTTCTCTTATTATAATAAATGATGATTAATCGATCGAATTTAAATACAGCATATACGATTATAATAAACAATTTCACAGATGATTCCATAGCGGCAACTCTCTCTGCATCATCAAGACTCACGAGAAACGATTCTACATAAAATATGTTGGAATCTCCAATAAGTTGTATATCAATAATATGCAAAAAATATATTTTCTGGGAATTGAACTTTAGAGTTGGTGTAGAAGCATTAAACCCTTTACCATTTGGCTAAAGAGATTTCACAATTGGGAATATCAAACTTTACAATGTCAATAAACAACAGATTTCCCAACTTATAACTTGTTTCATGGTATCGGAGGCAAATTTGGTAATTGGTATTACTATTATTAAATGTGTACGATTCAAAATCCAAATCGTACAATCCCAACAAAAATAAAAATAAAATAAAATTCCTTATCATATTGTATTCATCCATGGAAATTACAGGTAATGAATTATCACCAATTCATGAGAGTATTCAATTAGTCACAAGTTCACAACTATTAAAGAATGAAAAGTATTTTTTAACTATCAATTACAATGACAGTTAATGCTAAAGATTTACAATAAGAAACTCTTTCAAGGCTTATGCACCTTGTAAAGTTAAAACCTTAACAAACACACTTAATTTTTATAAAGAATAACTTTTTTTATTATATTTAGAAACTCTCTCAAAACTAAACACTCACAAATTCTTATGTGTTGTTCTTGATATTGTTTGTCACAACTCAACAATGATATATTGATATATATAGAGCTAGCACATCTTTGCTATTCCTATTTCTATTAGAACTAGATAACTCATAATTCTATTAGGATTGATAAGCCTATCTTATCCTAACCCACCTTGGTAAAGATATCTTGGGCTTCAAGCTAATGTTGAAGTTTATCCAACAATCTCCCTCGTAAGCTTCAACTTAGCTTGTGACATGTCTTGAACTCCTATCAAGCTTCTCATTTCACTAAACTTGATCCGTGCCAATGCTTTAGTCAAGATATAAGCTTTTTGCTCAACTCCCGGTATGTGTTCCACATCGACAAGCTCTTTCTCAATGCACTCTCGTATAAAATGATAACGCTTATGTATGTGTTTGCTTTTACCATGAAACACGGGGTTTTTCGTGAGTGCGATTGCGGACTTGTTGTCGATCTTGATGAGAACTTGCTCGGTCTTCCATCCCGTGATTTTGGTTAAGAGATCTTAAAGCCAAATCGCTTGTCGTGCCACCTCCGTTGCTGCCATGAACTCGGCCTCACATGATGAAAGAGCAACTGTGCCCTGTTTTTGCGAACACCAAGTTATTGGTGAGGACCCAAAGTAGAAAATGTGACCTGTAGTACTCTTTCCATCGTCTTCATCAATATTGTGGCTACTATCGCTAAACCCAATGATTTTCTTTGGTCCTTCACGACTGAACTTCAAGCCAAAAGTAACCGTTCCCTTAAGATACCGTAGTATTTGTTTCATTATCTCACCATGAGATTTACGAGGACTATGCATATATCGGCTAGCAACTCCAACTGAGAATGCTAAGTCCGGTCATGTATGAAGTAAATACCTTAAGCATCCAACGTTTCGTCTATAACATGTAGGGTCTATCTCTGATTCTTCTTGAGCTTTTGAAACTTTCAGTCCAAACTCCATAGGTACTTTAGTCGGATTGCAAGCTTCTAATCCGGCTTCCTTCAAGATCCTTCTTGCATAAGCTTCTTGTTTAATCTCGATTCCATCTTCTCCTTGATGAACTTCAATACCGAGATAATAAGTGAGTTTCCCGAGGTCCGACATCTCAAACTTAGATGACATTCCCACCTTGAATTCACTTATGGTTTTGAGAACATTGCCAGTTACGAACAAATCATCAACGTAAATAGCAATAATTAGAAGAGTTCCTCCATCTTCCTTGCAATACACGGAATTCTCTTTCGAGCATCTTTTGAACTTCATTCCCTTCAAGATTTGGTTCAGCTTCGTGTTCAAAGCTCGAGGTGCTTGTCTTAAACCGTACAAGGCTCTGATACCAAATAAAGTTAAAACCTTAACAAACACACTTAGCTTTTATAAAGAATAACTCTCTTTATTATGTTTAGAAATTCTCTCAAAACTAAACACTCACAAACTCTTATGTGTTGTTTTTGATATTGTTTGTCACAACTCAACAATGATATATATAGAGCTAGCACATCTTTGCTATTCATATTTCTATTAGAACTAGATAACTCCTAATTCTATTAAGATTGTATAAGTCTATCTTATTTTAACCCACTTTAGTAAAGATATTTTGGGTTTCAAGCTAATGTTGACTATGAAAGGATTTTTAACTTCTTCTGCGGGTGAATAATTAATGTTAAGCTGATTTATCCACAAAAGATTTATATTTTATATATGTCGCATGTGACTTATCTGTGAAACTCGTTGCCCACATGTATTTTGTGCTTGTTATAGGCGATGGCTTACTGGATCTCGATTTGCTATTTTTATTTATTTGTTTTGGTATTACTAAATACTAAATACTAAATATTGAGAAAGGGGTCACAGATGTACAAGTCAAGCAAAGCTATGGGTCAAGTCATATTATTTTTATGTTGCCAACGTGTGTGAATGTGAACACGACTTCCATGACAATTATTGCGAACATTTTTAATTAAAAAAAAGATTATCAGCTATATATTAAACCAAGTAGTTGGAACGTAGCTTCCATGTCTCTCTTATCTTGAGGACAACTTCAACCACATGTCCCTAATTTCAATAATCCAACAGAACTCAAAAACTAATCCTTAAGTTAATTTTTTTTTCGAATTTTAAATTCAAGATATTTAACTTTAGATTGCTTCCAGCTTGAATCAAATAAATATCTCTGACGTCCGGATTTTTCCCTAATAAGAATGCAACATTGATCGTGCTTGCTCGCGATCTTACATCGACCTAGACGTACTCGTACTACCATCGCTAAACAATGGATAAAGACTATGTACTTAGCTAATAGATAACCAATATCCAAGTTATACAATCATATTTCTTACACAACGTACACACAAATACACACACATAAAGCCAAGCTTTTATTAGCGACATTCTAGAAAAAAGATATCCACAACTTTGAGAAAATGTGATGAATGGTACACCATCTTTTCACGTTATACATTTTGGGTTTGTTAAAAATATTTAAAAGAAAACGAAATGTCACTAATCTACTGAAAACGAGTTTTTAGCATGTTATTATTATTCTGCAAAAACTCTTTTCAACTAAGTGTTTCTGTATTTTTGGATCATTTGGCTATTCTACTATTCTATTGTTCATCGTTTTTGACTTATTTAATTATGAATTGAACTAGACAAAAACATCTGAAATAACAATCGTTGTACTGCGATTTTTTTTTAGATATAGTAAAGGCCATATGATATGCTTGAGTATTCGTTATCAGCAGAGGTAGTAGATTTTTAGGCAAGTCAATATGGACCATCGTTTCTTTGTATTGCCTCAATTGTTCATGCATGTATCTTACCGCATTTTTGAGATTTTTGAGTCAAAAGAGAGTAGTCGATCGAAATCTTGAAAAATCACATGTTCGAGGTACCTTCTTTCAACCACCAAACTATGGATTTCTGTTTTAAAACACTTCTTCAGTTGTCCAAACCTGCTTGGTCTGACTTGGTTCAGCAAGATATATAAATTATTTTGTCGGAGTTTGAATATTGTCAACTAAAGCAAGTTCTATTTATGATTTTAAAATTTTCAAGTTATATGCGGAGAAATATGACATAAACTTAGATGTTAGTGGTCCAAACTCAAGTAAAGGTACGGTCGATAAAGCAAAACAATCGGAAATCACTACTAAAAAAAAGTTTTTGTTAAATCCATCCAATATAATAGTCATGTCATATTTTTTCAAACTAGTTTACAAATAAGTTTTGTTAAAAATAGACAAATTTCTTAAAATATTACTAAAATAAGTTTTTATCCAAACATACCATCACTAGTTTTTTTCTTTTCAAAAATACTACTAAAAGTTTTTTTTCCAAAAATACCACAAACACTAAAAATGATTTTTAAGGATTTATAATTTAAAATTTTGGGTTGGATTTAGTATTTAGGGTTTAGAATTTAGTTAGTTTTGAGTGTTTTTTTTTGTCATCTGATGTTTTATTATAATAAATTTGGTGAAATACATCTGGTGGAACACAAAGCCGGTGATTGTAAAAATTTCAAAAACAAAGTTGGCGATTATAAAACCAACCCCAGAGATAATGCCTGAGGAAGACAAAATTTGTCCGGAAACATAGCTCCACTTAAGAGAAACTAAATTAACATCAAATTAAAGTAAGCCTAGAAACCAAACTGGATCAATAACCAAACTTGGACACAAAGACCGAAACAAATATGCACCAGCGCCCAATCACACCTACACACAAACCTAGTGCCTGGAAACTCTTAAATCGACAAACCGAGAAGGCCACCAAGGGCCAAAGCAAGCGGAGTCGGAATCCTCCTATGGCGAATAAGTACTACCTCTCAGAGAAAGTGTTCCTTGGCTTCTAAAACCGGAGAGATGGAACAAACATGTTCTTCCCACAATCTTTCGGAAGCGGCGAAGTCGGTATGAACGCGACCCCATTAAAGGCCTGAATGAAGCCTATGAACTAACCAGCACACGAACTGAGCTGAAGAGTAGAGACAAGGAGCGAAAATAGGACCATCCGGATATCACTTCTCTCTTACCAAGAGAGCTGCAATAGATCGATACCAGACTGGAACCAAGAGACCAAACCGAGCAAAAATGACCATGTAAGACTGATTACCGGGTTGAAGGCAGCACAAACAACCATGGACTATGCACCAAAGAGAGGAAAAAGACCCAATACATGGTCGCAGCAGCAGATCGAGGGTATAGAGACCAAAATACCGAAATATATGCTCCGGAGAGAAACGATCGGCAAGTTCGACAAGAAGAGAGCTCCGACGAAACATATCTGAGCCGAGAGGGAGATGGAAAGAAAGCGTTTGCCAACCGTTGTGTGAGGGTCCGGTCCACCGTAGACATGAGGGTCCGCGCTCCTTCACCACGAGCCTAGGCCTTCGGATCTGAAACTCCAAAACTTATCCCGAAACTAGATCTCGTCCACGATATGAGCCACACAAAAGGCTGTAGAACCGAAGCCGAAAGTATAGACAGAGATAGAGGGGGGACCGGCACCAACACTGTAGTAGCCGCTGGCTGCCAGTCCGGCGAAGACAAACGAAAACGACGAGGTGACTAGGCGAGAGAGAAAACCTCATAGGCGGCTAGTTTTGAGTGTTTAAAGTTTATTTTTAGTTTTGTGGTATTTTTGAAACAAAAAATATTATAGTAGTATTTTTTTTCAAATTAGTAATAATATGTTGGGCGGTTCTCAAAATAGCACACTTTTAAGTTTTTGTTCCAAAAATAGCACTACTAATTTTTTTTTCCAAAAATACCACTAAAAATTGTTGTTTACCAAAAATAACACAAAATTAAAACTAAAATTTAAATCCTCAAAACTAAACTATAAATCCTAAAAAATAAACTCTAAACCCTAAAAACTAACTCCTAAACCCCAAAATACTAAACTCAAATCTAAAATTTTTAATTATAAACCCTTTAAAATTATTTTAGTGTTTTCAGTATTTTTAGAAAGAAAACAGGGGAAAAAAACTAGTAATGGTAGTTTTATGGTATTTTAAAGAATTTCTTTAATAGATTTAGAATAAAAATATTATTTTTATAGTATTTTTGAGAATTACCGTAAAAATATATAAATATGTCTTAACTACTTATTTCCAAAAGCAAAGTGTTCTGATGAAAAGAAAAGAAAAAATGAATGGGCCGGAAAGGATAGGAGTCACCTTACACGATGGAATTAAGTAGGAAAAGCCCAAAGAAAAAAATTAAAAAGCCTATTAGAAAGAAATTGTTGGTACAAGGGAAAATCGTTATGTATTACAGCTGTGCTCTAGAAAAGAGTTTAGACGGTCGTTTAGGGAGAAAAATCATGAGTCCACAAAAACGTTGAAATTACGCGGTTTTGTTATTTAAAATAGTTAGGTGGTCTTAGCGGTGTTATGCGTCGATCCTAGTGACCGTTAATAAATTATCATTTAATTGATATTTTTTATTCTTTTTGTCTAGCCTAACATTTCTATTTCTATTATATGTTGTGTGATATAAATGATTTGATATGTCGAGACTTAATATGATCAATAATATAATAAATACATATTTGAGTTTTAATAATATAACATCCGTATACTACACAACTTTTTGTGATCAAAATATATTTTACACAAAATTTTCGTCTCTTGTTTTTATTACAGAACTAACATAATCAATTTTTATACTACACAAACATTTTAAACTCATCCGATTTCATTGAACACGTTAAATTATGGTGTTTTCTATTTAATTATATACATAAACATTTATTTCAAAACTGTAATTCTAAATTAAAGAAGTAACTTTAGTATAGTGACATTCATAAATCCACATAGAGCATGCACCATCTCACACATGATCGAGTTCCTTCCCCTACAAATATAGAGACGAAAGGCTATTGTACCGGCATGTTGAGCCCAATGATGACAAAAAAAAATTCTAAATTAACTGACCAAAAAAACTGAAAATTATAACGTAAATTTTTTTTAAAATTGGGTCTGAAATCGAAAGAAGATTTTGATTAGAGGCAAAAACGTGAAATTAATTTCAAGATGAGGAAAATATGAGATTTTGATGAGGCGAAGAGCATTCGAGCGCGAAAAATTACGAATGCAGAAATTTTGAGAGTTACAATTTCAGTGAGAACGATTAGAAGGAATACATTTTTTTCAGTTTTCTGCTCATAAATTGGAAGGTTTTTGCGTTTGCACTACATATGATTTTGAGTACTGAGGATTTGTAAGTTAAAATTTGTTATATTGTGTTTCAAATTAGTTTTCACTTTATATCATTTTATGAATTATGTTATTTCATTATGTTTAATAGTATTTTAGTATCTCCTTAAACGTTTAGACCGTCTACGATCGCTTTTATTTTAATTTGGCGTTCAGTTCATGTAGTTTTATTTAAAAGAAATCGTTGATGTTTTTATATGAGATTTCTTAGTAATCGCATGTAGTTAGCAAACTCTTTTTGGTCAAAAAACATCTTTCACTAAGTTAGAAAAAAATACTTGGAATTAATACCCATCAATGACTTTATCTCACCCTCTGCTCAACTTATTTTTCCTACCGCACGAGTATTTTATCTCATAACTTGGTTCCGTAAAATTCTACCTCATCCGACGCACACACTACTTGCGATCACCTCTTGATTGTTGTTTCTCCTCTTATCTTTTGATTATTCCTTCTTGTTGTAACAGTCTCTTCAAAGTTTAACCATTACCCTTTTTTTTAGTATTAGCAAAACTCTTAATAAAAAAAAACAGTGTTCAAAATTTTGTTAGGTGTTAATCAACGTTAGAAGACGTCTAGCACCTAAATCTAACTGATCAACCATTTGGACGCCGATTTTTATGATACCGATGGCGATGATACAAAAAGCATGGCTGCGATATGTGTATCTGGTATCTAGACACTCAATTTTTAAAACATTAGAAAATAGTTTTGTTCACATAGAAAAAATGTCAAAAAAACCTAGTGTGCACATAAACCATAAATTTTAGGCTTTTAGCACCTAATGAAAATTAGCATAAGTTAGAAAATACAGAGAGATCCTAGAAGTTCAAATGTAGCCGCTTTATAAAAAAGTAGATTTTCTGAAATTCACTACAGAAACTTCACAATGCTAATTAAGCTCTACTCATGAGGTAAAACGTACACGTATGAATATAGCAATGTGAAACAAAGAGATTGGTAAAAATGTGACAATCTTAAGCATATGAAAATGTTTTTAACAAGGATAAATTTCTAACTATATATATCTTGTTTCTCTTAAAATAGCACCAATAATGTAAGGCAACGGGCAGATATGATGTCATTTTCAGTGGGAATTGATTTAAGAGCATGGCCACATGCTACTTTAATCATATCTTTAAGAAGGAAATAATGAAGAAAATGAATTTGATGGGTCCAAGTTTCATGTGACTTGAGAAGAAGAAAGAGCGCACGAAGGATTATTAGCACAAAAAAAAAAAAAAATGGTATGGCTAAAATTAAACTTTATTGTTAAAGGGTTCACAAAAGAGTTTGAGCTGACACAAATCCATGCACCATGTTTCTATCTTTCCATTAGATTTTCGATTTCTCTCAGATGATCTTGTCCCAAAAAAAAAAAAGATCTTTGATGTCTTTTACTAGTAGGGTTGAGTGATTATCATATTCAAATCCAAGTTGAATTAATGGCTTTTGGTATTCAGTTTGAATCATTTTATTTTACATCAGTCATTTCGATTCAGTTTTTTTTTTAAATTTCAGACCGAAAGAAAAAAAAAACTTTCAAAACTAAAATCAAAATAATTCAAGTTGATTTAGATATTAAAGGTACAATTTGGTTCGGTACAAATTAGCGAAATTTGATTTGAATTGTAAGAAACTTAAAAGAGGTAACTCAACTCTTATAGTTACGTGTTACGTGTTTTTTTTAAAAGAGATCAAAATATTCCATGGAATATAGTTACGTGTTTTTTTATAACCTCGAAATTTGGGCCTAGACTTAATCTTAGTGGGTCTGGAGTCAGCCTTTAGTCTATTTCCTTTGGAAACATCCCTCCTCCCAAGTAGATTCGAACTAGGGATTTTTTCTTATGAGGAAACCACTAGACCAAGAGCCACTTGGTATAGTTACGTTTTTTGGTAGAAGAAAATGTTAACTATATCCAAATCGAACAAGCATCCTTGTGGTTTGATATCGGTTTTGGTAGAAATAAGTGAAATCAAACTAAACTCATGTTCTTATTTATTAGTTTTCTAAAACCAAACCGGCCTATGCATCATATATAGATTGATATAATCATATACAATTGATCGAATACATGCATGCATATGGAGAAAACTACAAAAACAATAAATGTGTGGTTATTTTTCAGTTCTTGTGGGTACGCATTGTAGGGCATCTCAAATGAGAATTGAGAGTACCATAAGGAATCATTTCTCGTCATCAGATACTACAAGAAAATAACATCACCGCAACCAATATTTATGTCTCTTAATATTGAATTTGTGTTTCCAAATTAAAAAATAACATTATATGGCAATATTAGACGGTGGAACCCAACCTATCGCGCGCTCATTTGTCACCATCGATGAGAAAGGTTAACAGATTATTGTTTTTCTCATGATAAGAATCATAAGATTATTATGAAGGGAAGATATCCAAAGTATTTGGATAACAAGTAAAACTCGATTAAAAAAATCTTTTTTTTATAAGTAAAATCAAACGTGAAAACTAATGTTTCAAAACATAAAATAGAAAATATCACTTCTGATAAAAAAATAAAAAAAGAACTACCCCAACTAACATTATAAAAATGATAGGTTATCAAGTATATCTCTAGCACATGTGTATTCATGACTAAAGTACTAACGAATAAACCCAAAAGCATTTATGTAAAACCGAACGTATTAATAGAGGAGATGTTCACACAAAAATTCTAGGTGTCGTTCAAAGACTATTTTAGGAACATGTCATTTAATTTAACCAATCATAACATTTCAATTAAAACTATATGTCATGGTGGAAATCTCTATATATTCTCATTAATTTTATAACATAAGCCCATTAATACATGTTTTACAAATTTAAACCCAACTAAATATAATATTTTAGACTTACCATATCATCTATTTTCAAAATTTTCTGATATATTAACAAACTTTTATTATTATATTTATAACAATATTATCTATTGTGTATATATGTATTTAGATTAGTATACTATACAAATATTTTTATTATGATGTAGTCTATTATACATATTTAATCACATTTGCAAATATTTATACAATTCATTATAGGAAAACATATATTTTTCGTTTGTTATGTCCCACAAATTCATATAAATCTAAAATTTATCTGATTTATCGTATGCTCTATAATTTACACGAATAATGAAGATCAATTTTACACTTAAAAGATATTGAAATAAATAACATTTGCATATGTTTTGATCAATTTTACACATAAAATATTAAAACTAATGGCATTAACATATGTTTTATCAAAAGTATTCAACTTTATTATATTTATGCACAATACATATCATTTTTGTATGTTTATAGATGTTAGAATTCATATGTTTTGTCATACACGTTTAAATATTAAAAATTTATATATGTGAAAATCGATTAGTCAACCTATTTAATCATTTAATCATGCGCTTGGCGCATGTCAAAATCTAGTATCCATATAATCTAAAATATAATTGGGTTGGAAAGGGAAGTCAGGAAAAAAAATATAAATTATAATTGAATAAAAAGAAGAAGTTAAACCATGTAAAATTCATTTTAAGGGTCTATAAATAATTAATGTTCAAATGCTGCGTCATTTAAGATTTTTGTTGTTTTTGTTGTTAATAGAGTTAACAACGTTTCAAACTATGTTAACGTTAAGTCGAATGTATAAAACACAAACATTCAAACATAAGCTAGAAACGTTGATGTTTGTGTTTTATACATTCGACTGTATCGAGGTTATGAGAGTGAAAATGGAAACGGAGAGATGTTCTGTGTTTATCATATTGAGGTGATGAGAGTTCTACTACTATATTGAGGTGATGAGATTTTATTATATAGATAAAAATATTTCAAACAAAAAAATTCCAATTCATACGATTTTTTTTTTTTTTTTTTAACCATCGCTAGTAATATCTTTTTACTAAATGAAAACAGAGAGATGTTCTGCTAGAACCAGCTATTAAAAGTTAAACCCTATAAATACGGTTGGTATGGTTAGTGCATTTAAAACAAGGGTGAATAACATGTATAGATATTTTTTTAAATTTTTCTTTCAAAATAAACACTTTATAAAACTTTGCAAACTTTTTTAATACCATAGTACCCCTCTACAAAAGCAAAGAAATGAGTTAAAAACAAAAAATCAGAAAAGATCTAGTTACATAAAAAACATATGGGCCGTTCATTTATTAAAAGTATGTGAGCATTGTGTGGTTGAGATTATACAATTTAATTTCATCTTCCCCATTCCCATCGTTGTTTCTCTCCTTCATCCCCTCCAATCATCTCACCTCATCTTCAATCCAAGAAAAATCTCTACGAAAACAACGATTTTAATCAAAGAAACATGGTTGAAAATAAATCTCTTCTCCCCAACAATGAAACCCTCAAATCCCAACGACTCATCAACCCAAATTTGTGAACTTGTAGATTTTGACACTATCGATGAATCAATTCGAGATCCAGAGAAGATGTTAGGGAAACCATTTGAAGACATTCGTTTGAGATCCAATTCTGCATCCTCTTTGGAAAAGATTCGTTCGGCTTTGATTGTGAAGAAGATGATTGTGATCCTCGGCGTCGATTCTGATTTGATAATGATACGCAAGTGTCAATTTACTGTTAGATTTAGTTTATCGCAGGCTGGTGGATGAATGAAAACAAAGATAAACAAAGAATACAATCTTTGGCATCCTTTGTGTTGTTCGTTGCCAAGCAAACCATATAAATTTTCAATAAATTTTTCAAACTCAAACAGGAACTCCGCGATTTTGTGATGTTCGTTGTCGAGCAAACTCTGAATCCTCTGAAACCTATGTGAAATTTTGAGTCATCTGCATCATTCTTACTTATGAAACGTGAGGTAAGTTGTCATTGACCAAGTGGACGGATAATGGTGGACGAATTGTTTATTTCGGCTTATGGATTATCATGGACAATGTATCATGTACAATATATCGTGGACAGGTAATGAATCAATATTACCATGGACAGTTTACCGTGGATCATTTTACGTTTACAATTTTTATATCTTCGCCGTGGATATGCTTCTCAACTGTTTGACAGATTAATTAGCTCAGAGTAAGAACACAATAGACTTGTTGTTTCCTTTTTTCGCCTCAAAGGATAAGAACACCAAGAAACAATCTTTTGTTCTTTTAGTAAGGATCAACTGTTAAATTTAATGGACGGATTCCCTTGGATGACAATCTACAAGTAGACGTCCATGTTCTTTCATGTTCTTTCGAGCTTAACATAGTTTTTTGGTACAATCTTGACGAGTTTTATGGATACCAATATAGATTATATTCTTAATATTGCTTAACATTAATGCAACAGACAAAAACTGCATCTTGTATATAGCGTTGTGGATCATGAATCGTGGATATATTGTCGTGGATACTGCATCTTGGATACAATACCTCTCCATCGCATTTGAACACAACAAATCACAAATCCAAACACTGGGACAAAGCTTTTCTTGGCCAAACATCATCAAATTTAACCAGGAACACAATCTATGAATCAAAGAAAAAGTATGTGGACTCTTTCACCAAAAGTCAGAAATCCAAAAAAGTGGGATTATAAAGGATTAAGTTTCTCCTTGGGATAAAACTTCAGACATTCTTTAACTCTGGGCTTTAGTTTAAACATCTTCTCTAACTCTCTTCATCTCTTCTTCCTCTCTTTTGTTTTCTCCTGTAAGCAAATTTCCAAAAAAAAATCAGGCTTTTTAGCAGCCAACCAAACTTAGAACACTGAAAATAATCGAAGTTAAAAATAATTCAAATTTCATATGGACAATGCAAGTTGGACAATACAAAATGGGCATAACATGTTTCACAAATTACAGGCTAACACTATGCTATTTCAAACATATTCAACCAACCACGAATATCATGGACATATTCCGATGGACATATTATCGTGGACATGTCTGTCTACCTAACTCTCCATGGTTGTCCATGCTAATATATCCATGATAACCTATCCATGATTGTCCATGCTAATATATCTGAGTTATGGACTTTTACTTATCAATTCGTATACCTTGTCCATACAGACAATATAAAATGGACAAGGTATACATATTCATAAGTGAAAGGAATCCGCAAATCATGCATTTGTTTAAAACTAGAAACAAAACATAACTGATCTATATATGTAAACTTGTCTCCTTCTTTTTCTCCCTTCTACTAATCTATATGTAAACTTCAGCAAAGAACGAGCAAATAATAATCCAAAAAAATTCTCATATGCAAATAATACTGGTGGATGTATCCAAAAATCACACAATACCATCCACGTTAACTTATCCACAATACTTTGTCTATACCAACTTATACATAATACATTGTAAGCTAATTATAATTTGTCCACGCTAACTTGTCCACAATACTTTGTCTATGCCAACTTATATATAATACATTGTAAGCTAATTATAATTTGTCCATACAAACTTATCCCCGATAACTGTGAGCTGCTATTCAAAACTCAAAATTTATTCTAATTGCAAAGATATATCAATGTCTTCCCTATAGAAATTAGATGCAAATATGACTAATATCTGCTTTACTCTACTAGATCTACCTTTGCTGTTTATCAGAAATCATCGCGAAATGTAAGAAGAAATCGTTGATGTTTTTATATGAGATTTCTTAGAGAACGTTGATGTTTTTATATGAGATTTCTTAAATTAGAGAATAACAGGAACCCAATTCTAAAAAAAAATTGAAATTCTTGTTGTCAGCGAATTGGGAAGCTATTGTGACTGCTCCATCTTTAGCATCATAAGCCAAGGTTCCAATTAACAAACCAATCAACACAAGCGTATGGACGATGTTGTAATCAAGAGAAGAGCAAGTTTGATCCAAAACCAAATAGATATCTCCCATCCACAAATAAGAAGAAGAATAAGACGGTGATGAATCTTCTTTGCTTCTTGCGCTGCTACTTGTCCTAGTTCTTCGAACTCTTCACTAATATCTTTCAACTCCATCTTCTACAACTCTCACTCGCAGTTCACAAACCGCATCGTCTTCCTCGCGATAAGTCATCGGGTTTGTAACCCAGAAACCAAAGAAACCCTAAGATTATTAATCGACTGGAATTTCCTATCTCAGATGACAGAAAAACCGGGTCATGGAGAAATTGAATTACTCAACGAAGAATTGAAAGAGATCTAAGCAAGAAAGAAGGATTGAAATCAAATATGATGTTGGACTTATTTTCTTTGTTGGTGAGGTCGTGAAGCAGTAAACAAAGCATTGAACTTTTTTTCTTCGATACTTTCAGATTTATTAAATTTTTTTTTTGGATTGAAAACAGATTTTTGGATGGTATAGTCGATTGGTAAGTTGAAGTATGTCTAGTTAGGGGGTAAAAAAGTAAAATATTAAAAAAAGTATAACTTCTTTATAAAGTGTATAAAAGAGTTATTTGTTTGTAAGAAAGTGTCTTTTGGGAGTAAATAACCCTTAAAACAAGACAGTCAAATATATTAAAGAGTAGATTAAAAATGGTAGATAAAGTTATATATACTATATAGTATAATTTCAGCTTATGTTTTATCAATTAAAACAAACTGAGAAAAAGCTTTTAGAAAATTTTATTTAGATTCGTATTTTACACATATATTTAAATATTTCAAGAATTGTTTTTCCTAAACCGTACTAAAATTTTGCGTGGTACGCCCTAGCTAGCTAGTGCGGCTATGCATCACAGCTAAACAAGTTATCTTTATTTAGTGAATGAGAACACAGATATTGGACCAAAAGCAGTTAACGTCAAAAACTATTCAGACCCTAAAAATTCGTACTAGAAATTCGAAATACAAATTATAACCTGACAAAACATGCAAGTTGTCGAAGACCAAAACAAAGAAAAAATGTTTGATTTCAGAGACAAATAGTCATCATTCGTATAGGTTATGTCAGAAGTAGACAGAAGATTGTACATTGAAATCTATCACAGCAAAAAAAAAAACATTATTGTTCACACAATGCACACAGAAACACACACACACACGTGTACATTCACACGTACACGTTCACACGTGCACATATCCATAGGAATCTCCACCCTCTATATAAGATGCTTCAACATAATTGTATGTAATTAAGTGTGTGAAGCTAAAAGTAGTAAAATTAATGGCGACTTCAGGGTTTAAGCATTTGGTGGTTGTGAAGTTTAAAGAAGATACTAAAGTTGATGAGATCTTGAAGGGCTTGGAGAATCTTGTTTCTCAGATTGATTCTGTCAAATCCTTTGAATGGTTGGTCATTATTTTATCTTCTTTTCAATAATTTAAAATGATTTCTTGGATCTATGATTAATGACCGTACGATTTGATGAATATTAGGGGAGAAGATAAAGAGAGTCACGAGATGCTTAGACAAGGATTTACTCACGCATTCTCCATGACCTTTGAGAACAAAGATGGTTATGTTTCTTTCACAAGCCATCCTCTTCACGTTGAGTTCTCAGCCGCTTTCACCGCCGTCATCGATAAGATCGTACTCCTTGATTTCCCCGTCGCCGCCGTCAAATCTCCCGTTGTTGTAGCACCGCCGTGAATCTCGTGATGATATTGAACTTGTTTCTTGATTAATAATCTCTTTCTTTAATCGAGAGGTTTGAGTTGTTTCGGTTATGTAACTCGGTTGGTTAAGTATGTTTCGGTTTGATTCGTTTATTTTCGGTTTACGGTAAGAACCTGGTTTGGTTGGAACTTGGAAGATTGTGATTTCTTGAATAAGTACGTATTTTTAAAGAGAATTTAATATTATGTTGTGTTAATCGACGTTCATGTGAGGAATCTCATTATTATTATTTTAATGAATCTATACTATATAAAAAGTTAATGTTAGTAGTTTTTAAAGCTATTCACATCAAATTTAAAATATTTAATAGTTATATGTCACATTATCGTTTATAATTAAGTTATTATTTTTTTTTTTGTTAAAAAAAAATTAAGATATAATTTTTTTATTTCATAAACTCATAGTTTCAAATAATTTTTATTTTTTTGGATTCTTTTAATTTTGATTTTCCTTTTTAATTTTTATATACTATAGATTATGAAAAAAAATTCATTTTAAGATAGTAGTAGTCTTAATTATAAAAAAATCATCAATATATAACTTACCAATTACCAATTTTTTTTATCATTAAAAAGAAAGTCAAATATTATGATGTATGTGAAAATACTTTTTTAATTTATTTATGAAAAACATTTGATTACAGAAACGTAATATTATATTATCTTCCTATTATTGCAACGCAAGCATGATGGTTAGTCTAATGACTTAAAATTGAAGGGGAAAAATCAAATATACGAGTTGAGAGACTGTGGATATGACAAAGGATAACAATAGGTAGAGGAGTTTAAAGTTTTGCTGTCGTAAGAGAGGTAAAATAAACGGAAAATTTGTACATTGATCGATAAGTGCATGTATAATGTTTCTTATGTTTAGTGAAGGTACAAAAATTCTATGAAACTAATCATTTGTGGGAAAATAAAATTTAAGTATTACTGGTTTGGATCAAAACTCCACAAGTGTGAAGTGATTAAATTGGGTTCTTCCATTATTCTTTAATTTTTAGGTTGATTGAGTAAATATGTTTGAAAGATTTCTTAAAATGTCATTTGGAGAACTACAAAATAAGTTAAATATGTAAGAATTATAGATTTTAACAAGAGTTCATAATCGTTTTCCCTAGCATGAAAAACTGCAACATTACAAATAATTAAAAAATTCTAATGTAGTAATAGTTTTAATTACAATTTGAAACTATTAGCTTTTAAAACTATCTATTTTAAACAACCAATTACAATCGGTCATCGATAATACGTATGTTACAATGTCTTGGAAAAAATAAAACATAAATAAAATCAAAGCTATAAAATAATAAGAACACAAAATAGAAATAAACAAATATCTCTTACCTTTTTTGTCCCGAAAAAATGATAATCTTTAAGTTTCTCTACAAGTTGGATTTTGGTACTACTTGCATTTTCTCAAACACTCACCACCCAAAATCTAGCTTATAAGTCTAAAATTAATTAATCAAATGGGACAACATAGTAAAAACGAATAAGAAAAAAATAACAAAATAAACACAGTTGAATTTTGCTACAGGTTATGTCATAACGCCACACCAGAAGTGGTGGCAATAATGACACATTTGGGATGAAAAAAAAGAGGTTGGGATGAGAATGGTAGTCAAATATAAACAAAGATTATTGACCGAAAGATCAACAAAGAGAGAATGAACTTTTATCGTCGATCATAAGTTCTTTACCCTTTTGTACTGAATTCGCTAATTTTGTGACAATGGCACACTATGAATATACATTCTTTTTTGATATTGTATATGTGTAGGAAACTAAAAATTTCCTTATTTTATAAACTCATTGCTTCAATTTCTATTTTGTTGGTTCTTTTGATATTGATTTTCTTTTTTGGCTTTGTAAAGTAATTTCCATTTTATTGGTTCTTTTGATATTGATTTTCCTTTATAACTTTTATATATTACAAGTTAGGAAATATTGTTAGAGATTCAATTAAAAAAATTTCTTAATTCTAAAGTAATACTATATAAGATTTTAAACAGCCAATCACAATAGATCATCTCATAAATATGCATGTTACAATGTCTTGGAAAAATAGAATATAATTAAAATTGAAAATAATAAAATAATGAGAAAATATAGAATTAAACAAATATGTCTTAACTTTGTTAATCAACTATGTGCCATCAGCCGCCAATCTCAAACTTGATTTACATGGTTTTTCTATTTATATGTTAATAGAAACTGGCGATCTTTTGTGTCCAGAAAAAAATGATAATCTTTGAGTTTTTCTACAAGGTGTATTTTGGTACTACTTGCTCTTATTCATATTTTCTCAAACACTCACCACTCACTAAAATTATGAGTCTGAAATTAATTAACCAAATGAGATAACACAATAAAAACGAATAAAAAATACTAAAATAAACACAGTTGAATTTTGCTACATGTTATGTCATAGTGTCGCACCTGAAGTAATGATAAAATAATGAAAAAAATAGAAATAAAAAAATATGTCTTAACTTTGTTAATCAATTATGTGCCATTAGCCGCCGATCTCAAACTTGATTTCTTGATTTTTCTATTTATATGCTAATATAAACTGACGATCTTTTGTGCCCATAAAAAAGGATGATCTTTGAGTTTCTTTACCATTTGGATTTTGGTATTACTTGCTCTTATCCACGTTTTCTCAAACACTCACCACTCGCTAATCTTATGAGTTTGAAATTAATTAACCAAATTAGACAACACAATAAAAACGAATAAGAAAAAAATACCAAAATAAACACAGTTAAATTTTGCTACATGTTATGTTATAGTGCCACACCGGAAGTGCCGGCAATAATGGCAACGTGTGGGCAGAAAAAAAGAGCTTCGGATGAGTGGTAGTCAAATATAAACAAAAATTATTGACCAACCGAAATATCAACAAAGAGAGAATGATATTTTATCGTCGATCATAAGTTATTTAACCTTTTGTCCTGAACTTGGTAATTGTGAAGATGACACGATATGAATATACATTTTGTTTTTGACGTTGTATATGTGTATATTTTTTGTTATAAGTAGAAAAATTCAGGTTTACTATAATATTTTTGGAATGATTGGTTCTTATATTTGTGTCTTGACTGTCTTCAAATGCATTTAAGTTACTAAAAATAAATAAATTCTCTAAGTCGGTAGCAAAACAATAATTAAGAAATAACAAATATAAATAGTCAATTACGGGAAAAGAAAAAACAAAAGACTATATATATTCATTTACCCTAAACATAAGTACATAAAGAGAAGATAATGATTTTGATTGGTAGTATTGTACCATCTTTGTTCAACGTGTACCGTCTTCTGTATATCCATTCAGTGAAGTAGTAAAAATAATGATACAAAATATAAAATTAAAAAAAAAAAAAATAGCAACAACTAAATCAGAGTATCTTCTAACAATACCACCAAACTAAAAAGGAAAAAGAAAAAAAATATTATATTAGATATCAATAGTGACAGTTGAAAATCATCGGCAATCTTATATTACAAATAGGTTGCTTTCGTGGTTGAGGCTCTATTTGCCTTTAAAAAATTGATTGTCTTTGTGTTCAAAGTTCATATCTTCCTTGGACTTTGCTATATTTTTTGTTGAGATTTACTCTATTTTTGCTATTTCTTATGTTGGTTTCGATCCTTTCAATTAAATTCAAATGGAAAAAAAATCAATATCATGACAAGTTCTATGAATTTTTAAATATATATAATCATCAATTGATTACAAAATTATATGTTTACATATAACAAATTAATTAAGAAGTACAAAATTTAAAAATTTATAAACTATATGCCAATAAAAATTTGATTACAAAATTTGTGCGTGACGCGAATCCAAAACCTAGTCAATACTATAATAACATAAGTGTCTCTCCATGTGTTGACACCTCAGCTTTTTTAATTGTTTTGGAGCTACCATATCATAAAAAACTATTTTTTCACAACCAATTAGAATATTTCAATTAATACACATCGGATTAAAATGTACACATCAGCTTTAATTATATATCTTTAAAAAAAAGGGGATAAAATTCTTTTAGATTCATCCGCTTCTTCATCTTTATATGAATTGGAGACGGCGTTCCAAACTTCGTTTTCCAACTTAGTTTATCAATCTTTCTGTTACTTTGTATGTATGTAATTCACACGGTTAATCGAAACAATATTTTTCTTATAATCTTATTTAGTTTAAATTATGTTAGAATTGGAATTGGTAACACCGAAAGAGAACAACCAAAATAATTGATTAACTGAATCAATGATAATTTTCGATCTCCGATGAGCAGGAGAATCTTCGGTGGAGAACCTCCTGTGAGCTATGTTAATAAGTGATCTCGGTTTAGTGAATAGTGATATCGATTTATAAAACTCTTATATGATTTTTTGAATACATAGAAATGAAGCATGGACTAAAAAAAAAAAAAAAGGAGGATGTGAAAAGTTCTCGCATTTACATTGATGTTGAATAGGTCTGATTGAATACCTCCATCGTTTTGTATTCGCCTCAGATTTTTTGGGTTTCAATGGAACACATGATAAGCCTTGAGATAATTGGATTTTCTTGCAAACCTCGAGTGATATGCCTCTTAATGAGAATGTTATACATCGGTAGAATCCATCATATATTCTATAAAACTGAGATTATATGTATTTTTTTCTTAATTACCAGTTCAATCTATACTCTTGATTATTGTGTTTGATCATTTTGTTAGCTCAAGGGGTCTACATAACTCGACAACATGCATCTCTTAATTAATTAAGTTATTGGATATTATGAAAACTATGATACTAGTTATGTTAATGCTGTTTTTATGAGTTCTTAGACACAATTGTTTTTTGCAGAGTTTGGATTATGCTACGATGACAGGAGGAGATGTTGCTCCTCTGGGATCACAAGCTGTTACTAAAATCCATCATATATTTGATAGCGCTAAAAAATCAAACAAAGGTTTACTTATTTACATAGATGAAGCCGATATTTTTCTATGTGAGTAAGATCTCCCTTTCTTCTTTTCTATAACTTTTTAGTAATCATGTCCATGTCGATACTATAATCAAATTAACATATAATTGGTCGTTTGAGCTACATTATGTTAGAATTTTGACAAAGATTAGTGGTTAGTTTAAGTTTAGGTTTCTAACAGTAAGATGACAAAAAGATTGCAACTTTTCCTCTGGGTTCAAAGAAAGGTGATTCCTTTTTTTTTTATGCAGACATAACAACATTAACATGAGTGAGGCTCCACTCTAAACGCATTGCTCTTTCCAACTGGTGATCAATCCAGAGATATTATTCTTGTCTTAGCTACAAACAGATATGGAGAAAAGCTAACATTTTCCATTGTTTCCAGGTTTCAAATAATCCGTCCTAGCTTGCTTAGCATTTTCTAATACTTTTTTCTACTTTATGATTGTAATGCCTTTTTGTAGGTCTTTGTTTTAGCATTTGAATCTTAATGCCTAGCTGGTTTCACAAAATTTATGCAGATATTGGTGATGAACAATTTTTACCACAATAACTTTCTAAAAGGTAATTCTCTTACCAACCCATATAAATCTTAGTGGTTTGGGTGGGAGTGACGTTGTGATCATCAAAAGCGTTTGAAACCATTATGTTGAAGAGTATTTACTCATGTAAGGACATGAGTCAGAAACAAAGACATATGATCAAGAAAAGCAGTGAGAGAAGCAAACGATAAAGCTCTCTCTAGCTATCATCATGCTATAAATGGGGTCTTGGAGTATGAACAATGAGTAAGATCTAGAGCGACAGTGAGATGAAACGAATTCAAAGACATGAGGAGATGATAATATTGAATTATGTTAAAACTCTTTAGTTTTCAATAGCAAATTTTGAGATATAAATTATATAAATATGAGAAGAAAGATTTAAGTAAGAACAATGGGAATGTGGTCTTGAAGTATAAACAATGAGTAAGAGCGACAATGAGATGAAATGAATTCAAAGAAATGGGGAGATGATAATATTGACTTATGTTAAAATTCTTTAGTTTTCAATAGCAAGTTTTGAGATATAACGTAAATAAATATGGGAAGACATATTTTAAGTAAAAATATGAGGTGGTGACAAATTGAGTCATCGAACAAATTCATATTGTTTTAATCGTATTGATTTTTGCTCAGTCTTTGTTTGTATACAAACAATAAATTAAAATTTTCGCTTGAATGTATGAAATTTTATTGTTTATTATTTGTTCATGGTTCCACATTTGTAAATCCATAAGAAAGTATTTCTCATATATTCTTAATTTTATGGTATTATTATGTTTTTGCTGGCAGCCAAGATGTTAACTTAAGATTAAGTTATCGGGTGAAAGCCAATGGAAGCCAGAGCAAATTGGATTTAAAAAATCCACCAAAATATGAAAGCAATTTGCAACAGGCTAAAGTTACTGAAAAGTAATGAATCGATAATGATGTCTAAGAAATGATAGAACATCATTTCACATATATTAAACTATTTGTGGATCGGAGATCCGCTCCGAAAATTAGGATATTCGAGGCGTCCGGATCCGGATAGTAGAATTTCAAAAGTCTGGATATCCGGATCCGGATGTATTAAATATATTAAAAATATATATTTTCACATATATTAAATTATTTTTATATAAAATATATATAAATTGCTTTTAGTTTTTTTTTTATATATAATATATCAGCTTTGTTTAAAAATATTATTTAAAATTTTAATTTGATATTTTTTTTTAGTTTTTAGTTTTTAGTTTTTAGTTTTTAGTTTTTAGTTTTTAGTTTTTAGTTTTTAGTTTTTAGTTTTTAGTTTTTTATTTATATTTTTTTATTATTATTATGGAATCCAAATCCTAGGATTTGCTAAAGTTATCAACATTTTGATTCACAGTACTCTCTAAAAGTCAACGATAATTATGTATACTCAAATGATTCAATAGAAATAAAATATGTTAATATAAAAGTGATTAAACAATAAAAGTCACATTTATTAAATAATAATATCAATCCAATAAAAAAATACAAAAAAATCTCACAACGTAACGTAGATAATTACCTAGTTTTATCAAGAACATAAATAAAAATACAAAGTTTAGATTAAAAACTGAAAAAAAAAAAACAAATTTACTCTGCTGTCTTCATGGAGTAATCGTCTCTCACGGTTATTTAATTTTAATCTATTTTTACCGCCGGAGAAACCTTCGAATTTGATACCAACTTGACTTGGTCCAGTTCCATCGGGATGACTTCGGGCCATATATATTTGGTTACAATTAAAGAGGAATGTTTCTAGGGTTTTTTAGATTAACAAATTAGGTGATTCATTTATGTTATGCGCGTTTATTATCAACGTTTTGTTATTATTCGTTAATTTTTTATTTGATTTAACATAGAAAACGGTAACAATTATAATATTTTCTATTTATTTATTAATGTTAATTTAATTATTAACCATATATCTTTCTTATTTTAGTATTGGTATTCAATCTAATCTAATGGAGATAGCTATTTTGGATATCAAAATAGAAATAAGGAGTAAAAAACGGAAACTGATAATCTGGGGTATTGAAAAGCATTATCTAAAATATTTTTAATAATATATTTATACAAGAATAGTGAACTACATTTTTCCCCTCTTACATATTAGCATACCAAGTTCATTAGAAAATATAGGATAACAAATTCATTAAAAAATATTGGACCGACTTGTGTAGCTAGCAATCTAGGAAAATCCCATTAAAATCACGAAGTAGTTAGTGCTTGTTAGTAAGCCCTTTTTTCAAAAAAAGTAGTTAGTGTTTGTGTTTTACACCACAGAGTTAATGGGCCCTTTGGCCCAAATAAAAAGATTGAAAAATTAAGACAACGAGCACCAGTTTTGATATCAGATAAGGAATCAACGGATATCAGATACGACTTAGGGTTTGACTACTTTTTACGAAAATCCTTCCACCGGAGGATCGCGGAGCTTGATGGAGGAAAGGAAAGCTAAACGAGTTCGTCTCAAACGGCATGCAGGTTTCTCAAGTGCAAGAGATGATTTGATAAGCAAATTACCCGGCGCTTTAATATCTCAGATACTCTTGTATCTTCCGACAAAGGATGTCGTTAAGACTAGTGTTTTGTCCAAGAGGTGGAAAAGTCTCTGGCTTTTGATTCCCGAGTTGGATTTGGACTCTAACGAGTTCCCAGATTACAATTCCTTTGTGAGTTTTATGAACATGTTCCTAGATTTCTCTAGGGTAGAGAAGTCATGCTTGCACAAGCTCAAGCTAAGTATTCATAAGGATGAGAATGATGAGTCTTGTGTCACGCGTTGGATAGACTTTGTGGCTACGCCTAAACTTAAGCATCTTGATGTTGAGTGTTTTCATGAGGAGCGTGAGTGTTTGGAAGTGATGCCCTTAAGCCTCTATATCTGTGAGACACTCCTTTACTTAAGACTCCATCGGGTTTCTCTGGGTAGTTTTGAGTCTGTTTCTTTACCTTGTGTCAAGACTATGTGTTTAGAACACAATATATATGCCAATGAGGAGTGTCTGGAGTCTCTTATCTCCTCTTGCCCAGCTCTTGAAGATGTGAGCATTGTTAGAAGACTAGATGATAATGTAGAGGTTTTACGAGTCCATTCTCAAACACTAACCAGTCTCAGTGTAGGCTTTGATTTTGGTGAGATTTCTGGAGATCTTTCTAATTTTTTTGGAAGAAGCTCGGGGCTTTTGATTGATGCCCCTAGACTCAAGTATTTGAACTTCAAATATGAATTATCCAAGAGTAAAATCATAAGCAATTTGGGTTCTTTGGCTAAGGTCAAATTTTCTGGGTTCTTTGGTATTCGAGATCCTTTTGATGGAGTTGACTTATCAAAGAACCAAATGGCCCGTAATTTTCTAACAGGTATCTCGAGAGTTAGGGATATGATCATTTCTGATTATACTATGGAGGTATGTGTCTAAGAAAGTCATATATATATATATATATATATATATATAATGTACTATCACGAAATTTTGCTCACCCATATTCTTCTCTTCTTTTCTTTTCTTTTAATATGTGTAAGCAGTTCTTCTATTACTACTCGAAAGTAGAACCATTACCCCAGTTTTGCAACCTGTCCAGTTTGGAAGCAGAATTTTGTTCATTTGACTTGGACATCCTATCAACGTTTCTTGAAAGCTGTCCAAACCTAAAATCCATCGTCTTGGTACGTAATTACATGCACCAACCTAGAATTTTAACTTAATTATGCATTTAAAGCAATGTGTTATATATATATATTCATTAATCTTATGTATTTGTAGGAATTAAATCTTTCTGAGTTTGCGACTGAAAAAAGTTTCTCCCCCGTGCCTCGGTGTTTGTCATCATCCCTCGAGTTCGTAGAGATAAAAAGCAGATTTATGGGAAGGCCTGCTGAAATTGAAGTAGTAAGGTACTTTGTACAAAACTCAGCACTTCTCAAGAAACTTGTTGTGCATTTGAGCTGTTCCATGCAAAAACAAAGTTTGGACCTCTTCTTAAGGGATCTCCGTACATTGCCGAGGCTATCTGTTAACTTGTATGTGTTGTTGAATTGTATGTGTTGTTGACGCTGACTGTTAAAGAGACTTTTAGGTTGGTCTACTATATGATCAGACCGAGATTAGCATTCCTAGAGAGATTAGACTTGGATTTTCGTTTTGTTAAAATGTATCAATGATGTTGTTGTGAGCTTTCGGATGATGTATTTTAAGTAAAATGTGACTAAAATTTGGAAGATTGTGATTCTACCTCAAGTGATTTTGGTTTGAAATTTTTCTTCAGCTGGGTCTTGTGATGGGGGGCAGACCATCTTCGATCCTAGATGAGTCGTGTAGTTTGTGCAACAAATGACTCCTTTTTTGCTAGGTGGGACAACCCGAGCCATTCTTTAGCGAGGTTAAGGCACTGTGCTATGAGGGATATGTGAGCCATTGGAGAACCAACCACCACCATGATATTTCATGGCTTTGACTCCTCGTCTGATAGATCGTCTAAGAGTGATTCCCAGGCTTTCCCGGATAGTTGAAATAATAGCTTATGCTGCATGCGTCCAGGTGGGACACCCCGAGGCATTCTTTAGTGAGGTTAAGGCATTGTGCTATGAGTGATATGTGAGCCATTGGAGAGCCAACCACTGCCATAATATGTTAGCTCGTCTAAGAGTGATTCTCAGGTTGTTAATGAAAGAAAGTCTCACATCTGTAGTTGGAGAAATAATACAGTAATATATAAATGGTAAGGGTCAATCCACTCATTGTCAATTGGTTTTGAGTTGAAAACCCATGATAAGCCTAAATTTAATATGGTATCAGAGTCACCCTATTGTTGGGCCACTCCGTTGATGTTGTTTCCACAATTGTCTACGCTTCAGATGTTCACGCATAAGTGTTGGGGGGGGGGGGGGTGTTAATGAAAGAAAGTCCCAGTTGGAGAAATAATACAGTAATATATAAAAGATAAGGGTCAATCCACTCATTGCCAATTGGTTTTGAGTTGGAAACTCATAATAAGCCCAAATTTAATACAGGCTTTCCCGAATCTTTTCCATAGAGCGGAAACCGCTTTGTTGTCTAACTACTTACCCAACCAGATTGCATCGTTGAAATAATAGCTTTGTCCTGCAGAATTTGGCCGCCGTCGGATTTTCCAACGCATGTTGGTGGTGTCGGGTTTCACCATGTCTAAACATCATAATAAATATTCTTGCCTTATTGGATTCGCGAAGAATGTCTTCAACATCAAACTCATTCATTTGCTTCATCGGGATAAACATACTATCACTAGTTTTTTTTTCTTAAAAATACCATAAAAGTTTTTCTTCCCAAAAATACCACTAAGTATGTGTGTTATAGTACTAGATAACGAAGAAAGTAGTTTTTACAAAACTCGACAGTTTTTAAAAAACATGTAGTGCTTTTGAGCTGTTCAATGCAAAATCAAAGTTTGGTTGCCTTAAGGGATCTCCTTGCATTGCCGAGGCCATCTAGCATGTGTCAAATAGTATATGTCTATGATCAGACCGAGACTAGCATTCCTAGAGCTTAGAGTTGGATTTTGATTTTGTTGAAATATATTATGATGTTTTTGTGAGCTTTCGGATGATGTATTTAAAGTAAAAAGTGACTTAAAATTTGGAAGATACAAAGATTGTGATTCTTGCCTTATTGGATTCGCAAAGAATGTCCTCAACATTAAGCTCATTCATTTAGGACTTATTCGGACTGATCCTGATAATAATGTAGGAGACTCTAGTTCGTATAGGTGTAGCTAACAGGGAAAAGTGGCGATTCATATCCGAACTAGACACTATGAGAGGATTCATATCCGAACTTCTGTCCAGTGCCAATTCCAACACGAACAAAGTAAAATTCAAATTTTCGTACACGAATTTCTAATTTAGTGTCATTGACTCAGACGCCATGAACAGTATCGTTAGTTTGATATGACTAGGATTACACATGGATTAAGTTAATAAAACATCAGATTATACGTGGATTAAAATAGTAAAACAATTTTTTTTTGATTAAGTTGTTAATGCAAAACAACATCGTTTAATATGTCTTCTTTAAAAAAACAAAAATCAGACATTGACATTTCTTTAGAACTCGAAGAACCATAAATCGAAATGGGGATTTGTGGATATAGCTTCTGCACCGCTCGATTCGTTTGGATTTGTGAAGTCGTGATCTCACGTCGGTTCATCCTTAGGTATGTCGTCGTATCTTTAGAGTTAAGATATAAGTACCACCGATATAAGCAAGTTTCCCATTGCTCTTTTCCATCTTCCACCATAAAAAAACATTGAAAATTGCGTATGTACCGCTGAAATTAGTGACATAAACTCACAATTAGACCAAAGTTCTTCTCTTTCATCCATTTACTCGAACACTTGGTGTACATAAAACAATCTTATCACCTAATAAGAAAACGACGTCGTTTTCATTAACAACTTGATTTTAAAAAATGTATTATCTTAATCCACGTAATCTGATATTTTATTAACTTAATCCACGTGTAATCCTAGTCAAATCAAACTAACGCCATTGTTCACGGCGTCGGAGTCAATGCATATTTTTGCACTAAATTAGAAATTCGTATACGAAAAATTGAATTTTACTTTGTTTGTGTTGAATTTGGCACTGGACACAAGTTCGGATATGAATCTTCCCATCGTATTTAATTCGGGTATGAATTGACACTTTTCTCGTAGATAACAATTGTTTTCCTTAAAAATTTAGGAAAATCTCATAAAATCATGAAGTATTAGCTATTTCCAAATGAATATTTAGGTCTTTATAAAAAAATATACATACGAACAAAACATTTTGCTCGGTATAAATTCTATACTAAAATGATATTGTTTCATATATTGCTTGTGTTTACACGAATCATTTAATACCAAGAGTTAATGGGCCCTTTAGCCCAAATAAAAAGATCGAAAAATAAGACAACGAGATCAGATACGAAAAACAAGAATTGGCATGAACCGTGACACTCTCTCTCATTGCTTTTAACGCGACTCTTCGTCTCCATCGCCCTCTCTGGCAGTATGATCTTCCAACACACAAAACCCTAAACCCATAAGGTGATTTCACTTGACTGCCATTAAATCCCTGCGTCCTCACACTTAGATTTCGAGGTTGTCTCTGCGGAATCTCTGCGGAAAGGAAAGCGAAAGGAAGATGCGTCAAACGGCATGCAGGTTTCTCAAGTGCAAGAGAGGATATGATAAGCAAATTACCCGACGCTTTGATATCTCAGATACTCTTGTATCTTCCGACAAAGGAAGCTGTTAGGACTTGTGTTTTGTCCAATAGGTGGAAAAGTGTCTGGCTTTTGATTCCCGGGTTGGATTTGGCCTCTTCTCAGTTCCAAAATTACAATGCATTTGTGAGTTTTGTGGACATGTTCCTAGGTTTATCTAGGGAATAGAATTCAAGCTTGAACAAGCTCAAGCTAAGTATTAGGAAGATGAGAATGATAAATCATCTTGTGTCACGCGTTGGATAGACTTTGTGGCTACGCCTAAACTTAAGCATATTGATGTTGAGTGTCTTGTTGTGACGCGTAAGTGTTTGGAAGTGATGCCTTTAAGAAACCTCTGTATATGTGAAACGCTCATTTACTTAAGACTCCATCGGGTTTCTCTGACTAGTTTTGAGTCTATTTCTTTACCTCGTCTCAAGACCATGTGTTTGGAACACAATATATATGCCAATGAGGTGTGTTTGGAGTCGCTTATCTCGTCTTGCCCTCTTCTTGAAGATTTGGGCATTGTTAGAAGAGTGGATGATAATGTAGCGGTTTTACGAGTGCGTTCTCAGACACTAATCAGTCTCAGTGTGGGCTTTGGTGAGAATGATAGATGTTTTGATAGAGGAAACTGGGGGCTTTTGATTGATGCCCCTAGACTCAAGTATTTGAATTTCAATTACGAACTATCAACGAGCAAAATAAGCAATTTGGGTTCTTTAGCTAAGGTCAAATTTGCTGGCTTCTTTGGTATTTGAGATCCTTCTGATGGAGTTGGCTTATCAAAGAACCAAATGGCCCGTAATTTTCTCACAGGTATCTCTAGAGTTAGGGATATGATCATCTCTGATATGACTATGGAGGTATGTGTCTATGAATATATAATGCTCTCTCGCCTAATTTTGCTCACCCATATTCTTCTCTTGTTTCTTTTGTGTAAGCAGTTCTTCTGTTCCTACATGAAAGTAGAACCATTACCTCAGTTTTCCAACCTGTCCAGTTTGGAAGCAGCATTTTCTGCATCTGACTTGAACATTCTGCCAACGTTTCTTGAAAGCTGTCCGAATCTAAAATCCATCGTCTTGGTGACTACTTGCACCAACCTATAATTTTTAACTTAATTTTGCATTTCTGTTATATATATTCATTAATCTCATGTGTTATCCCCTGCTAAGTTGATGACTGAAATAAGTTTCTCGTCCGTGCCTCAGTGCTTGTTGTCATCTCTCGAGTTTATAGAGATAAAAAGCAAATTCATGGGAAGGCCTGTTGAAATTGAAGTAGCAAGGTACTTTGTACAAAACTCAGCACTTCTCAAGAAACTTGTTGTGCATCTCGCTATTGGATGCGAAAACAAAGTATGGGAGTCTTAAAGGATCTCCTTGCATTGCCGAGGCCATCTCGCATGTGTCAAATCGTTTATGTCAATTGAAAAGACTATTAGGTGGGTCTTGATGCGAACACGGAACTGACTGGTCGAACCAAGACGTGACGATCCGACCGAGGCAAGAAACCAAACCAAGACCAAGTCTTGTTCTCGTTGTTTTATTTTGATTTTGCAAATAAGTAATCACTCCTGTTTCCTAGAAACAAGTAGCAACTCACGCTTCCTTTTTTCACCATTATGCTCTGTGTTTCCAAGTTTGTAGGAGTTGAAACTCCATCTTCATTATAAATAGAAAACCAAAACAAAAAGAAAGGCAAAGAGAAATTTGCCTGAAGAAACTTGTGTTCATGTTCTTATTTTCGTTGTTTTGATCAACATTTGTAACTTGGGACCGATCAGGTCTACTATGATCAGACAGAGACTAGCATTCCTAGAGAGATTAGACTTGGATTTTGATTTTGTTAAAATCTATTAATAATGTCTTTTTGAGCTTTCGGATGATGTATTTAAGTAAAATGTGACTAGAATTTGGAAGATACAAAAATTGTGATTCTACCTCAAGTGATTTGGTTTTAAACTCTTCTTCAGCTGGGTCTTGTGATGGGGATGGTCCATCTTCCTAGATGAGCCGTGTAGTTTGTGCAACGAATAACTCCTCTTTCGCTAGGACCATCCGGAAAATCTATGACGCTAATACTGCCTGCGTCTAGGTGGAACAATCCGAGCCATTCTTTAGCGAGGTTAAGGCATTGTGCTATGAGGGATATGTGAGCCCCTGGGGGACCAACCACCACCATGATATTTCCTGGGTTTGACTCCTCATCTGATAGCTCGTCTAAGAGTGATTCCCAGGCTTTCCCGGATCTGTTCCATAGAGCGGAAACCGCTTCTTCGTCTAGCTGACTTAGCCAACCAGGTTGAATCGATGAAATCACAGCTTCATCCTGCAAAATTTGGGGATCAAAAAGATCAAACAAGTGTTCATTTTACGATCGCATCAGGATAAATAATCTTGCCTTATTGGATTTGTGATGAACGTCCTCAACATCAAGCTCCTTCATTTGTTTCGTTTTCACATAGCGAGGCACACAATCTACACCCAAACAACCCGCAGCTTCTTGCACCTATTAACACTTTAACTGTTTAAAAAAAAAACAAGATTCGGACAAAATAGATTTCTCAAAGTCTTCAGTTTGTTAAGGAATTGAAGTTAGGTAGATAGAGGGTTTTACAACTTACCTGGGATATTGCTCCAGCAGTCTCAATGGAGGCTGTTGTAGGGCTGCAAACTATTGAACTAACCCTTAGATCAAGAAGAAACTCTGCGGTTTTCTGTGACTGCAGTAATCAACATGTAAATATGATCAAGAGTAACTAAATGCAGGATTAGGAACTTTTTACAATTGTCCTTCACAAAGTCATATGTGTCTGTTACCTGTATCACCCCAAGCATGTTCATTGGCCGATAATTAGTACTAGCAAAGGCAGCCTGTGGTCACAGTGACTGCTTGGTTAATAACCGCAGAGTCCTGATTTGTAAAAGAATGGAAAAACTCAAAAAAGCAAGTGATTTTAAAACGAAGATTGTCCTGTAAAATCTGATCCACAGCCTCCAACTTTTTCTGAGCTCAGAAATTAGAGTAAAGAGCAAAACACCTTCCACGCGCATCCATGGAGGTTAATTCTGGAAAATAAAGATGAATTAAGAGATAAGAACTCATACAACTATACCTCATTATCCCCCTGGCCATGGCAGACAAGTATGATCTGCTTACTAGCTTTCCGGCCACCAGAACTTCCACCAACTAGAGGCGAATTAGGTGTCTGCATTTGTACTACAAAGACAGTAAGCAGAATTTTGACTACCTAATACATTTTAAGCCAAACTCGAGAATCAGGCAACAGAGATGGTTATGAGTCCATGTCAAAGCCAGATATATGTTTTTAATGAAAGAAGAACTTTAGTGTTTCATCGGAAAAAAGTTAGCTTGCCATCCACATTTTACCTGATTTAGTCGATTAAGACATACGTGAGGAGATCCACCGTCAGCTCTTGGTGTGAAGTCCAGTACACTTACACCGCAATTGCTCTGCAACAATCTCCTAAAATATTCTGTTCCCAGACCTGTCATATAACCAAAGATCGCAGAAGGTAAAATTAACAGAGTAATGAAAAATCGGCTAGTTTCTAAAAGAAGAAGTACCAATTGCTGTTGCCACGAGAGCCTGATTAACTGCATTATGAGCAACAACAAGAACAGACTCGCTCTCATGAGCAAGAATACCGGTCCAGAAGCTTCTAGCACGTGACCACAACTCTCTTACTGGATAATGGCCATCGATGCTGAAGTTTGCCGGATCTTCTTGCCATTGCCTAAAGGCTTCACCGAACTTTTCTTTCCCCTCTTTCTTAATTAGACCCTAGAGTATAACCATCAACTAGAACCAGAGTTAAGAAAAAAGCATGACTTGTCTACGAAATCTACATGTCCTCATAACAGCTAGACTTACTTGAAAAGAGTATAGATCAATTTCTCTGAGATCGTAGTCAAAGATCATCTCACTTTCTCGACTTCCCCATATGATTTCAGCTGTTCTCTTTGATCTCTTCAAGGGGCTGAAACAATGTGTGGCAAATGCAGCCAAGTTACAAGGGACTGAAATTGGACCACAAGGGCAGTGAGTACTACTAATCTATAATCAAATTGAACATCGTAATTTACAATATCTGTA
Source organism: Pseudoturritis turrita (assembly GCA_900406555.1). Lineage (NCBI taxonomy): Eukaryota > Viridiplantae > Streptophyta > Magnoliopsida > Brassicales > Brassicaceae > Pseudoturritis > Pseudoturritis turrita. The sequence continues at coordinate 1,278,723 of OVBL01000227.1, read as the reverse complement.
TCTCTGATTCTTCAAAATTTCAAAACTTTTTTTTTCTCTAAAAATTTTCCATTCTTTCAATCGATCCAAACACCTCATACTCTCCATTGATCCAACATCAGCAACACCAATAATAGAATTTCACTCAAATCGATCTAAAAATCCAAATCCCAAGAATCCTCAAAACCGATTCTCTAAGAAAAAAATGCAGGACCTGGTGAAGCAGACATCGAAGGAGTCGCCGATGAGCATCTGACGAGAAATGTCGGCTTGAGTCTCGCCTTTCTTTGTCAAGACGGAGAAATCGGAGCTCCCTTGAATCCTCCCTTCTTCGTTCCACGTGCTCTGACCATGCCTCACAAGCACCACTCGCTTCGTCGTCGTCGTCGTCGTCGTCGTCGTCTTCTCGGTGGATTGGTCATGTTGGCTCGATGATGATCGAATCCGGAGGCGGCGGCGAGGAGAATACGGCCGGATGATTGGGTGGAGGAGACACCGGTTGGGTAAAATCGGAGTAGCGCGTGGTAGAGATATCATTTTTTTTTTTTTTTTTTTTTTCAAGAAACAAGAAGTAATTTTTGTCATGCCTCCTAAGTCCTAACAAAGTTTTTATCGATCCAATGGGTAAAAAAAAGTCTTGAATTTCATAAAATGATAATTTTTGTTTTTTAAGTTTATCAAGGAGCGATAAATCGAAACACATATATCTCTTCGTAAAAAAACATTTGTCTTCTTTCGAAAATTCGAATTTAAGTAGCTCAAAAATGCACAATTTTTAGAGAATTTAAAAATTATTTACTAGTCCAAGACCCATTTGCCATTTGGTAGTGTAACATTCTTTCCGTTTTATTCTATTTGATTTTTATGCTTATTAGATCAAAATATACATACGAATGAAGTTCATTCCATTTCGTTCACTCATCCATAAGAAATCCAAAACCCTCTCCGATATTCGTGCTAATATTTTAGCATGTAGAAGAGTTGTTTATTTTTGTCATTTAAAACGTTTAAGTGACCAATCATCATTAATACTAATATTGGAAAATTTAAACTTTAATCCATGTACGGACAAAACAATTTTTTTGATCACATAACCAACATGCATGAGGTGGTTATTTTTCCTCGCCAATGTTCGTAACACCAAGTGAGATTAAATTTAGATAGCTTTTCTTACGAAAAACAAGACATGCAATTCTCATACATTTTTTTCATAACTAGTCTCATTGCTAAAAGCTTCCATACAGTAAACCGCTAATGGGTAACGGTTCCAAACCGCCAAAACTGAAAAATAATAACAAAAAATACCAATTATGAAAAAGAAATTGGCGTTGAGGTTGGTCGAAAATCCAAAGAATATATTTGGTTCAAATGGAAAAGTTCATTTAATCAAGTGGTGTTTATCAATGGTTTAATGTTTTTACACTAAGTTTGAAGTTCAATTCGCATAGAATGCAATTTTTTATAGATTATTGATGTAATTTTAAAAAAAAAAACCTAACGTGATGTAGAACCATATGTCGTGGTCACATGTGTTACGAATAAAAACTATCATGGATATAGTACTGGTGTTTATGTTTGCTATGGATCCACATGTTATAGAGAGAATTGTCTTTTCTAGAATTGTCCATGTAGATGTTCATTACGATCGCATGAGCAATAGCTAGATTCAATTCAATTCGTCCATCCTAAACAATTAGATTATCCTTTATAATATGATGATATCAAATATTTTGTTAATAATGGAACATGTGACAGAAAAAAAAAATTATATAAGTAAATAAACAAAAAGTGGATTCGAGGTGTTTTTGAAATTTAGGTATGTTGTAAGTTCAGTTTCGTGTAGTTTTGGTCGATGTTCAATTTGTGAGATTATAAGATCCATCTAGCGGAATCAATAAAATTGTCATTCGATCGTACGTAACCGTAAAACAAAATACTAAAACATACCAACCAAAAAATTTCCTGTCGTTAGCAATTCGATATATGATAAGACAATAAATTTTACAGTTCGACATATTACAAAACAAAGCTTTACCATCTGTGGAAGCGAAATCAGAAGATGCAAGGAAAAAAGAAACACCAAAAGAGAGACAAATGAAATAATTGAAAATAAAAAGATTCACGTGCGGTATAAGTGGGACATATTTGTTACTTTCTTGACTATGCAAAGACGTAGAATCTTCAAAATATTAACGTGAACATGTAACACGCGCCTCTTCTGGTTAATGTGAAGTCAATTTTGTCAACAAAAAGAAAGTCAAAAGTACACATTTTTTTATAATCAATTTCACTGGTTTGTTTCGGTTCGTTTGACTTTGGTTTGGTTTGTTTAGGTTTGGAAAAAATCTTACCAAATTGGACTATGATTTGACTTTGGTTCTATTTGGTTTGGTCTGTGGTAAAAAAAAATATTTTAAACAAAAATGGATAACTTTGAAAAATAAATATAGAAAAAAATATAAAATCTATCCAAATAGAATTTTAAAAGAAAAGTAAAATTAGTCTTTTTATTTGTTCGGTTTTGAAACCAAAGCAACCTAAACTGATGGTCTAAGAATTGCATTATTGAAATCAAAGCCTTTAGAAATATGTGTTCGTTTTGCTTGGATTTGGTGTTCAATCATATTTAATGACCTACCCTTAGTTTTTACATTTTGAAGATTTACATTTACAATTAATGTAATTTTTAAAAATCTTAAATTTATGCCCCATCATATACTCTTTTTTTGCCCCATTTCTTTTTGAACCACAAATCTTACCAAATAATTAAAATTTGTTTCCAAATGCTTATTAAATAAATTTCAACGTAATATTAAAAACATAATAAATCTATCTAAATAAATGCTCATTTTTATTTATCATCAAAACTTGTCAATTTGCACAGTTCTTTGTACTCAATATAAATAAACTAAACATAATATATTTTAGGTTACAAAACAATTTTTTTTTTGATAATTACTGAATTTGTACCCAAAAAAATAGTGATGAAATATATTAGGTTATGATTTACTATAAAACATTGTTAGATTATTTTATTTATCTTCTAAAATATATTTTTTTTAAATTAACAATATTGTTTTTTACATAAAATTATGCCCCCAAGCAAAAAAATATATATTATGGATCCGCCCCTGAAAGTCACCAATCATATTTGAAAACAAAGTAAAAAATAAAAGATTTTAAAACGTTAATAAAGACTCAATAGAGATGAAAAGAAATGTAGAAAGAATCAATTCAACATGCTTAGGTATAATGTTAGATAGTCCCACTTGGGTTTCACCAACTTTGCCATTTACTTAACATAAACCTTTACAAATATATGAATAAAAAAAAGGTTTCAACAACCCCATCGATTTATTTTTACGGCCAACAATAGCTTGTTGATTATTTTCTTATGTATATAAAACAATATTAGTTTTAACTTTTAATCATGAATATGTGTTTTCTTTCTGAAAGACGAAGAAAATGAACCAGAATTTATTAGAAGCTGGGCATCGCTTTTGAAACCTGAGCTCACACCTATCTTTAACCTAAACGAAGAGAAGAAACAAATATGACACAAGTCTTACATAATTATGGCATATTGGAGCTGTTAGTGATTCTTTTATTCCCTCCATTCTAATAAATTCTTACATAAACTTTTGTTAATTAGTATCGCTTGAGAACTTCTTTTTCTCATATATATATATATATATATATATATATATATATATATAAATAAGGAAAAGTTGGTCAATGACAAAAAAACAACATTTAGCAAATTACAATTTGTTAAGTTGCTATTAGTAAATAACAAAGAATATTGAAAAAAAATTGAGAATGAAATTTAACACTTTTCGTTTAATATTCATGTAACAGGTGAAATGATAATGTATAACTCCAATATAATAGACTCGACGCTTATATGTTGGAAACACAAATCTATTTGATAATTTGGATGTTTATACAGTATGTGTTATTTTTGGTGACTAAAAATCTATAAAATATTACAAAAATATCATTTTTGAGTGAGTTCGGTCTGCTGATCTTAAGGTTAGAAATATTTTATATTTCATATTTTATGATGTATCAGATTTTGGGACTTATATATAGGCCATAAAGGTATGTAATTATTCATTCACTGTTCGCTTCAATACATTTTCTCTCTAAATCTCTTATAGTTTCATTTCTTCGTTGTTTTTTATTGGCTGAATTCACAACTATATATATATATATATGTCACACCAAAAAAAACAACGGATAAATCCGTATAAAACATGTTTTAATCATAGCAAAATATTTCTTAAATACCAATATATATAATTCAACAAGTTATATTTTCATGATTTGTTTTAAACCTATTACACCATGTGAATATTCCAATGTCTCCTTGGGCTTAATATAAAACATTGGTGAATGAAGGTCGCGTCTTGCAACCACTTGGTTTACTTATACTTGCGTAGGATTGTTCTGATTTAGATTTCGTTGCAACGACATTTTAAAAATAGGGTATGCGATCCATACTCATTCTATTGTAGTTAGAGATATGGATTATATATTAGGATAATCTACATCCACATATATGTATCAGTACTATACTTTCTGTATGTATATGCGTTTTCACGTGAGAAAACACAAAATTAGATATATACCTACAAATATGTCTCACTAGCTCTTTATGTGCCTATGGTTGCTCGAGTTGGGCCGTAGTACTGCTAAGGTTTTCCTTGAATGGTTGTTTGTTCTGATTTCTAAAGCTAATATTCTAACTTTCTAAGGAAATCAGTTCATTAATTTTAACATTTATCATTTTATTGTGTTAGGGTTTGTTGTTAAGGTACCTTAAAATTAAGGTGTACTATAAGTTTACAATTAATGAAAATTTTAAACAGAAAGGTATTCACCTCAATCACTTTTTTCTTTTATTTTACGCTTTGAGTTCATCTTAGTTTTCATCCAAATTCATAGCATGGTTATTATTACTCATGTCCAAACTAAAATGACCAATTTAAAATAAAGAATAAATATAAGGGCATAAGTATTTTTTAAATAATGTTAAGGAAATCATATTATTTATAATTTGTATATACAGTCTTATATTCTCATATAACATCCAAAATATAAAACTGAAAACTGTCTGCATCTTCATCAGCTTAGTACTAAAGCCACCAAAATTAAGGTTTTAATTGAAAGATCACATAATGTAAACCACGATGTAAACCAAACCCTTCTGATATGGACTCATTGCATACGCTTTTGGTTTATATTTGTCAAGAAACCTAACTCTTATTCATTAAGATGTTAAGGCTTTGCCTTAATACACAATCGACAATACCTAATTACAAAATAGTAAATTACCAAACTATACATAGACAATTAGCTAATTACATATTAAACTGTATTCCTCCTAATCTCTCCCGCCCCCTTTCTCTAGGTGGAGTATGTAGCATATATTCAACTCAAGTAGAAAGGCATCAAACTCTTTGCATCCAAAAGCCTTGATAAAAATATCAGCAAGTTGCATAGTAGCTGGAACATGTTTCGGTGAGATAACATGACGAACGATCTCATTTTGTATAATATCATCGCCATGGTGAAAAAAAATTTGTATCACGTAACACATGACACATACATATATGGATCTACTGATCTAGTAAAACTTTTTAAAGAATTGTTTTTATTGGAGAATCAACGTCTTTCAGTTTTCAATTTTCTGTTTGTTAATACATACACAGTATTAATCCTATGTTGACATGATAACACGTTAATTTTTTAAACGAAGATATAAATCGAAAATGATAAAATTAAGGATAATCAATTACAAATTTACATTTATTTAAATCTAAAACTCATATAGTCGTTAAAAGTTTAGAGACACGCAGATATCTAGATCTGAATTCATAGAAAATAATAACATTAATAATCTTAAAATTAGAATTAAATAAATAATTAAAAAAACTTAAAATCTTATAAGAAAACTTCCATAAATAATATATAAGAAAATTTTCAAATACATTAAATATATTTTATATAACAACTCCATATATCTAATTTTAAATTGAAAATATAAATTCATAATCCAATATATATTCAAATTTTGAAAGCGAATCGAACTGGATCATATATATTTAATGCTCCTCTATTTTGAATCATCTAACTCTGTCTAAAATAGCAAAATACAAACTGCTCATTAATCGAATTATAAAACTATTTATCCAACTTAAAAACTAAAGATTTTTTTTTTCCGAGACAGATAAAAAAATCGATAACAGATCGAATACGGATAACGAATATTAGTGTCCATTCCTACCGCTACCATGGTTGCTTGACAGTGATCCACATATTCATATGTCCTAAAATCCTAAAATATGCCTATAGTTTCTTTTCTCAGTAGTATTTGTAAGAAAAGAAATTTGAAACTAAAAAGGAAAAACAAAATCTCGATGGAACATTTTTTTTTTTTGGGGTCAATGAATGGAACATTAGGATTTGATTTTAGACCCCCCAAATCCACAACTGACACGTATGACATACCATGTGTTTTTTATACTTTAAAAACCATTGTACAATGGGCAGGAAAGAAAAAAAACAAATGAAAATCTATATATATTGTGGAACTCGATCTTTGGCTTTAACCAAAAGAGCAAATATTCGGCCACCAAAACAACACCATCGAGCCACCAGTTTGCTTGATACTAATCCACTTCTTTATATACATTACCTCTAAAATATTCCATTAGTTACTATTCTTGGTAATCTTTTAAAAGGAAAGAAATTTGAAACTTAAAAAGAAACAGCAAAACATAACAAAATCTCCAACCAACGTTGTTAGCACTTGATTTGTCCATTTATCCACATCTGCTAATCGCATTATTTTATTATTATAACAAGATTTTACTCTTAATTAGCAGCAACAAAACATTTGGAGGCTTCCACTGGTTAACACGTACCGGTATTTCCACCATTTATTCCTAACACATAACTTACCACATCTCCAAAAAGGAAATAATCAAATCACAAAAACTTTATAATAATATAAAAAAGAAGAATAAAATAATATTCGTTTGAGGAAAATCAAATGAATGTGGTAGGTGAATGATTTGACGGAATTACCCTCAAAGACACGTCAAGACTTTCTTCTACAAAAATCCATCTATATAATCCCTTCCTTCTCCCACCATTCTCTCTCAGCTTGCAAGTTTCTCTTAACTACAAGCTTCTACTGTACTTTTAATGCGCCGTCGTTTTGTAAGCTATTCAAAACAATAAAATAAACACAATAGCATTTTATTTTTTTAGTCAAAAACCATGCAAGCTGTTTCTTCACCTGCGTTCTCGTGCGATCTCAAATCTGTTATTCAAACGAATCTAACGGTCAAGAGCGCGCGTTACTCTCACGCGAATGGAAAGCGCGTGGCTGTTCGCTGCGGTTACAGGTCTGAGTCGTTTAGCTTCCCTAACGGTGTTGGCTCGAGCCGAGCCGATTGGCAAAGCTCATGCGCTATCTTAGCCAGCAAAGTAGCTTCCGCTGAGAATTCCAGCTCCATCACCGGTGGTTTAGCCGATCAAGTCACCGCCGTTAACGGACACAGCAACGGCTCCGTCAATCTCAGCCTCGTTCCGTCGTCGGAGACAAAACACGGGAAGCCTGGGTTGATTCAGCCGTTGACGATTACAGATCTGTCGCCGGCGCCGTCGCATGGATCTACCCTCCGTGTGGCGTATCAAGGAGTTCCCGGCGCGTATTCCGAAGCTGCCGCCGGAAAAGCTTACCCGAATTCCGAAGCCATTCCGTGTGATCAATTCGATGTCGCGTTTCAAGCGGTGGAGCTCTGGATCGCCGATCGTGCTGTCCTCCCTGTGGAGAATTCCCTCGGTGGTTCGATTCACAGAAATTACGATCTCCTCCTCCGTCACCGTCTCCACATCGTCGGCGAAGTCCAGATCCCGGTACACCACTGCCTCCTCGCTCTCCCCGGAGTCCGTGCAGATTGCATCACGCGCGTGATTTCGCATCCTCAGGCTCTGGCTCAGACCGAAGGATCGCTCAACAAACTCACTCCAAAAGCAGCGATCGAAGCGTTTCACGACACAGCCGCGGCGGCGGAACACATAGCAGCGAACAACCTCCACGACACGGCGGCTGTAGCTAGCGCGAGAGCAGCAGAGCTCTACGGACTCCAGATCCTCGCCGACGGGATCCAAGACGACGCCGGAAACGTCACGCGCTTCCTTATGCTGGCGCGTGATCCGATCATCCCACGCACGGATCGTCCTTTCAAAACCAGCATCGTCTTCGCCGCTCAGGAACACAAAGGAACCAGCGTCCTCTTCAAAGTGCTATCCGCGTTTGCGTTTCGGAACATCAGTCTGACGAAAATCGAATCGCGGCCGCACCATAACTGCCCGCTAAGAGTCGTCTGCGACGGAAACGCCGGTGGTGGTACGACGAAGCACTTCGAGTACACCTTCTACGTGGATTTCGAAGCGTCGATGGCGGAGGCGCGTGCGCAAAACGCGCTCGCGGAGGTTCAGGAGTACACGTCATTCCTCAGGGTGCTGGGAAGTTACCCAATGGATATGACTCCATGGTCAACGTTACCTAGCGAAGACGTATGACCTTAATATATATTTATCTTAAATTATAATAACATATGATAACAAAAAATATATCATATTTGTTCAATTATTATAAAGATACTGGAAACCAAAGTAAAAATGTAGAGCTCGTTTTGCATGTGAAAGTAGGAGAATGATATTATTTTATTTCTCCTATGACCTATCACCACCCAAATCAAATATTTTGTGTATCTGCTACTTTTGGAACAAGATCGGTTTGTAGTTTGGCTCTGATGATTACAAAAAAAGCAAGAGATTTCTTTAATTGCCATTTTGTTTTTGTCAACTATAAGTGTAGATTGAATTTAATGTTTGGTTAGTTCTCCTAATTCAGAACCAAATGTAGAAATTAAAGAGTTTATCGCCTAAAACAATATGCATGCTAGCCAACATAAATAATAGGGGAATAAGTTAAAAATAGAGACATACAGTGTTTTTCATCGAAATTCGATTCAACGTCGAGAAAATGGTCTAGTGAATTTGTTGACCAACAAAAAATTAAATTAAATACCATGGGCGGTTTAGGTAAATAAGAACACAACATTTTTAGCGTTTTTATTAAATATATCTTTGAAAAAATGCAAAATGCGAAACGCAAATACAACATGAAAATAGTTTTTGTTTTTTTTCTAAACAATTTTTATTTATCATATATTTTTATGATTTATGTAGTTTACAATGAAAAGGTATTAAATTCTTTTTTTTTTTTTTACTGAAAAGTATAGAATTGATGTACATGAAATTAGTAGACAAATCACATGATTTTTTTAATACTTTTGCAACTGAATCTGTAAGAAAAATATAGCTATATTCTAAATTAAGCTCCCAGATTAACCACCAAAACAAGAAAGACTTTGAGATCCTAAACCTTTGAAAATTTTAAATTACAAGTCGATAAAAAAAAGTTGTTAAATTACAAAAGTCAAGTTTAACGTGTGAACATAAGTTCGGTTTGATGTTTCTTGCTTTGAAACAAAGTTTACCATCCATCTGGTCGTGTACTATGCCAACTTCCATGAATTTTCATTGATTATTAAATTAAAGTTCTCAACTATCTTCAGGAAATTCACTTTAAGTTGCCAAAGAATTGGGCATATAATTTCCAAGAAACTCAAGTGTTAATATTTTGTTTGAATTATCTAACACGACTTTGCTATTTATATTTTATACTATATATGTGTGTTCCCACATATATATGTTTTAAGTTTGGTAGATAACAAATTTCATATTGTCTAGAATTCCTAACAATGTTTTATTATATGACGAGAGTATGAGGCTGATTAGTAACGACCGTGGCTGTAAGTTTTTGCTGTAAACTTTTGGCTGTAGAGATTTTGACTGTAGAAACTGTAACTGTAACTTTAAATATTAATAAAAGTCTGATTGATAATTTAAATTATAAACTTTAATTTATTTCTTAGTTATTAAAATTCAATAAAATCCAAAACATATAAAAAATATGGATAAAAACAAAAAACATTTAAATATAAAATAATAAATTGTGAATATTAACAAAATAATTAAATATATATAAACTGTTACATAAGGTTTTATTTTAATTATTTATCAACAAGGTTTATTTATTATAGGATAAAAGATTTCAACAAAAAAACTCATTTATCGACAACAAAATAAAACTAATCCTACAGCCATTAAAAGTCATATTATCGTGACTTTAGGAAAAAAGGAAGTTCAATGAGTTAAAAAAAAGAAATGGACAGTTTGGGCTGTAGAGAAAAAATAGGGATTAAAAACCTGCTTGGCAAAATTTTGACTGTTAAAACTTTAAAACATGATACAGTACTTACAGTCGTAACACCAATCAGCCCCTATGTATCTAGGTCTTATTATTTCTGTTTACATTTTCTTTCCCATTTTGAAAAAATTTGGGTTTTTTTTTTTTTGCATGCCAAAACAGTTAGTGCAGTAGAAACTACTAACCCTTATGCGTCTTGAACACTAATGACTAATCCCAGTAGCCTACGATTCCGAATTGCAATATGAATAACGTTGTACGAGTTTTAAAAAAGGATAATTTGGAAAAGTTGCGCCAATGTTACAAAATTTCATACATTTCTTGTTCTCCATGCTTGGAATATGTCTTTAGGTTGATAATGCATGTGATATATATATATACATGTAATTTATAAATTTATAAATTTTAAATCATTCATCTTCAAATACTTTGGTGCAAGTAGATATGGTGGTTCTAGGATGAAAGAAAAATAAAGTTTTAAGAGGCATTTTCTCCCAAATAGTAAAACCCTATACCAAATTTTTCTCCACCGTATTTGTCTCTCCGGTCACCGGCAATTTCATCGGTGATTGCGAGAGGGCCTTTCCTCTTTTCGTCTTTCTTTTGTCTTGTTCCTCATCGAGGTCTTGGGGTTTTCTATAGAAATAGGGGAACGAGTTTGTCAATCGTCGACGCGACATATTGCAGTGGCCCTGGGAGTCAAATCGGTGGTTCTCAGAGTCACTTGCCTTCTTCAATCCTTCTTCTTTGAGGACGTGAAGAGGATTTGAAGGAGGTTATCTCTGGGTTTCGCAAAGGCGAGTTTTTCGGCTACAGAGGTTTCAAGTGACAGAGGCAAGGAGTTCCCTGGTGACGAAACCATCGGGTGTCTCACTTTCAATGGTAAGGAGGCGTGCGATTTTAGTTTACTCCACTCTGAGCCGTTTGAAATCTTTTGTGCTAGAGGACGATACATTGGTTTCGGTTGGGGTCCCTGGAGGCAGCGACGACAGATTCCTCTCTTGCTTGCCGTCGGTCTCCCTTTCGTTGTTCGAATTTTCTCGAGTGGGCTAAGCTTCGGAAGTGTCGAAGTGTGGGTTTTTTTTTCTCCACTTGATGCAGACGGAAACTGAAACAGGAGGATCTTCTCCCCGACGATTGGCCTGGTTCTTGCTCGGTGCTATGGTGGTTGCGGCGGCAAAGCATCTTGATCTGGTTGTGGCGGCTGCTTTTTCCTTTTTGGCTTAACCGGTTGTGTAACCTAGTTCTAGGTTTATCTCTTGATCGGATCCATTTAGACTAAGGGGTTGATTGGAAGAGACTTTAAAAAATTTTAACTGTAGACTTATATTTTAATAGAAAACTGTAAAGGATTTAACTTTAAAATAACGGACTGTGACTTAAAAAAAAACAAAGTCTTAAATTAGGGGATGATTGGTAGGGACTTTAATCTTAGACTGTTACTTTAATTTTTTTTTAAAATTGCTATAAAGAATTTAACTTTAAAATAGTAGGCTGTAACTTTAAAAAAAATAAAAGTCAGATTTTGTAGGATTTAAAAAAACTGTCAAACAAAGAGAAAAAAATGAAGAAAATGGCTGTGAAAATTTTTAGGAGAAATTTTAGGACTTTTGAGACTTTTAAATCATTAAAGTCTGATTGGATAAATTATGACTTTAAATACTTTAATTTTTGTTAAAGTTCCTACAGTTTTAAAAGTCCATTTGCCAATCACCCCCTTAGTTGCTTTAGAAAAAACAAACGTAACAAGAACAAAAATGGTTATTTAGGCTGTGAGAAAACTAAGGAATATTTTTAGGGCTGTTAAAGTGTTAAAGTGTGATTGGAAAAAATAGACTTTAAAAACAAAAAAAAGTTTTTACAGCCTTGAAAGTTAAAACCCCAATCGGCCCATAATTCGGTTAAGGTTTTGTTCTACTCTTTAATTTAAATATTCAATGAAGATCTTAAAAAAAAAAAAAGTAGATATGGTGGTTCTAAGAGCATCTCCAAGAGACACTTCAAATTTAAGGTTTAAGGTGTTGTCCTCCAATGGTAAAACCTCAAATTTAACCTTAAAAAAGAAAATTTTGCATTTTAGTCCTTCCTATTAATCAAAATTAATAAAGATCATATAACTTTTATAAAGAGCGATACATCCATTAAATAGATAATGCAAATAACATTAATTGATAAACCATTACATTAGAATATCAAATTAGATATAAATAATAATAAAATACACAGAATAAACTATATATTATAAATAAAATACTAAATTACTCAATAAAATTACTTCCGTAATGCTCCCAAATATGATCAATCAATGCATTTCGAAGTGATAAATGAGCCTATTTATTTTTTATCTGTAGATTACGAGATAAAAATTGTTGAAATCGGGTATTTTCATTTATTGCCATTTCAACTGCGGCCTATGGCGCTGGTCTTGCATCTCTAACCGGTGCATTGACATCACGTTCATCCTCAATTATCATGTTATGCATTATAATGCACGTTGTCATTATATCATGCAATACTTCTTTCTTCCAATAACGTGATGACCCTGCGATGATAGCAAATTTCGATTGTAGAACTCCAAACGCACGTTCAACATCTTTTCGACATGATTCTTGTCTTGTTGCAAACAATTTTTTCTTTGGACCTTGATGAGCGCTTATAGTTTGAACAATAGTTGACCATTTCAGATAAATACCATCAGCTAAATAATAACCCATGTTATACTCTTTTTCTGAATAATGTAATTAGCTGGAGGAACGGTACCTTGAGCAAGATTTAAAAATAGATTAGATGACTTCAAAACATTAATGTCGTTGTTGCTACATAGCATACCAAAATAGGCATGCCATATCCATAGATCGTAATCTGCAACTGTTTCAAGAATGATTATTAATTTTATATGTAGAAATTAAATTTATAAAATATATGTAAAATATTTATGAGACATAAATTAAAATGATTAAAAAAAAATTAATAAGATTATTTTAAAGATATATGTAATTGTAGGGACTAAAATGTAAGAAAAAGATGAAACATGTTTTAAAAATTTGAGGTTTTAAAATTATTTTTTGGAGAACCAAAAACTTCAAAAATGAAATTTTGAATTGTTCTCTTGGATTTGGAGATGCCCTGAGAAAAAAAAACTACTTTGGCCCACTAATTAATAACTTCTAAGATAAAAAATGAAATGACAAGATTATGAACAATGACAGATTGACAGTTACAAGAAAAAGCGGCAAGAAAAAAACTTTGGAAAAACCATGTACCTATAAATTTCAAGATGCTATAGTTTTCCGCTGGTAAATTTTAAAAAGCAAGTTTTTTGTGTGTGTGTTATTCGCTTTTTCTTGGTTTAAATAATTCAATATTTCTTTATCAATTTTTATAGCATGTATACTTAAACCGCTAAATTTTTTTTTTAAAATTGTTATAATTTTAAAAATCTTTAAATTTTGCCGCACTATACTTTTTTCTTTTTGTTGTTGTTAAAGAGCACTATACTTTCTAACAAAACCCACAATATTCTCTCTATTTTTATAATGGAAATTATATTTACTGCGTTGATAACAATAAGATCACCAATTAAATCCATTATATACTATTAAATCTATTATTAAGAAATTCATATTCACAAAAAGTGTTTGTTGTTTTTGGCACAATGGTCTTAGTCTATTTAGATCTTGTGTGGTGTCCTAATACGATACATTTATAAAAGACTTCCACCATAGTAAGGTTTAACTTGTTTACGAGAAGACAATAAATGCAAAAGAGAGTCTAGGTCATAAGCATAAAATTACGATCACAAACTGATTCGAGCATTTAGTGGGTCCATGATGGTTATATAGATGATGTGAATCATGTCATGGTGGGCTGTTATACTCATAAACACTCATGATATATTTTTGAATATATAAGTTATGTGGGGACAAATATGATGACGGTATACGAGACAATTATTTCAATTGACCGTAAAGGATTTGGTGGGAGAGATGTGGTCGGAAATTTAACATATCAATCGAAAATTTGATAAATTTGTCATGTTTTGATTTTTGGGATTGATTAGAAAGTTGTTTTTGTCTTTTGTTCTTAGTATTTTACGTTTGAAATAAGTTTTTGATAGCAAATGTGAAAGCATGAATTATCATTTCCCAACCACAACTCTACATTCGAATTTAGTTTCTAGCTGCATTTGGGAAAGAGTATTTTACATTTTTATATGCATCATCAAAAAACCAATCTCGTTTTTAATAGAGCATGTAATAAAAATAGCATTTTGTCCTTTTCAGTCCTATTATTTAAAAGAAGAACAACAATTTAAGCACTTCCATTATCACTTTATTTGAAACCTCTTTTTTGTCACATTATATTATTTGAAGGGTTAATTTGCTCTATAACCCATAAAAAAAAATTATTTGAAACCAATTTGATCATGTATTAATACTTAGTCATGACAGAAAAAGAGGATTAATTAAACACTTCCATTATCATATTATTGATATTATTTTAGAATGGTTAATTAAGAGAAATGGTGAAATCAGGAGTGGAGTGGTAGGTGGGAGAAAGAGAGATCGAGCATAGTGTGGTAGTAGGTGGAGTAGCCATGTACTTAGGTAGGATTTGCCGACTTGTTTAGATTCCGGTTTTGCTTTTGGTTCCGGTTTGAGTTACGGTTTTTAGTGATTAAACAAAATTCTATGAAACATTCTATATTTGTGGTCCAGAAATGGCATAAGATTTAATGTTATAATGTGTTGCAACTGCAAGTAGAGGTTTTTTTCGCTTTTTATAATTTTCTTAATTTATAAGCGCAATATTTCCAAGTTATATGAAGACATGGAAGCCTACGTACATCAATCAATTTTGTTAATAATTTTTCTGATTGTTTAATTATTAATCTGTTTAGTTCTAGTTTTATGACACGGATTAACATGTATTTAAGTTGTTTGGTTGATAGGATTATACAAATAGTTAACGTCCTATCCAACAAAGAATGAAGCGGGTGTTTTTGTTAGGTATAGTGATGTGGAAACATTTTTAGTTGACAAACAAAAAATGGATACATTTTTAAGTTAACTTGGTTTTCCATTTGTTTCTTAAATATTAATACTCAGTTACTTCCTCAAATTTTATACATAGAAAATTGAAAAATCAAGTGGTCGATGAAGTAACATTTGGTTTTAAAAAGATGTATAACCATTCTCTAAACGTTTTTTTTCTCCCGCTATTCCATTAGATAATTGGGTCGGTGAAAAAAGGTTCAGTTAATTTGACTACAAAAAGTTGTGTATGTTTAGGATTTGATATTCTTTGTATCTAGCTTATCTAACTATACTCCAGAAGAATACATATATACACGTAAATCACGTGATGAATTTTGTTTCAACGTAAAAGATTTCGTTCCAAATAACAAAAAATAACGATTTTAATTTTCATTATGGTCTAGTGGTTTTCAAACACATTTTTCCACTTCACTTGAGAATTTGAACCTATTCATGATAGGTCATGTGTGACATTTTTGTTTTTGTTAAAGTAGGTCATGCGTGACATAGAGGATTAACCATTAATTAGCCAATCAACTCAATACATTTTGTCGTCTAATACCGAATAAATTGTTAGTTCCTAAAATATGTTATAGATCATTGGTTGATGACTAATTGGATTCAATATTAAGCTCAAACTTAGTTGGAAACTCTTAACGCAATTACTAGACGTAAATGTTGGGATCACATTGGTTCTTGAGTTTCAACTCTAGGGCTTTTTGTTAAGATCCATGCAGATATAATTTTATCGACTTGAAACGGCCCATGTTCTTCAAAATATTTGATGTTCGGCCCATATACATTCAATATATGGATCATTGATAAATTCAGGTAGATCCAACATACAATTCACACATGTACGATCGTGATGTCAATCAAATATTACAAGCTATATAATTTAACAAATGTTACAAAAAAAAAAAAAAATTACATAGCATGGCGTCTTGGAGCGCCCACTTTTCTGTAAAATCTCCCTTATTTTGAGGCCTTGGTTGTGGTACCTTTTTTACGGTCAAATAGAGCTTGTGGGAATAACAACAACAAAAGAATCGAGGAATATTGGTTTACATTGTCAAATTCCATCATAAAACTTCCAAAACTTGGTACAAGTTTAAACTTATATCTTGTACTAGTTCTAAAGACCACTCCACAAAGACAATTCTATATGCATACAATAGTTAACGATAAAATTTTTTACATACAACACACTTACTTTCGGTAGACAACTTTACTTCTAACAATATAGTCATCACGAACGATTCTACTTACACTACGCTATAAATCTTTCAGTAAACTTGTCTATATTAATTTATATCGTTACAAATCAAACTCCAGATCTATTGTGAAAAAATCAAACAAACCATTGGTTAATTTTCTTCCACAACAATAAATTTCTCAAAACAATGGATTTATTAGTATCCATGTTGCATGGAAACTCCGTCCGAGGTCCGTTTCCCGTTTCGGAAATATTTCGAAAACGGAAACTCTCAGAAACGCAAAAAAAAACTCTATGGAAACGCATTTCCTAAAAATTTTAATTTGGAAACGCAATAGAAATGTTCGATTCCGTTTTGGAAACACGATGGAAACTTGTTTTTTTTAGAAACGTAATAAATAAATAGTTTGGAAACATAGAGATATATTTGATATTTTATAATTAAAAAAAACATAATTATGAAATACGTATATCGTGAAAGGAGTTGGAGTATTTAATTTTTATTTACATTCTACAACAAAAATTAAAATTGCTCTATGACGAGCGGAATATTTGGTACACTAATCTTCGTCTTCTATCTAGAATAAGTTTTACTTACAAAAATGATCTCAATCATATGTGAATCATATGTGAGATATTGAAGTTGGTCAATTTGATTCAATAGATGAGACTAATTTTGAGAGACTTGAGTTTGAGAATCTTTCTCTCGATGAGACAGTTTTGTTTGAAGGATCCGATGAAAATGAGAATGAAAATGAAAATGAAAATGAAAATGAGAGTCTAAATATTTGATTTTGAGCGTTATGATATTTATCTTTAATTAAACTATTTAATATTTATGTATATAATTAGTGTTGTTTTATTATATACTTTTTATTACTTGTGTGTGTATATATATATATATGCGTTTCCAAAACGTATCCGTTTTCTAATTTTTTTTGAAAAAATCATTTCCGCATTTCCAAACATTTCGCTTCCACGTACCCGTTTCCGATTCCATGCAACTTAGGTAATTACTAGATAAATTTGATAAAATTGCGAAACTAAAAGGGCAGAACCGAAACAATAAAAATAAATAGGGAACAATTACGAATTATCTGCAAATATTTGTCAGTGCTCGTTTACACAAAAAACCCCTTTGAACAAAAACACCAAAACCTCACCCTCTCTCACGCTTATCTGCTCACACTCTTCAACATCCACTTCCTCTCTTCTCTATCCCTCTCCATGGCTAACGACGACTCATCCGAGCTCACCGAGTCACAGCAACAAGAGGAGGACCAGAGTCAAGACCAACAATCACCCAATGCGGACGAAGAAAATGACGCCGACTCTGACTCATCCTCCCAATCTTCCGGCGCCGATTACTACATCTCCGAGTCAGAGAACGAAGAGGAAGGCGACACCGACATCCTCAACTACGTCCGACCAAGCGACATACCTCCTGATCCCAACGCTAACCCGGAAACCAACATCCGCCGAGTCAATCGCGTGCTCGATGGCAAACGCGTGAAGCGTATGCAGGAGGAAGAAGAAGACAAGTACACGTTCTATGAGGATCTATTCGATTTCCCCAGGGACCCGGAAAGGTGGAAGGAAGAAGATCTCAGGGAGATTTGGGCGGATGCTCCATTGGAGATGACGAAACCTGGTTGGGACCCGGTTTGGGCTGACGAAGAAGATTGGGATATTGTCAACGACGAGATTCAGGAAGGTCGAGATCCTGGGATTCAACCTTTCTATGTTCCGTATAGGAAACCTTACCCGGCGATTCCAGATAATCACTATGACATTGAGAACGCTAAAGGTGTTGTTGAGGAGCTTGATAGAATTGAAGAGTTTCTTCAATGGGTCAGCTACATTTTCCCCGACGGAAGCTCGTAATACCCCCATTTCCCTTTTTCTCTTTTCTTCGATTTGGAGCATGTTTCTTCAGTTTGATGTTTGCAGTTGTGATTCAGGTTTAGGGTTTATGCTTTGATTCATATGATTCCTTATCTCCGCTTCAGTTAAAATCGGGAATTGTTTGTTCCGGAGAACTTTTGTTACCATGAGATAGGACCAAAGCTAGTGACTTTCGTCTTTTGTTGCTCTGTAAGCTGCAGATTGATTTTCATGAAGCTGGTTTTAAGAATTTGCATTCTATGTTTCGTATTTGTCCTTATTTGAGTAGTGTTTGAATTCAGGAGCTTCGTTTTTGTGAATGCAATGCAGGTTAAATTTGATGTCATGTGTTTCATTGTGAGATTTTTAGGACTGTAGCAACTATCTAGGAACCAAGTCCAAAGATTTTTTCATCTGTTTGGGTTGCTTTGTGATGGATACTTTCATCTTGATTCAATGGCTTCATATCTCAGTATTTTTAACCTCTCTTTTTGGCTAAAGGTACGAAGGCACTATTTGGGATGACTTGGCTCAAGGCAAAGGTGTTTATATTGCTGAAAATGGGCTTGTTAGGTGATATTTCTGATTCCTAGCTTTTCCTGTTTTTTTTTCTTTCTCTTGTTAATGTTTTACATTGGTTCTCAATGACAAAAGATATTTTTTTGGTTTTGGCTCTGAATTTGAATCTTTAGGTATGAGGGTGAATGGCTTCAGAATGACATGGAAGGTCATGGGGTTGTTGAAGTTGATATTCCTGACATTGAGCCCATACCAGGTTCCAAGTACGATTGTTATTCCTATTAATCTCCCCAGGGGGTTCTATGGACATAGTCGTTTGAGTAAGATACTGTTCTTTCTTTCTATGTAGGCTTGAAGCTAAGATGCGTGCTGAAGGAAGGATTATCAAGAGAGATTATATGACTCCAGAAGACAGAAAGTGGTTGGAAATGGATGTCGAGGACAGTGTTGCACTTACTGATGGGAATTACCAAGTTCCTTTTTATGAAAACGAAGAGTGGGTCACGCAGTTTGGCGAAAAACCGTGAGTTTGCGATGATAAGATCCTTACTAGATGGCTTACTGCTCAACATTGATTTGGCTGGTTCGCTAATATGTTGATTTATTGACCTAATGAGATATATTGCTGGACTAGGCGATTACTTGAACTAAAACAACAATTAAACATGTAATTTTAGTTGTTTTCCTCTCTCTGCTTGGTTTACACATTGTATATTTTCTTGTTTTTTATACCAGGGAGAAAGGTCGGTATCGCTATGCTGGTCAATGGAAGCATGGTAGAATGCATGGGTGTGGTGTCTATGAAGTTAACGAACGCATCCTATATGTGAGTAGTAAGAAAAATTGGTCGTTTACATCAAAATTCTATCTAATTTGATTGATCCCTCAAATAGCTTCTATGTTTCGTATACCTCATATGAATTCATGATGGTTAAAGTATAATCTCGTGACAGAATTTTCTTTAGTGAATATTCGTGTTTGTGAAGTTAGTTCACATCTTAATGGTAATGCAGGGTAGATTCTACTTTGGTGAGCTATTGGAGGAGGAGCATGGCTGTACCGTAGATATTTGTGCGGTAGTTACCCATATTTTTCCTTTATGATACATATAACTTTCAGCAAAGAAAGAAGAAGGAATGACAAAATATACTGATGTGAAAACGTTTTCAGCTGCATTCTGGTTTGGCGGAGGTGGCTGCAGCTAAGGCTCGAATGTTTGTAAACAAACCCGACGGAAGTATAGCCCCTCTTTTCTACCATTACTTCTGTTATGGTTATGTGTATAAAGTATAAACCAAGACATATTAAAGAGGTTGTTTGATTCTTTTAGATCAGTGCAGGACCTTGTCATTAACCATCATTTTGTTTAAAATATATATTTCACCTTTCTTTCAAGCTATGTCTAGCTTATGAAAGAAGAGGAAGAAAACTGGTCAGGTTACAGTATGGTGTTAGATTAGTTGGGAGCTGAAAGTGTTTTTTTTTTACTCTGTATATGCAGTGGTTAGAGAAGAGAGGGGCCCATACGGTGATCCTCAACATGCTTATTTTTATGAAGAAGATGATGTGTGGATGGCGCCAGGTTTCATTAACCAATTTTACGAAGTGGGTCATTTTCTTATCAAGCTTTGTGAGTTAGTTCTCTGATCACACGAGGGACTTAAGATTCTGTCCTTTTTTGGTAGGTACCTGAGTATTGGGAAACCTACGTAGACGAGGTGGATCAAGAAAGGGAAATGTGGTTGAACTCTTTTTACAAAGCTCCTTTGAGGTTACCGATGCCAGCCGAGCTCGAACATTGGTGGGAAAACGGTAATGACACTTCACGTTTTTGGTCTTACATGGTTGAATATTGATGTTCTATTGAATTTCTCTCTGAGTGTTTTATTTTTCTTGATCAGTGGAGGTGACACCGGAGTTTGTCTTACTGAACAAAGAACCCGAACCTGATCCAGAAGATCCTTCGAAACTTGTCCAGAAGGAGGACCCTGTTATTTTACATACACCTACAGGTCGGATAATCAACTATGTAGAAGATGAAAAGCACGGCGTTCGACTATTTTGGCAGCCTCCTCTGGAGGAAGGGGAAGATGTGGATCCTGCAAAAGTCGAGTTTTTGCCACTTGGGTTCGACGAGTTCTATGGGAAAGAAGTGACGGTGAAAAAGGAACACCCGATAAAAAGATTTGTACTTGGTATCGAGAAAGCGATGAAACCAATGCTTGACGGATTAGAGAAATGGTCAGAGGAGAAAAAGAAAGCAAATGAGGAGAGAAAGGAGATGATACAGAAGGAGCTTGAATTAGTAGAGGCTGAGATTTGCTTAGAGGAAGCCATAGAGGATATGGATGAAGTATTGAAGCAGAAAGAACAAGAAGAGGAAAAGAAAACTGAGATGGGTTTGACTGAAGAGGATGAAGATGTGTTTGTCCCGGTGTATAAAGAAGAGAAAGATGTCACTGCCAAAGAGAAGATACAAGAGAAGAAACAGGAAGAGAAATTCAAAGATGATGATGATGATGATGATGATGATGATGATGATGATCTTGGACCATCGAGTTTTGGATCTGTGGACAAACGGAGTAGGAATTCTCCTTTTTCATCATCCTCATTGTCTTTTGCTTCGTGTACCCTCTTTCCCGCGGTAATATTCTCTTTTATTTCCAGCGTAATTTCGGTTTGTCTCGTTTAGAAGAAGTTAGTTTTCATACAATTTAAACTTGGCAGGTACAATCAAGACTAGAGAGATCGTTTCTAGCATGGAAGCAACACCGAGCAGAACCATCAAAACTGATCCCAGGAATCATCAAAGGTGCAGATAACGCATCAGCTTCAATCCATTTTCCTCCATTGTCGAGTAACAAAGCCAGATTGAAGATGGGAAAGGTATCAAACCCGGCCTTTGTCCAGAGGAGCTATGGTAGCTCAAGATCTCAGTCTCAGCTAGTGCCTCTAGCGCGTCTACTATCTGGCAATGCATCATCTTCTTCTCCTGATAGCTCCTGTGAAGACCTCAGATATCCCGGGAAACAAGATCAAAGTTGGCTCTGGAAAACACCGGTTGGGGAAATGGGCACGGTTTTGTCGCTTCAGGTTCAGACAAAGTGTTCCAATTTGTTTGCAGAGACTCCTGTTTTGTCTTGAGTCTCTTCTTCTGATAGCTTTAGCTTGAGTTTCTTCTGTACCCTTCAGTCTTCTTCTTCTTTGGTGCTGGACAGATCTTTTGAAAATTTTGTTGTATTGTCTAATAAAAATATTTATCACAACTATTTAAGAAAACTCAAGATTATTTCTACTTTATTCTATCTAATTAAGGGAGATTTGATCCGAAATAATTGATTCGAAAACCAAATCATATATTAATACGGTTTAGAAGAATACACTTTTTCAATACCCAAAAAAATCGAATCTGAACCAAATTGATTTTAAGAAAAAAAAATTTGATGATATATTTGACTAAAACCCGAATCCGAATCGAAACTAAAAATGAAAATGTACAAAATCCGGAAAACCAAAATATGAATTAAAAACCCCTACTTCTAAAGACGAAGATAATCTTTGATTTATGAGAATCATCTCTGACTGAATAGTTAACTTTTTTCTTTTGGCAAATCTGGATCTTTACCAAAATATGTAATTAATGATTCAAAATGTGAAATTTCCAAAACGTGAATTATTTTTATAACGCAACATTCCAAATTATTATTATTATTATTATAAGGTTATCAAAAAAAAAACAAAAAAACATTCCAAATTATTCAAGCGTTACGCAATACTAAAACGACGTCGTAAAGGCTCACCAAAAACCCTAAGGAGGAGGCTCTTCTAAAACCTCTCTCCATTATAAAATGCCCCAAAACCTCACCATCTCTTCTGCCTCTTCCACTGCAAATTTTCTATTACGCTGCTAAAAAACCCTAAAACTCTTCTCTCTTCCTCGTTTATAAACAATGGAATTCTGGGGTAAGAATCTCCATCTCTATGTTCTTTATCTCGTCTTCTGTTTACCCTTTTCAGTGTCACGTTCCGAGAATTTGATCGATGTTTCATGGAGACTCGTATTTTACTTTTGGAAAGTTTTCTATCTTTCTGTTGTATCATCGGCTCTCGTATTTCGTGTTCCACTGTTAGTTTCTTATGGATGATCGATCAAACTATTTATATAGATGTCTTGTGCTCTGTACAATCTATTTAAGGAAGTCTTTGATATACCCCTTTTGAGTGTTTATGTCTATAGCATATTCTTGAAGAGTTTCTCTTGGATTTTAATCTGTAGAATCATGTGTTCATACTTTTCTGCGTTTGGGCTTATTTTAGGTTTTGGTTTTGGTATCATCTTGGATTTGTTTAGATGTTTCTCATGTTTTAACTGTGTTGAGCAAATGACTGATGTTGATTTTTCTTTTGTTATTGCAAATTAGGAGCTGAAGTTAAAGCAGGGAAGCCTCTTATTGTGAAGCCTGATGAAGACGACCTAATCCACATTTCTCAGGTTATTTTCAAAACGTCAGTGAGCAATCTCTCAAGTTTTCATGATTTAGTTAAATAATCTCGTCAAAATGTGTAGGCATCACTCGACTTTAAAGGGAAAAAAGGAGAATCTGCCCTCTTATTTGTCAAGGTTGATGGGCAGAAACTTGTTATTGGAACTCTTTCACAAGAAACCATCCCTCAGATTAGCGTTGATCTTGTCTTTGAGAAAGAGTTTGAGCTTTCCCACAGCTTGGAAAGAGGAAGTGTCCATTTTATTGGCTACAGATCCCCCAACATCGACGAATATCCTTTTTATTCGTGTGCTTCTTTTCAGCTTTGTTCTGTAATAACATTTGTTTTAGCGGAGAAGATACAAAAAGCTTTAAACTTTCCTTAACTCTTTTTGTTGATTGTGTTTCCACGGAGGAGGGTGACGACTTTTCTGGTCAGTAATCTCTCTATGTAACTTATCTCTCTGACCTTGAGCACATTTGTTTTGTTTCTAATGAGTGTTTGTATCCACAGGCTCAGAATCTGAAGAGGAGGATGTTCCTGCAGCTATTCCTGCAGCTGTTACTGCCAATGGTATGTATTATGGATGCCTAATATTTGTCACTGTATATTGTCCTGAAACAAGACCTTATTATACCTTTTTCCTTTGTATGTCAGGAAACACTGGGGCAGTTGTTTCGAATGTCAAGGCTGACTCAAAACCAAAGGCCAAGCCCGCTGAAGTGAAGCCTGAATCAGATTCTGACGAGGATTCTGATGAGGAAGATGAGTCTGACGAGGCAGATGATGGATCTGACTCTGAGAAAGGAGTGAGTTGTTGTAGCTGTCTATGATTTGTGATTTACTATACATTCAGGAGATGAGTAGGGTACTAAATTCTATGGTGATTGTTTTTGTAGATGGATGTTGATGAAGGTGATTCTGATGAGGATTCAGAGGATGAAGAAGAGGAGACCCCTAAGCAGGTAGATACATTTTATCTATCCAACATTTGCTATGTTTACAATTCTTTCTGCAAAATTCCTTCTTCTCTTCTTACTGTTCATATGATTTATGAATAGCCTGAGCCGAGCAACAAGAAGAGGGCGAATGAATCTGCATCCAAAACACCTGTCTCAGCAAAGAAGGCAAAACCAGCAGCTTCTTCTACTCCTCAGAAGACGGGTGAAACTCTTAACCTAAACTCTTGATGTTGTCTTTGTAGATTTTATAGTCTTGTTCTTGAATCATTAGACTGGTTAGCACAAGAAATATGACAAATAATCAGAATGATGACTAGCACATAAAGCCTATCCTAATACATGTTGGTGATGAAAACAACGATTCTTTGGCTTAAGAAGCATAGTGTTTTTTCTTACAGAAGAGAAGAAGAAAGGCGGGCACACGGCCACACCACACCCAGCTAAAAAAGGTGGAAAGAGTCCTATGAATGCTAACCAGAGCCCAAAATCAGGAGGTCAATCATCGGGTTCATCTAACAAGAAGTGAGTCTTCTCTTTCTTACTCAATGCAAATCTTTTTGTTGAACCGTGTGATGATGGTTGGTTTTAATGATGTGTGCAGGCCATTCAACTCGGGCAAGCAATCTGGTTTTAACAACAAGGGAAACAAGGGCAAGGGAAAGGGTAGAGCCTATTGAAGTGGAAGAGGTTTTTTGGTTTTAGTAGCTTAATGGGGGATTTTGGCTTTTGGGAGCAAAGAGACCGCTTTTATTATCTTTTTTTTATATTAAAATTTTATCTCCTTATTGGAAGTTCTCTATTTTAAGTAATTGCAAATTTGACCTTTAAATTTTTAAGTATGAAATTTTCTGAGAAAGAAAACTTGATTCGCAAGCATGAAATCAGTTTCTTATCAAATTTATTGCCACCAAAAGTCTTTATGGCAAAAAACACCACAACACACGAATCTAGCTACATTGTCATTTTTCAAAACCGAAACCGAAATCGAATTGAATTTTATTTCTAACCTTGGCTAACTTGACCGGATTCGAATTGTCCAATCCAAGAAATCAATAAAATTCATACGCAAATTCAAGTATACTTTGTAAGTCCTTATGATGATTAATGAGTTTTATCAGTTGGTGAAGCAAATCTATTAGTTTTGATGTTAGTAAAGGCTCAATTATTTGACAAGCTTAGGAGTTTAAAGAAAAAGTTTCAGAACAATATTCTTGTCCAAGGCAAGAATGGAGAGGATCCGACATTTGCCAAACCTCATGATCGCAAGGTCTTTGATTTGTCCCAGTTTATATTTGGGGAGCTCGCTCATGTTTTTTTGGGGAGATAATGGTAAGGGAGCTAATGGTAGGCTTTGAAATCTAATATCAATTCTTACCAATGATTATTTGGGGAGCTCAAGTTTATTTGCCAAACCTAATGTTAGCAAGGTTTCAATTCTTTTTTTTTTTTTTTTCCTGTTGATTCTTGAAACATTCTGGAATATTTGCGGATTTATCAATATCAAGGAAGCAAGTTTTAGCTCAAACCGAACCAAATCGAAATAAAATCCATTTCTAGTTCTGACCTTTAATCCGAATCTAAAAATCAAATGCTAAGACCTACTAGGCTACTACTAAAGGGTGTTCAAAAAACACAAACATCATCTTTGGGTGTAACAACGTTGACTTCACAAGCACTAGAACATCTCTGAAATCTCGCGACTTATGATAACTATGATAGACTCTTGTTCCTTTATAGGACAATCCAAACGCAGCGTAAACTTCTCGAGTAATACCGAGTTCTCGAGGAAGTACTTTACTAGTGTCATCTCAATATACTCGAGGCTCGATTGCAAACAGTTTGGCACCGATGAGAAACTAATAATGTCCTCCTTATCCGTTGCACCTTTCAGCTTCTGGAATTGTTATCCCCAACAGATAAAATAACATACTTTTATCAAAAAGATGAAAGTGAAAACATTACCAAGACAAGGGATTGGAGATTTGGACAGCTCTCAAGAAAGTCTGGCAACATTTCCAAATCAGAAATATAGAATTTTGTTTGGATTCGGGTCATGTTGCGAAACTGAGGCATCGGTTCGTGTTTCAAATATTGACAGATGATCTGCAAAAAACAAAACAAAAGACGTTTTTTTGCATCTTTATAAACATTCAGCTCTTCAATTACTTCACTGACACATATATATGCATACCTTTGAAGTTGTTCCACTTATAGTCATGTCCCTTACACTCGAGAGACCGGTGAGTAATTTACCGACACCGCTGATTCTCTCCAACGAGTCATTTAGATCCCAAACCTCTTCCACATTAAAACTGACAGCAATCTCTACCTTTGCAGATGAGCCCAAATTGCTTATCACAAAACTTACCGACTGATCATCTTTAAGACTCGGATATGTGAGCCGAGGAGTATCGATCACAACCTCCCAATCGTTACTATCATCATTATACCAAGACTTGGAACTATCAAGAACGAGTCTGAGATTGTTTAGTGTTTGAGAACGCACCCATAAAACCTTTACGGTTTCATCTACATTTTTAACAACTGTTAAATCTTCAAGAACCGGACAGGACGAGATAAGCTTCTCCAGAACCGCATCATCAGCATATAGATTACCTCTTCTTAGGGGTTAAACCTGGCTAAAAGTCACCGGTGGAGTCGTCTATAGATTACCTCTTCTTAGGAAATGCTTCTTTTACAAATGGCTTTTGGGATGTAAAGAAGAAGAACAAAAGAAAAAAACCGATTATGGCAAGTATATAACATAAAATCCCAAATACTAACTTTCCTAAAAGGGAAACTGCTTCTTTTACAAATGGCTTTTGGGATGTAAACGCTCAGGGGAAACAGGTCCGCAACAAAATAACTCCGACGGGATTTGATATCCAGATGTTCAACTTTATGCAAAACCGCATAGTCGACGATCAACGGAGTCATACAAGTCGAAAGATCACCATGATCTCTCTCAAAAGAAAGTTTGAGCTTGAGTATGCATGAGCCCTTATAGTGAGATCTAGAAACCCATCGAAAAAACTCTCAAAGGCATCGTCATCTTGGAACTCCTTAATGGTCAAATCCAAAACAGGAACCGAAAGCCAGACATTTTTCCATCTCTTGGACAAAACACTAGTCCTAACAACATTCTTTCCCGGAAGACACGAAAGCATCTGACACAGCAAATGATCCGGTAAGAAACTTATCCTATCTTCTCTACTTCTATGATCTGCTAATCCTCTCTCGCTCATTATTTGCCTTCACTTTCAGAAACAAGATCAATTAAAACCCACAATGGTCATTACAGATCACTAGAGATTCTGAGTGAAACAAGAGCATTCTCTTCGTGGATTAGGGTTGCTGAACAGAACCATTAGCCCAAGAAATTCTAATAAAAACTTTTTGAATATGACTTTTTGTTCTAATCCAGTAAGGTTTGTTTATTTGACAACACATCCAAAATCTAATGGTTAAAGATTTGATAATTCATAAAATATGAGGAGAATTTTGTCACCGCATCCTTCAAAGACACAACAGACCAATTCTATACTGTAGATTGTTTAAAATTATCTCAAAAAGTAAAACACCAAATCGTTTAAAACGAGTTTCGGAATCCTCAAACATCATCCAAAGAGCTGTGGGCAGAGGAGCTCACAAAAGACATGATAATAGAATTCAACAAAAATCAAAATCCGAGTCCAACCTAAAGTATGATGATAGACAAACCTAAAAAAAGTCATTTTAACGGTTAAGAAACCACGATTTGACACGTGCTAGATCGCCTCGGCAATGCAAGGAGATCCCTTAAGATGATGAAATTATTTTCCAGCCTGGAAGATCTCAAACGCAGAACAAGTTTCTTGAGGATTACTGAGTTCTCTAACAAGTACCTTGCTACTTCCATTTCAGTGGGACTTCCATGGAATCTGGTTTCAATCTCTATAAACTCGAGCGACGATAGCAAACACCGAGGCAGGGACGAAAGTCTTATTCGTTGTTCCTTGGCAGAGCAAAAATGTAAATCCTGTAAAATACAAAACACAAGACGTATGAATTTTAGATACCACTTAACATATATCTTAATTGTATGAGTTACACTCTAGGGTTTGTGCAAGTCGTTACCAAGATTAGGGATTTTAGATTCGGACACGTTTCAAGAAACTTTGGCAGCGTTTCCAGGGGGAACCAAAAAAGATCTGCTTTCAAACAGGACAGGTTGCAAAACTGGGGAAATGTCATGCAATCTTGGATAAACTACTCACAAGAAAAAAAAAAGGAAATGAGAATATTGGTGAGCAAAAGTTTCATGAAAGAGCATTATTATATATATAAGAGTTGCACA
This sequence comes from Pseudoturritis turrita, assembly GCA_900406555.1. NCBI lineage: Eukaryota > Viridiplantae > Streptophyta > Magnoliopsida > Brassicales > Brassicaceae > Pseudoturritis > Pseudoturritis turrita. Next base: position 1,249,952 of record OVBL01000227.1, on the reverse strand, counting down.
GACATATACCGGAAAAATAGAGGAAGAGATCTCCATATCCCTAACTCCCAAGATAGAGGTGAAAAAATGACGGACCATATATCACTTTCCTAAGTCAACTTCATCAGCACTATCCTTGAGATCAAACTCGCCAAGAATATGGAACCCGAATTGCTTATGGTTTTAGTCACAGTGAGATCATCTTGGAAATTCAAATACTTGAGTCTAGGGGAATCAATCAAAACCCCCAAGTCTTCAAAATCAAAATCTTCAAGCTCTTCAGCATACAGATCAACTTCTATACTGAGACTGGTTAATGTCTGGGAGTGCACTTGTAAAACCTTTACATTATCATCAACCCTTCTAGCAATGCTCAAATCTTCAAGAAGAGGGCAAGACAAGATAAGCGACTCTAGACACGCCTCATAGGCGTATATATTGAGTTCTAAACACATGGTCTTGAGACGAGGTAAAGAAACAGACTCAAAACTAGCCACAAAGTCTATCCAACGCGTGACACAAGATGATTTATCATTCTCATCTATTGGACAAAACAATAGTCCTAACAGCCTCCTTTGTCGGAAGATACAAGAGTATCTGAGATATCAAAGCGTTGGGTAATTTTCCAATCGTATCGTCTCCTGCAAACCGTTTGACGCATCTTCCTTTCGCTTTCCTTTCCTCCATCAAATCCGCTCGCAGTGACAACCTCGAATACAGTGGTATATAGCACTAATATCAGAAACACAGTTACTTACTTGGCCTCGGATTTTCAGATATAAACATATTTGGTTCCCAAGAATCTTCATCTTTTTTTCGCGCGAGATTTTTCTTTTAGATAATTTTTATTTTTTACTGGACCTCAAGTGTTAAACGTATGTCTCAATCATAAACGATGTCGCTTTTCTGGATGTCTGCGTTAAAATCTACGGCGTCGTTTTCTTAAACACTGCATCAAAACGACGCGTATCGTGTGACTGCGTCAAAGGCAGAAACAGACTTTTCAATTCAAAGCGACACGTGGAGAAGTCAAAGTCAACGACTTTTAAGGAAGTGAACATGGTTGGGATCTGGGGACCCTCGGGAATTGGCAAGACTACCATTGCAAGAGCTCTGTTTAATCGACTCTCTCGTCACTTCCAAGGTAGCGTTTTCATAGACAGAGCTTTTATATCTAAGAGTACGGAGATTTTTAGTAGAGAAAACCTAGACAACTACAACGCGAAGCTGCATTTGCAAGGGAATTTTCTGTCTGAAATTTTAGGTAAGAAAGACATCAAGATATATAATTTAGGTGTGGTTGGAGAGAGGCTAAAGCACATGAAAGTTCTTATCTTTATCGATGATCTGGATGATCAAGTGGTGCTAGATGCGTTGGCTAGTCAAACTCAGTGGTTTGGTTGTGGGAGCAGAATCATTGTGATTACAAAAGATAAGCAATTTTTAAGGGCCCATGGGATTGATCTTATTTACGAGGTGGGTCTCCCATCTGATAAACTAGCTCTAGAGATGTTCTCTCAATCTGCTTTCAGGCAAAACTCTCCACCTGATGGTTTCACAGAGCTCGCTTCTGAAGTTGTAAAACGTTCTGGTAATCTTCCTTTGGCTCTTAATGTTTTGGGTTCGCATATGCGAGGTAGAAATAAAGAGGATTGGATTGATATGCTGCCTAGGCTTCGAAAAGGTTTGGATGGGAAAATTGAGAAAACGCTAAGAGTTAGCTACGATGGGTTAAGTAGCAAAGATGATAAAGAGATATTTCGTCACATCGCATGTCTCTTCAATGGTGCGGACATTGGTTACATCAAGCTGCTACTCGCGGATAGTGAATTGGGTGTCAATATTGGGCTTAAAAACCTAGTTGATAAGTCCCTCATACATATAGGATGTGATACTGTGGAGATGCACAGTATGTTACAAGAAATGGGTAGAGAAATTGTTCGTAGACAGTCCATTGACGAGCCTGGAGAACGTGAATTTCTGGTGGATTCGAAGGATATTTTGGATGTACTTAATGATAACACTGTAAGGGCTCCCTTTCATAACTCAGCCGATAAGCTTGCTTGGTTAAAGATAAAACTGTAGTCTAATCTTTTTACAACTTTTCTCAGGGTACAAAAAAGGTTTTAGGTATATCATTAGATATGTCGGAGATTGAGGAGTTGCGGATACATAAGAGAGCCTTCAAAAGGATGCCTAATCTCCGTTTCTTGAGAGTTTACAAGAAAATGGGGAAGCAGAGCTGTAAAGAACCCTTATTGCACCTACAACGAGGCTTTGACAATTTCCCCTCTAAACTCAAACTACTGAGTTGGGATAACTACCCGATGAGGCGCATACCTTCTAACTTTCATGCTGGACATCTCGTTGTACTCAGAATGCAGCACAGCAAGCTCGCAAAGTTATGGCAAGGAATTCAGGTATGTTTTGTGAATAGTTGTTTAAATATTTGTAGCAAGATTAGTTGTTTAAAGTTATGTCCTTTGTTTTTTTTTTTATCAGCCGCTTACATGCCTCAGGGAGATGCAGTTGTGGGGATCAAAAAAGCTGAAAGAAATCCCAGATCTCTCGTTGGCCGCCAATCTTGAAACACTCTATCTCAGCGGTTGCTCTAGTTTAGTGGAACTTCCTTCCTCTATTAAGAATCTGAATAAACTGTGGGACTTGGGCATGAAAGGATGTGAAAAGCTGGAGGTTCTTCCAACTGGAATCAACCTCAAATCTCTCTATCGCATCGATCTTGGTGGATGCTCACGGTTGAGGAGTTTTCCTGATATCTCAAGTAACATTTCAGAGCTCTATCTAAACCGAACAGCGGTTGAAGAAGTTCCTTGGTGGATCGAGAAATTCTCTAGGCTTAAACGTCTACGTATGAGGGAATGCAAAAAACTGAAATGTATGTCCCCAAACATCTCTAAACTGAAATATCTCGAGATGGTTGATTTTTCAAACTGCGTGGCACCGGCAGAAGCTAGTCCAAGGGATTTGGCAATGGAACCAGTCCCCGAGAAGGCCTCCTATTCTCTTGCAAATAACTGTTTCAACTTCTTGGGTCAAGAAGCTCTTGTTCAACAACAATCAGTTTTGAAGTATCTCATATTTCCAGGAGGACAAGTGCCTTTGTATTTCACTTACCAAGCTACTGGAAGCTCTTTGGCCATCCCTTTATTACATCAGAGCTCTCTCTCTCAACAACTCTTGGGATTTAGGGCTTGCGTCTTGCTTGATGCCGAATCTATGTCTTCCGAGTTATATGTAATCGATATCAAGGTACGTTGTCGCTTGACTGGCAAACACAACCACTTTGATTCTGCTGATTGTCGAGACGCCTTCTTTACACCACAGATGGATAGTCATTTGGTCATATTTGATTGTCGTTTCCCTCTAAACAAAAATAGCGCTCCATTAACTGAATTGAACTACAATAAGGTGGGTATAGAGTTTCATTTCACTAGTGTCTCTCGGTGCAAAATAAAAAGATGCGGTATACGCCTCCTCGAGGACTGTTCATCGCAGGAGAACCGTCATGGTAATCCAAATATTCTTGCACCTGTTTGCGAAACGGATGAGAAAAACATGGTTAATGATGGATGCCGTGAGACTGATGAGTGTGGAGACATCAATGTAGAGAGAAGGAGAAGCAGGAAGCGAATGCGGGTAAGCATTAGGCATAATCTGAACATAATACTATTATATATCTCACAATTCTTTTTCAGGATCAGTTGCAAACTATTTTATACAATAGATCACTGGATTTGTTTTTTTTTCCAGATTACATTAAAGACCGCACAAGAAAGTACTGACTTCCCCTACCTCCGAACCAGGTAGAGTAAAGATTGAAATATAAAGGAGTACCTGCACATAAGAAAGCCGGTAATCAAAATCCAAGTCCAACCTAGAGGTAGTCTCAGTCTAAAAGTCTTTGATGCAGCACGATCCTTCATATGAAAGTAGCCAACAATACTGACCTTGGCTAAGGAACCGGAATTGCTTATGATTTTACTCCCCGATGTATCATCTATGAAATCCAAGTACTTGAGCCTAGGGGGATCAATCAAAACACCCCAGTCTTCAAAATACAAATCTTCCAACAAATCTTCAATATCATCATCGTGCTCGAAAAATTCTATACTGAAACTGGTTATTGTCTGAGAGTGCACTCGTAAGACCTTTACATTATCATCTACCCTTCTAACAATGCTCAAATCTTCAAGAACTGGGCAAGACGAGATTAGCGACTCCAGACCCGCCTCATTGGCATAGATATTGTGTTCTAAATGCATAGTTTCGAGACAAGGTAAAGAAAGAGACTCAAAATTACCCAACGATACCCACTGGAGTCTTAGATATACTAGTGTGTCACAGATATAAAGGCTTAAGGGCATCACCTCCAAATACTCACGCTCCACAGGACATCGAGATGCTTAAGTTTAGGCGTCGCCACAAAGTCTATCCAACGCGTGACACAAGACTCGTCATTCTCATCCTTGTGAATACTTAGCTTGAGCTTGTGCAAGCATGACTCCTCTTCCCTAGAGAAATCTAGGAACCTGTCCACAAAACTCACAAAGGCATTGTAATTTGGGAACTCATAAGAGTCCAAATCCAAGCCTGGAATCAAAAGCCAGACACTTTTCCACCTATTGGACAAAACACTAGTCCTAACAACATCCTTTGTCGGAAGATTCAAAAGTATCTGAAATATCAAAGAGTCGGGTAATTTTCTTATCATATCCTCTATTGCATTTGAGAAACCTGCAGGCCTTTTGACGCATCTTCCTTTCTCCTTTTAAAAAGCTTTCCTCCATCAAATTCGCGAACCAGAGATTCTGCAGTGACCAACCTCGAAATCTAAAGTATAAGGACGAATTTAGCACCGATTTCAGAAACAGATCATCAGAATCTCGATTTAGTGACAATCGATTTTCAACAATCCAAAACCGAAACTCTACACTTTAAAAAACCAGAAAGGAGTGAGGAGGGTGAAATCACCTGATGGGTTTAGGGTTTTGGAAGATCCGACGGGTATAGAAGAAGACGCCGTCGCAGCCAAGTTCTCATAGGTAATGAGAGGTCGTTACGGTTTACGACAAACCTTCTTTTGCATCTGGAGTCTTACAAGACATGCTCTTAGTCACGTTCGAAACGACAGCTCATTTCTGTGTTTTGTCGCTGGTTCGCTGATTTGTTTTCCTGGTTCGGCCCTCTGTCTTTACGAATTTGTTAAACACGAGTATCAATTCGTTAATCTTCAGCTTAATTACGTTTGGACCTTTGTATCATCAACTGAACATGCGTTGAGCCTTTGATCAATAAACCATATGAAACATTTTGTGTCAAAACTCTAAGCTACGGAGAAGACATTGTTTTCTCGGCTTCTTGAGTTGTTGTAATCCAATTTAATCTTTTAAACATGTAGTTAAGAGGCAAAAGCCTCTTAGAATTCTCAAACATCATCCAGAACCAGTGGCCAAAAAGCTCACATGGACATCATAATACAATTCAACAAAATCAAAAATCAAAAGTCCATTCCAAGAAACCAACTGGGAAAGAGAGATACTCTCGGTCTGATCATAGACCCACCTAAGAAACCCGTCAACAAACAACGATTCGGCATGTGCTCGATCGTCTGGGCAATGCAAGGAGATCCCTTAGCACGAAGAATCCTTCTTCGAACCTGGAACAGCTCAAACGCAGAACAAGTTTTTTGAGGACTACCGAGTTTTCTACAAAGTACTTAGCTACTTCCATTTTAGCAGGCCCTCCGTTGAATTTTTTTATCTCTACAAACTCGAGTGATGACAGCAAACACCGAGGTACGGATGAGAGTCTTATTTTCGCTCTCTCGTCAAAAGGATCAAAATCCTATTAAAAAACACAACATAGAAAGAAAGAAAAAACAAGATGAATGAATACATGATAACAAATTCCTTCAAGTATTTGAATAAAAACTCTAGGGTTGTGCAAGTCATCACCATCACCAAGACGAGTGATTTTAGATTCGGACAGCTCTCAAGAACCGTTGGCAGCATTTCCAGATTTAGTAAAGAAAACGTCACTTTTAAACGGGAAAGGTTGCAAAACTGGGGGAGTGGATCGAATTCCATGTTATAATAGAAAAACTGCTCACCAAAACAAAAGAAAGTGATGAATATGAGTGAGCAAAAACTTCATGAAGGAACACTAGATACAGTATATATGTATACCTCCACAGTATGCTCAGAGATCTTCATATCCCTAACTCCCGAGATACTGGTAAAAAAATTGCGGACCATATTTCGCTTTGGTAAGTCAACCACATCAGCACAATCATTCTCATTAAAGACATAAAGAACATCGACCTTGGCTAAGGAACCCGAATTGGTTATGATTTTACTGTCTGATAGATCATCTTGGAATTTCAAATACTTGAGTCCAGGGGCATCAATCAAAACCCCCGAGTTTTTTTTATCAAAATCATCAACCATGTCCTCACCCTCACCAAATAATAAGTCTACATTAAGACGGGTTAATGTCTGAGAGCGCACTCGTAAAACCTTTACGTTATCTTCTATCATTCTAACAATGCTCAAATCTTCGAGAACTGGGCAAGACGAGATAAGTGACTCGAGGCTCTCATCATTGGCATATACATTGTGTTCCAAAATCATAGTCTTGAGACAAGGTAAAGACACAGACTCAAACTTACCCAACCATACCCGATGGAGTCTTAGATATACCAGTGTGTCACATACATAAAGACTTAAAGGCACCACCTCTAAAAACTTACGATTCACAAGACACTCAACATCAAGATGCTGAAGTTTACGCCTAACCACAAAGTCTATCCACCGCGTGACAAAAGGCGGACCATTCACATCCTTCCGAACACTTAGCTTGAGCTTTTGCAAGCATGACTTTTCTTCCCTAGAGAAATCTAGAAACCTGTCCATAAAACTCACAAAGGCATTGTAATTTGGGAACTCATTAGCGTCCAAATCCAACCCGGGAACCAAAAGCCACACATTTTTCCACCTCTTGGACAAAACACTAGTCCTGACAATATCCTTTGTCGGAAGATACGAGAGCATCTGACAAATCAAAGAATCAGGTAATTTGCTTATCAAATCCTCTTTTTCCCTTATGTAACTTGAAGGCGATTCGAGCCATATTCGTATTTCTTCGTCCGATAAGCTTTCCTCCTCCATAAGATCCGCTCGTAAAATTGATCAAAAGATTTTCACAGAGGCGAATTCAAATACCAATTAAAAGGAAGCATTTTGAGCAGAACTTCAGAAACAAAACATGACAATCTCGATTTAGTGGCTCTCGATTATCTACAGACCTAAACAATCCAAGACCGAAAATCAACACTATGTAGAATCCAGAAAGAAAAGGTTTTTCAATAATCAAAAAGTGGCGAAGAAGGTGAAATCACCTGATGAGTTTCGCGTTTGTGGGCTCCGGAAGATACGACGGGGAGAGACGAAGACGAGTTCGCCGCCAAGTTCTCAAATCTCAAGAGGCAATGAGGTTTTGAGGGGGGCTTAAGAGGAAAAAAGGTGAAATTGTGATGTTATGACGAAAAGGTTTTGGAAAAATGAACAAAAAAAAAAAAAAATCTCAACTTTGGCTTCTCTAACTTTGTTATCAGCAAAATAAATACCGAAATCATTGTTAATTGCACAAACTTAAACCCAACATTATGTTCGCCAAACCGAAATTTGGATTGGTATTAACCATAAGTTAAAATCGTTTGATGAAATGGAATCAATTTTGCATATTGATGACAACTATGAATTTTGGAACCTTGCAACAATCGAACATCAGTTTAAGCTCACACGGAATCTTAAATTTTAAATCATAAGAAGAAAAAAACTAACACTTTCAAGAAAAGAAAAAAAAAAAAACGAAAACAAAACAAAAAAACACCAAAGAAAAAAAAATGAAATCTCACAATCACTGAATCACAAATCCCATAGCTAAATATTAGAAACAAACAAAAAAAGACAGAAAAATGAAATTAAATCATAAGAACCCTTCGAGTCTTTCCTTCCTTCTCTTTGATTTAAAAGTCTCTCCTTTCTTCCTACTTGTCACGGTAACGTCTCTATCTCCTCAAACCATTTTCCCTATCAATTTTCCTTTTGATTTTCCCTGAAAATTGTCTTTTATTTTTTGCAGAAAATTAGTAACCTTTCTCTCTTTTCCCCCTGAAACATCGGACCGGAAACACAACTACTAACTCGGGACATAAGTCCCAATCCAGCCAAGCCCACTGATGAAGAAAGACAATGTCTGAAGAAACAAGTAGATGAAGTAATTGTTCTTCCCGTGCACAAAGTCATAACATCCACACACGAACAAGAACGCTGCGAATCCAAGCTCCAATGTGTTCAATCTGAGACAAAAACCCATCACAATCATTCAAGTGTCTTCATAAGAATTATATATACATTTCTTCGATATAGAAGTATACATACCGGTCAGGCAATTTGAAGATTCTGGGGAACCTCTTAACCCCTTTTGTGTTCCCTTTAGCGTTCGTCTGACCGCTTCCAAGCTTAGCAGTCACGACCCATTCGTTAGCTCTTCCTGCCTCAAACAGACCAATGAGAGTGGCCTTTGTCCGGTGTAGCGACATCACATTCTCGAACAGAATCCAATAGAACAGTAGATGAATCGACCTTTTGAAAAAATAAAAATGAAAAGACTTGAGTGTAAAGGAAGAAACTACAGTGACTTGAGATACAAGTAACCTAATAAGGTAGAAACTACAGAAATAAAGGTAGTTACTTGAGATACAAGCAACCGAGTTTACCTCGGAGTCCCGACGGAGTTGAGGATAGTGATGATGGATGGGATGTAAACGGAACCCCAGATCGGAACTTTAACTTCCGGGACGAGAATTGTGAGAGGAAGAACAACGCAGTAGAAACAAAATGTGACCCAATGTGCAATGATTTTCCTCACAAAGAAGAAGCTGTAAATCACATACACTTTCTTCCAGAATCTCACTTTCTGCGCAAGATGATCAGTCATAATTCAGATTAAAGATATTTTGAATATATGTGAATTATCAGAAACCAAAAAGGGGTAAATTTGTTTTATTTTATTTTGTTTTTATTTACCTTGTTTCTGATGATTTCCATGACCATTTTCCTAAAGAGATTTGCAGGTCCACAAGACCATCTATGTTGCTGAAAACGGAAGGCTCTAAAAGTACTTGGAAGCTCACTTTTCACCTAATACACACACAAAAAATACTCATTTACATAATAATTTTCACAAGTATAACAATAAAATATCTTAAGTTCTTAAAATGGTAACTGATTATAACACAACTCGTGAATCAGCTGTCATGTGTTTAATGAGAGAAGTATCTTGTGCACCAACTACTTTTGTACTTTGTTTTAATATATTTTAACTATATAATTTTTATTAAAAGAAAAATAGAAAAGTAAAAACCTGAAGGTCACCGAGGTAGAGAAATTTCCAGCCTCGGAGACTTGCTCGGACGGCGAGGTCCATATCTTCCACGGTGGTCCGATCTTTCCACCCGCCGGCTTCATTTATAGCCGCAATTCTCCATATTCCGGCGGTTCCTATAAATTATTTATGTAAAAAAAAAAAAAAACATTTAGACAGACATAATTAATAAATAAAAAAACACATCTATTTCATTTCTAGAAAATTTAAGATCCAATTTAATTTGCTTCCTCTACAAGTCATAATGTAATGAATGTGTCCCCTTACGCTAGTGCCTAAATAAATTGAACACATGATTTAAAAAAAAAACCAATTAAATTGTTTTTCAGAAGCTTGAAAATCTTACTTATAAGACAAGGGATGACTATAACTATTAAGTATATAACTACATGACCTTCTTGCTTTAAATTTCAGATTCCCACTCCTCTCAATTAATTATAGACTAATTAATATGATTCCCTTATATTGTCCTTCGGTTTTCTAGTAACAGTTGTACACTATCATAACATAAAAATAAAATAAAGTATGGGTCCACACACTGTGCTTCAATTGGTCGGACAACATACCAACTCCATCATTTAACTCTAATAATCCCATCAACATCAAAAATACAAGTTTAATTCTAAAACTCCTTAAATGTTTTCGTTGTAAAAATTAAATGATGTTTTTGTAATCATTTTATTTAAGTTACTACTACTATAACTTTTTACCGTTGAAGCCGAAAAATGCATGTGTTGATGAACCGACTTCTTGCTCCACAGTGAAATGATAGTCCAACGACATTTCTTGCATCCTTGTCAATAAGCATTCATCAGAATTTACTGCAAAAGTATACAGTAAGAACAATTATTAACATGCAATTAATATGATAAACAAATCTCTGTTTTTTTATGAATTATTTATTAAGAGAATTGCCCAAATGTGGCACTATCGGGAAGTAACGTCCTTCTCTTTTGTTTTTAGCTTTGATAAATCAATCATATTCACATAGCTTTCTCATTATTAAATTCACTATGTTGGACTCATGCTTGGAGAAAAATAAAATAAAGACAAAAAACAAAAACCGTAATATAAAATTATGAATAAACTACTCTAACACATGTGTCGGCAAGAGAATGGCAGGTCCACAGTAGACTTCGATACTCCTACTGTATACTATACTTTTACTAATACTGACAAATATGGGTCCCACACTTGAGCATTTAAAGAAAGGCAAAGAGCACGTGGAAGGTATCAGAGTCCAGAGACCCGACAACTTCAAAAGACCAACAGTTAACACTGACCCGACCCGACTCATTAAAACCGGGTCGAACCGATTCGCTGACCGACGGATCCGGAATCTCGGAGCAGGTAAGATAAGAAGCATGACATGAGGTCAGCACAACTATCATGTGATAACTGAAAAAAAGGATATTTTCGCTAATATCCGTTGACCCGGAATTGCGCAACTAATCCGACCCGGTATTATAAGTTTTAATCCAGTGCAACAAGGTGTACCTAACTCTTAACATAAACCACAAAACAACGGTTTTTACACGTGTCTAATTGTTATTGGCTTTATTGGACCCACTTAAAAAACCCATACACTACTCAGCTACTCCGCCGACACAAACAGAACTAACCCTACTCCTTCTTCAATCAGTCTATAGAACAAATAATAATATTTCAAAGAAAAATACAAAATTGACGAAAATACCATTTCAAAAAGCTTTTTTTATTAAAAAGGTGATATTAGAGAAAAAAAAGTTTGCAAGAAAAAGGAAAAGGCTAAACAAAAAATAATATTAAAAAATAAAAAAGAAGAGTGAAGGGCATATACCACCGACACCACTTATGTAAGCTAGAAAACCAAAACCACGAGCTTTCATTTAATGATCCGAAACAACATTAAATTTCATAAAAAAACATAAACAAAGATACCGATTCAGTAGTATTTTGACCCTGACACTTGACAACATTATCAATTGTCAAATTTTTAATATCATATCTACTAGTCTTATAAAGATCAATGAACATTACTATCAAATTTAAGATGCTTCTGATGAATATATATATATATATATATATATAAATGCTGATTAAATATAATTACCGAAACGCCATCGAGCCTGGACTAGTGCAATGTTGGGATTATGGATGAGGAATGGAATGCTACGGCGAAGAAAATCGGGTTCGGGCTGAAAATCGGCGTCGAAAATAACGACAAATTCGCAATGTTTGACATAACTCCGTTTGAGTCCTTCTTTTAAAGCACCGGCTTTGTAACCAACTCTGTTCTCTCTTATTTGATACCTAATATTGATTCCTTTACTTGCCCATCTTTGACACTCCATTTCCACCATTTGCTGCACATTTTTAAGTATCTCATTTAATCACACATTTGAAAAAAACAATCTATTAATGTTCCAAAATTTATTGCAGTCGGTTCAAAAGATTTCCTTTTATTTTTCTTACCATCTTTATTTAAGAAAGGAAATCTTTTGAAAAAAAGGTGATAAAACTATGGTTTTGTTTAGAGAAAGTTGTGGAAAAATAATAATAATGGGACTAAGTAAAAATAATAATACCTTAACAGTAGGATCTGTTGAGTCATCCAAAACTTGAATCACGAGACGATCGGACGGCCACGATAGTCCACACGCCGCTCCTATTGATAGCTTGTAAACCTGCAATGGCAAAAATCACGGGGAAGAAAAAGAAAATAAAATCTTGTCAACTTTTTCACTTTTAGTCCAATGATTTAGTGATTCACAACGATTAAGCCCTAGACTATGGATTTAAACAGAAAAACCCAAAATCCCAGAACAATTAAAGAAATACGACTCGATTCTCGCCGTTTCGGGATTTGGAACGGCGGAGGAATGTGAATACGTGGGGAAAAGTGATTTTTCGTAAAATCTGAGGCTCCTTTTTCTCGAAATCTTAAAAACTTGGGGTTTAGAAAGAAAAAAAACAGAGGAAAAACAGAGCAATGAAGAGAGAGGAGAGAGAGAGACCTCTCGTTCGTTAAACATGGGGATTTGGACGAGGACGACTGGGAAATTGGTGGATCCAAGCTCTTCGTCGTCGTGAATGGGCTCGAATTTGTAGCGTTTGTCTGGTTTTTTCCAGAAGAGTTTGACGAGGACGATGACGATTCCCATGTAAACCCTCTCACATAAAAGCATGATAGACATGATCAAGCAGATGTAAACCGCTAATTGAAGAAGAGGGACAATCACTGGTGCTTTCACAAGCTCCCAGATCATGCCTAGTTGGCCTGTGATCTCCATCCTCACGCCGTCGAACGTCTCCGGCAACACAAACTTTGGCGAAACACCATCCATTTTTCCTTCTCTCTCTCTCTTACGGTGGAAGAAACAATGGAGGGTTTTTCTCTCTCTCTCTCTAGAATGTTACAGTGAGGGGTTTTGCTCTGTTTCTGTGTAAATGGGGTTTATGAGACGACGGAGAGAAGAGAGATTTGCCTTGAAAAATGGAGGCTTTTCTCTCTCTATGGTTCTAGAGAGAGAGAAAACTTAGGAAGAGAGAGCAGAAGGGAAATGTGGGTTATGGGAGAAGATCAAAGAGAAGGATAAACCAGGGATATAAATGGTGAAATTTTGTTTTTACTTTATTTTATTTTATTTTATTTTTCTCTCGTTTGTGTAAGATATTTTTCCTTTTTTGATTGATTCTTTTGGGATTTTCTACTGAAAGTTGTAAAAAAACAAATAAATAAAACCCAGTGACATTTGGTTTGTGAGATGTTCTATTTCAGTTAAAGAAGTTCTGGTAAAAAATAACAGAGGATTTGGTTATTCAGTTTCTGGGTTTTATTTATTTATTTCAGAATCTGTACCTGCCAATAGGAGGAGAAAGGGAGATAGGTGGATTTCTAATGAATTTATTTTTCTTAAATGATTTTCTTAACAATGATTAACGATTTGATGATGTTTTTTTTTTTACCATTTATGGGATTTTGGGTTTTTGCAGCCTTTCACAAAATTTTCATGTGTTATAAAACTAGTTACTTATTTTAGGTCAAACTTTTAAGAACTTACTCTTTTTTTGGTCAACCCTTAAGAATTCACTTTAACTCCTTTTTTTATTGGGCTTATTCAATTTACCTCTCGAAATTTCATTTTCTCAATTAGGCAGTATTTTTAATGGATATGATTGAGATAATAAATCATAAATGTTAAGAAGTTACGTGCCCACTAAAGGAACGTTAACATTGCAATTTTGTATGATTCACATTTAAGAAGAAAATTAGCAGGTTAAGGAAAAAATATAAAAAAAGGAAAACTTCTAATGCAATAAATATGGAGATACTAACAAAATGCAATGCGTTAAAAATAGGAGAATAATCTAAGATGTATGAAATTTTCTTTTATGTTTATCTTAGATTTTCTCATACCATATTCTTTTAACTTCAATTGTGACTCGACCGGTGACAAATCATAAAGCTACTACGTTTCGATCACTAACACCGTGTTAGTAACTCGTGTGAAATTAAGTTAAATTAAGAAAAATATTAAAAGCTTCAACAACTTTAGTTATGCAAAAATATAGATAGTCATATAAACAGACAAAGACAATCCCACGCAATTGTAATTTTAAAACCATCAATGTTCACTATGAAGATCGGGCAAGTACCATTGGTGATAGCAATGTTATTCTTATTAAAAATCCTTTAACAAAAAAACATTCTTATTAAAAACCGATTTATGTTTAACAAAAAAATAAATCGTTTTATGGTTAACCATGTGGTCTATTGAAATAAATTCAAACATAAATTATATCAGTCATGCATCAAAATAATTGTTGTACAAACCGCCATTTATTCATACATGTTAACAGAAGCATCCAAACATAGTACATTGTTATCGTATAATTCATTCAAAATCATTTATAAAACCCATTTTTTATTGGTTTTGGTATTTTGCAAATTATCTTTACAAGATTTTTAAGTTCAGTGTTATTTAATCAAAGATTATAATATTTATTTTTATTTTCTTAGATGTTATACTAAAAAAAATTCACGAGAGAACTTTCGATTTTAAACGAAACAAATAAAATATTTCAGACAAAGATTGGAATTCTAAAAAGCAATCGAGACATATGCAAACTGATAACAATTTATAAGTGTTGCAATACCGGTTTCCGAAAACACTTTGACACTTAAATTAGAAAAAAGACGCATGACTAAATAGTAAAATTTGGAATTGGAAAGGGAATTAGGTAGCTAAGTCCTAGACTGGATTCGAAAGCTTTCAATCACATTGTACAACATTTTTTGTAATCACCTCAGAATTTGCATATATATATTCTAGAAATTTACGTATATTTATGTATGAGATCCCCATTTAATTATAAAATCTATAAATTTTGTCAAAGAACAAAAAAAAATGGGGTGAGAATTCATATATAATTTTTAATTTTCAGATGTATATATATATTTTAAAAATATTATTAAGACATTGCGTTGATTGGAAGGCCTTGTGCTGCCACAACTACGAGTAATGATTAAGGGTTAGTTTCGTCATTTACAAGGGGCATCCTAATTTGTAATGCATAAGTAGCCTCGCAATTGTTACCTTATGCCTTTTAATCTCCACTTTCAGGTGATGCTTCAACTGTTTTCACGAAAAAGTTGTGTAATCAAAATTTTATGTTTCTTTTATCTTACAAAAAAAAAAAGACATAACACGAAATTATTTCAATAAGATAATTAAAAAAGTGGCTCGTCGAGGTAACAATCTCGTGTTTGAGGGATGATGACTAGGACTATTTCTTTCTTGATATTGTCAGTTTTCTGAGAAAATTAATTGCGTACTCTACTTACATAGACAAATAAGTTAATGTCTACGATAATTAGCTTAAAAAATTCCTTCAATTTATGTTTAAAGTTTGCAGAAAATAGCATGCGTAACTGACCCTTTTTTACATCACTTTTGACCAACATTTCCAATTACGCGAATTTAATATTGAAGACTATACATACTACAATTTTTATTTTAACATTTTCAGCCATAAACTATGTACAAAAATCATCCTAAACACTATAAAAAACCGTATGTCTACTATAATAGGTTACAGTAATTTACAGTAATCTAGAAGTTGACCATCCCATAGTTATAACCAATGTGAAAAAAAAAAAAAAAAAAACTTTTAAGACCTAGAAGCTTTTTGATGAATGTTTTGGTTCAAAGTAACTAACTCCTGGATCGGCTTGAGAGAAGATAAGATTAGGTATGTACTTAATTTACAGCAACCACTGCACTAAGAAAGCACGTTGTATTTAACATAAATAGTGATTAATTTGGACAAATTCAACATAATTTGTGTAGTCTACAGTTTATGAAGTTAAACTAATATGGTCAGTACTTGAACTGATATTGGAATATAGATTGGGTTAATTAAGACCGTTAAGTGGGTTACCCCATTCAATTTAACCTGTTTTTATCTAGTTGACTGATAATTTATCAAATTTAGATGGATAATTAACTTTTCTGAAATAAAATTTGTATACTGTTAAATCCTAGGTAACACGAAAAATTTGTCGGAGGTCTCCTTTCCACTTCGAAATCGGAATCAAAATTGGAATCTTTTAAAAGTTTTCAGAAACTCGCTTCTATGGCGCTTCTAAAAAATCTCTTTAAAAACATGTTGGAAACTTGCGCTTTTATTTTGGAAGCTTGCACTTCTATTTTGAAAGCTTGTATTTCCGTTTTGAAAGTTTAGGCTTCCGTTTTAAAAACACGGTATTGTAAATAAATATGAACGATATGGTTATTTTTGATATGCTTCTCATTTTATAAAACAAAAAACTAATATAGTATTTTGACATTTGCGTACTACACTAATTTTCGTCTTCTATCTATAAATTATCTTGCTTAAAAAGATTGTTATAATCATATGTAAGATATTGGAAGCGATGAATTTTGATTAGTTGAATGAGATTATTTCAGAAGATTTGAGTTTGATGATTTTTCTTTCGACAACATAGAATTTAAAATAAATCGAAGATGATATATATATACACGCTTCCAACACGTACATGTTTTCTAATTTTTTTAATAAATATCGTTTTTGCATTTCCATACACTTCTGCGTACCCATTTCTGATTCCATGCAATATATGTTAAATCTTTTGTCACTAATATTATAATTTTGTAAATATAGTATTTCCTTTAAAATGCAGTTTTACCTTTTAGAAACCGGGTACACACATATTACGTCGTCCATGTGATCAAACTCGTTATAAGGACATTTCCCCAAAGTTCCAAAAAAGCATTGTCGCAAGCCGAAACTTTGGACTCAACTTAGAGATATGAATTATTTTCAAAAAAAAAAACAACTTAGAGATATGAAATTGATATCGAAAACATATTTGTTCCCCGAGAATGAGTCAAATAACTAACAGAACAAAATAATCCCCTGCTTTAATCATGTGGATCATCACTATATTAACTATTCATTAGGGTTTTGAAAGTTAATTACTAAGTAGAGATACCCAAAATAGTAATTAGAATTTATTCCAAGATAAAAATCGATTAAAAACATAAATCATTATAGGTGTTTTGTTGTTGTTCGTGAAGTATAATTGTAGTTTTTTTTTTTTTTGATAATTCAGGAGTAGATTTTAGGTCTATAGAAGAGTCCAAACTAATTTTCTGGAGATAGGCAACCCACGAGTTTGTAAATGGGCTGAAAGTAAAGACCTATATCCGTGTGGATGTCCAAGACAATGTATTTTTGTTTCGCATGGCATGTGGATCGAATTTGAAAGTGCTGTGACGCTCTAATCCCATTTCTTTACTACTTGACCACAAGGTCTCGATGGAAAGTATAATTATAGTTATTCTTAAAAATAAATTATTTTACCTTTTTAACGTTGGAAATTGCAAACATATGTGTACGTTCAAACATATGCAACTAAACTTCTTTTGTGTCCGAAAGCTCCTCAATCTAAGGACATATGTCTGTGTTGATTATGTTATTTTCTTACTTCATGAAATTAAGGTTTCTTTGACAAATAAGCGTAATAGCGACGTATATATTATAAAAATATTTTATCAATAAATATATAACGAAGACATACAATATAATATTATCCTCGTGTCCACATATCGATGTGTTGCTTTAAGATTTTTTTCTGATATTTATTATGTTTGGGCTCATATTATCTATTTTGTATAGAAATGGAAATATATTTTATTTAAAATTTACATATAATTTCAGGGTAGTTTGAGAGCGTTTTAACATGTATCAAGTCATAATATTTTTCTTATATATAACCGAACAAGTTTCAATTATGTTTATACAAAATGATTTTATGATATTTATATCCGTATTTAAAAAACTAACTAAATTTGCTTTAAAAAAAATTAATATCTCTAGTGGAACAATCATATTGACTTCACTTTTGCTTTCGGATTGATTTATTTTGATTTGTTTTAATTAAGGACTACTATAATAGAATATGTTTGAAAATCTGAGCCAATTTATCACTATACGTCTTTCCTTTTCCTCCTCCATTCAAGGCCTTGATTAGTGATATACTACTTTACTAGGTGACTTATCCACGCATTAATACTTGGAATTTTTGTTTGTTTGTTTGAACAGGAAATAAGAATTATTTTGATTATAGCCTCATGTAAATTCTATTTTACAATGCTGAATACATAAATAACCTCTCATTCTCTCAACTATAATATATATATACATACATGAAGATATAGTGTTATGATCAGGCCACATACAAAACATATTGGATTGTTTAGTAGTGACTAGTGATTGATGATTATAATTATGGGTTATGACTCAGTTACTAGTGTACATAAGGTTTTAGAGTTTTTTTCCTGTAAGAAATACATAAAATAAGAGCCATAATAAAATCGTTAGAGACGGAGACTTGACGATTTAACCCTTAAAACCCTTAAAGAAGAGAATTTAACAGTAATAGCATACTGCATCCGATCCATTTGTGTTGCTTTACAAACATCATATATAAAAGTGAATGATTTAATTGACTTTTAAAGTAATTCTTATGAGAAATAACTAGTTCAAGTCTCACTGGGAATATGTCATATTGAGTTAACTGTATTATATAAAGATTCATCAAATGAAAAAGTACAAAAAAATAATCTGAAATCCAATTACAAAGAGCTCTCTATATATAACAAAACAACAAAACCCATTGGTTTAACACTCTCTGCACATTCCCCAGAATTGTGACAATTGCTCATCTCTTGAAAAGAGCAAAACCGATTTTCAGATACGTTATAATCTTCGATTCCCTTTGCATAGAGTGTGTGAAGTTTCACATTAAGAGTTTACCATATGTAGAATTGTATGATAAGACTTCAGGCTTCAGACTTGAGAACAGTTTTCAGGTAAATAACATCTTGAGTTCCTCTATACGTGCACTTCGTACTTCTTGATCGGTTAAAGCACCAGAGATCATTCTCTGCTTCCTCGCCTGAACCGCCTCCATTCTCTCCTCAACCGTTCCCTAGGATTCACAAAGGCAAGACGAAACATTTCCCACAAGCTTCTAACAATTAATACTCAGCAACAACATTTTCTGATTTCGGACATAAAACCAATTATAGGTTTTTATATGGTAATGAGGGTTAACGGCTAAGAAAGAAGAAGATACCTTAACGATGAATCTTCTGATTTTGACTTCCTTAGTCTGTCCTATACGATGAATACGCATAACAGCTTGCTCCTCTACCGCTGGGTTCCACCATGGATCCTATAGGACACAATTTGGTTTTTTCTTTTACAACCGAATCTGTTTCAAAACCTATGCTGTATTGTGCAGTACTTTTTACAAGCTTTTGAAACCCAAGGTGGCATGAACTACTACTTAATTTTCATAGTTTGCATGAGCTGTTACATGGTCTAGAGCCTACAGGAACTGATATGATCTTTAAAGGACATTTATAGATATGCCATACCATGACAAAAGCATTGGACGCAGCTGTTAAATTTATCCCGACACCACCAGCTTTTAGAGACATCAATAGTACCTACCCAGCAATTAAAGAAGAGAAGTGTTAACTTCAATTTAGATACTAGAAAAAATAACTTTTGAACATTTCAATGTAACGCGACTACACCAACCAGGATACTGCCATCTTCAGAAAACTCTTTGAGGACTTTCTCCCGTTGATTCTGATTTAGCGTGCCATCAAGACGGACAAATGAGATGTTGCTCCTGGAGATGAAAAAAATTGATTGAAAATATTGCTATAACTTTGGTTCTAGAAAACAATTATTTCTCACAACTGCCATAGCAAGACGAAATCAGCAAGACATGTAAATGGTATACTGAGAGAGGGGAATTTGGAGGAGATCGAGGAAAGCAGTCCATTGGCTAAAGAGAATACTCTTAGAGCCTGAAGAACGAAGACTTTCAAGCTCTTGCAGAAGAGCAGTGATTTTGGATGATTCTACCCAATTCTTTTCCACGTCCACCTGGAATCTACTTTCGGTTGGTGCTGTGATGAGTTCTTGTTTGCTTACAATTTTCCTGCAAAACAAAGATCAATCATTATTGGCCATATTTGACCGAACTCAGACACTTGTGGAATCAACCGTAAGGACATCAAATGAAAACTAGTCCTAGAAGGAAGAACTTCAAGATACCTACACACAGGACATAACCCAGAAGCAGAATTTCGCCAACTCGCCAAGAGACACTCACGACATAATCTATGAGCACATGGTGTTAATACAGCATCCTCAAACGCTTCAAGGCATATTGGACACTCTCCTTGCTCTCCTTTGCGCAGTTCCTCTACCACCTCCTGAACAAAAGCCACTGATGGTACATCTTTTCCTTCCCTTTCTAGACCAGAAGACTTTCCACCAAGGAAACGTTTAGCGAGCTTATTCAGATCAGAGTATTCTGCTGTATCACCTCGACTGGATGCATGAAAAACAAGAGACTGTTTATAAGAAAACATGACAATTGCGTCAACAAAATGGCAAATAGAAACAATGGCTACGGTTGCATGTGTCCTATAACAAACTGCCCATATTGTCTATGATATTCTATCGGATATTTCATAAAAGGCCGTGCAAACAAATTAAGCATTGTGAAAAGTAGTAATTGATATGGAAGCCATGATGTTAAAACAGCCCTGTGTATCTCTACTTAAATACAAAGCAAGGGCATATAAGCCACACCTCATTACTAGAAATGGGTGATCACAACACTGTCGAAGACGCAAAAGCAGTTCTAGGATCGAAGCATAATTATGAAGAACTTTGCCTTGCTCAACAAATTGATCAAATTTGACCTGAAAAGATCCGTCAGCTTTTTCAGTATAAGGCATCTTAAAAGAAAAGTCTGAGTAAGATACTAAAGAATTCTGAGAACAAACAATACCTTGGATCTTTTAAATAGCGCATCATAGAAATCCCTCTCAGACTCCGAGAGTTCACAGTAAATGACCCGCACATCAGCAGGGGGTAAGATAAGAATCGGCCTAAAATAAACATACATGGTTCAGATTAATCGAGGAAACTCGAAGAAAAATATTATTTTTATAAGCATCAGGAAGTTATACGGATGACTGATTTTTATTTGTAGTATTCCCACCTTCCTTCTCGATCTGTGCTAGACTTGGTTCTCCTAAGCATGATAGGTTTTAAGATAGACTGCACCAGCTTTAGCCCTCTCTCATCACCTTCTTCAAATGGCTTTTGGACAAGTTTATTCCACCTAAGAGTAAATATGTTCCAAACTAACAAGCTTCAGTCAATCCAAACCAAATGTAATGTGTTTCCAACCAAAGATAGATGAGGACCCTTACCATGCCCAAGTTCCCCATGGTTCAATCCTCAAAAACCGTAGAAGGCTGTACAAATCCTCCAGATTGTTCTAATAAGAAGATAACATGTGAAATGATCACAAAGTCCCAAATATGATAAACAAATCATTATCCAACATCCATTTGAATGAGCCAAGATATCATGCCAGCAGATATCAAGCCAGTATGATATACCAATACTGCAAGTCATATGAAATACATCTTCAAAAACAAGTTTGTGAGATAGAGTCCAGACTTGTGTACAAAAAACACATGCACAAGAAGTTGACTCAGGTGAATATTAAATGTGCAACTACTAAAACTATTTCACAGATAGAATGGCAGTGTCCTAAAAAAAAAAAGGCCTATGGGACTGTCAAGAACAAAGATTTTCTTTCTAAACCTTTGACAAAAAGATCACTCACCTGAATAGGAGTACCCGTAAGACACCAACGCCGATCAGCAACCAGAGCTGCAGCAGCCAAGGATATCTGACTTTTTGAGTTTTTGATGATATGTGCCTCGTCAAGAACGATCCTAAACCATCGAACTGCATAAAGTCCTTCACTGTCTGTCGAGTTCTAAGAAGAAGAAAGAACAGAGAAGATAAGAAAATGTTCTTGCGATGCATTTGTAAACTATATACATGGGATAATACATGACCCGAAATAAGACTTTTGTATGAAAGCTACCTCTGCCGAAAATTCGGATGTTAGAACCCCATATGTGGTGATTACCACATCGCTCTGAGATAGAAGTTTTGCGTCCTTTGGCCTGCTTTGCCCATAATGAACATAGACAGATAGAGACCCAGGCTTCGCATGCATTTCAATCTCTGACTGATCATAAAGCAGGAGCAAAAAAAAATCAGCTGACACAAGGAAAGACAAAAAAGAAACAACAATTTTGGCGGATAACCAAATTTTAGTGTGCACGTGCATCAAACATGGAAAGAATTGTTCGCATCTAATGTAGATAATACCTTCCACTGGCCTAAAAGTGTCATCGGACATACAATCAGGTTACCACCATTTTCAAGTGCACTTTTCTGTTCAAGAAGCTTCTTCTCAAAACTTGGAAATTTGGTTGTCTTCACTGAAGGACTAGTGAACTCATCTAAAGAACTGCTGATCACTTTGTCTCCTTTATAATTGGGGCATAGAAACCCAGTTGATGCAGCTTTCCAAGAATGGGCAAGCATAAGGGATATGGTCATTACGGTCTTTCCGAGACCCATTGCGTCTGCTAGAATCTGCAAAAGAATTATGATATTATCTTATTACAAAACAGCTATATAACAAAGTGACAAAATCCAGATGATTAATCAAACAATTGTTTGTAGGTGTGGGCTATTAGGGTCATACTCCTCCTCTTGCCATTTGAAGTGTGCTAGGAAAGTGTATTGTAGCATCACCAGTAAAAGAATTCAAGTAGACAACAAGTTCCCTCCTATTGACATAAAACAGATAGTAAATATCTCATCATCTAACTCGCATTAAAGTTGGCTGGCAATAGAAACATGGCTCACTTGTCTGCTAAACTGTATGCTTCCCAACATGGGTGAAGCATTGTTGCTGCCTCATCGGTGCAATTTCCTTTCTCCAGTTGGGTCATCCAATGAAGTGCCTGCTTTTGATATGGACGAAGCTCACACAGAAGTTTATGTGGAGTTTCCATTTCCTGTTGAAAAAGTTCTCACGTAATTTGCCAAATGAATTTATAATGTCAAATATAAGCAAGCAAGAAGTCTTGGCAATGAGAATACCTTTAATCCAGAACTGTCCCCAACACCAACAATGTTATCAAGATCACCATCACTGATACACTCCTCATTTTCATCTCCATTTGCATCTCGATTTAGATTCTTGACCTTGTTTAATTGAAGCAACGAAGTAGGAGCAGCAGAACAATCCTATTTCCAAAGGAGCAGACAGCAAATGACAAACTTGACAAGCCAAAAGTCGACGTTTAAGATGCTGATAAAAAAAAAGAAACTTTTACCTTGGAACTCAAAGGTCGCTTCCTAGTGGACAAATCCTCAGGAGTAAACTCTGCCTAAATATGATGAAGAACCAAAGAAACATTTTCACAAATAAGTAGCCCAGTAGAATAAAATTAAGAAAAAAAGATATATTTCTTTGCCATCTCAAGAATTTTCAGTCACATCATATGGGAAGTATATGGGAACTGCAAACTGCAATCTATAAAACAGTCAGCAATTTCAAAGTGTTATAGGCAAGGACGAACCATTATTACCTTCTTAAAAGGGATCAAACCAAGTAACCGGAAGAGATTTGGGAGAGGATGGAAAATTGATTCCTCTGCCGTATTACTGGCTACCTTGAGTGAAGTCTCACTATGCTTTTGAAACATGGAACTATTGATGTATACGCTGTTTCGGAAACAAACACAACACTTTTAAAGCTAATGCATATATCCCAAAATCGTCAATTGGAACACAAAATTTTGTACACATACCTTACTGAAAGAATAATTGTGTCCATGATTCCCAATGCTTCAGGCGCCGACTTGCAGCACCCTTCTATCCTAATTTTCTTGTCTCTCACAAGCGGTAGAAGACATCGAGCCCATTCATTTGGTATTCTACCAATCTGGCACAAGATCCCATCATAATTTGTTAGCAATTTCCATCTCATAAACATGACAACATCACATAGCAATCAAAAACATGAATTTGGAACGCACCTCTCCTGACTCCTTTGTAGAGAACCTGACGATATCAGAAGCAGCACGCAAAGCTGGCCTTCCCCGTCCAAAGCGTTTCCCAGGCGTAGTCTCAGAGTTTGATCTTTTACTATTCGGAAACGTGAACACCAATTCGTCACCGGACTTCAATTTCCTTCCTTTACATGTCGACAATCCGGCCAATTCGGAACAGCCCACAAACCACCACTCGTTCCCTGAAACACTCTCCTCTCCACCATCAACACTCTCATCTTCCTCCACGCGATGATTCGCTCCAACACTTCCGCCTTCACCAAAACGACAACACTTTATGCCGTTCTCGACTCTCTTCCCTCCATTAGAGCCGCTTGGGCTAGGAGTGGCTACATCAACTCTGCTGAAACTAGGAGTATCGAAGATTATATTGATGGCTGCCGTTGGATCAAGATTCGCCATGTGCAAAGCCCTGATTATGTCCATATCTGAGTAATCGGAGCCCACGACTGATCGGACGGTGGAAAGCAGATCGTCTGAAACTTTCGTCCCCATTTCAAAACCCTAGCCCTAAATCTTCCAAGAAAACCTTGAAATCTCGAGAAAAATTTCAGAACAGATTGTGGCTAAAGACGCCGAAACAAGAAACCAATGTACATAGATCGATTAAGAACGGAGACAGATCGACGACGGCGGACGAAATCAACCGGACCCGAGAAACGCGGGTAAAATAGCGACGGGTCTATTAGTAACCCAATTTCCCGCCATTATATTATTTTTATTTTAAGTAGACAAAAATAAAAAAAGGAAAACAAACAGACGACGTCGTTTTACAATATCCACCGGGTCTGGATCCGATAACCCGATTCCCGAGTTGAACTCACTGAACAATAGACCACATAATCTCTGCCATCAACTCAGAAGTGAGAAGTGCAGTGCAGCCATTCGTCGCTCTTGACACGATTGAAGCTCATCTTTTCCATTTTTCTCTCTCGTTTGGTTAGCTAAGCTCTCAATGGCGGTTATCAGACTCTAGCAAGGTTTTTTTAGCATCAATCATCTCTATGTTTATCCATTTCGAAGCTTAAAATCGAAATCAGGATTTCAGATTTATCGGTGGGGAGCTTTTTTTTTTTTGATTTGTGGATCATGGTTCTGATTTCTTTTGCTTCATCTTCGATTTGCAGGAGTTTCGTGGATCTTAGATCATGGTTGGATTTTCTGGGAAGGGAGTGAGATTTTTGGAATCATAAGGATTGTTTGGAAAGGGATTAAGGTTAAATTTAGATCTGGGGATTGATTCGGATCTGATTTAGGTGGATTTATGGAAGAAAAGGTGGCTAGACCAAGAGGTAGACCGAGGAAACGCCCCAGAGCTGGGGATCATAATGGGTTGTCTAACCGAGGGAAGAGACCGGTTTTGGAGATGAAAGTGGCAGTACCTAGATCCCTTCTTGGTCGTTATGTGCTTAAAGATTTTGATGACAGTAGAGTTTTTCTTGGGAAGATTGTTTCCTACAGTGCTGGGTTGTACAGAGTTGAATATGAGGATGGTGATTTTGAGGATTTGGAAAGTCGTTATCTTCGCCGGTTAATTATTGGGGATAGCTACTTTGATGATGAATTACGAACTAGAAGAATTAAACTAGATGACTTTTTACTGAAGAAGGACGAAAAGAAGAAAACCGATTATCTGGAGAACAAAGGGGTTGAGCTGCAAAATCAAGTTAACGGAGCTGAGGTGCCCACATACAGTAGCCCAAGTTCTGTGGCAGAAGTTGAAGGTGGTTATTCATCTTGTGGTTTACCTGAGTGTGAAGATAACATAGATCCAGATATCGAAACTATGTCTCCTCTTGTTCTAGTTCCACCGGTGGATTTACCTCCTTCATCAGGAACAATTGGTATCCCTGAGGAGGCTGTCGTACATCTATTATCTGTATATGGGTTCTTAAGATCATTCAGTGTTCAGTTATATATCTGCCCATTTGGATTGGATGATTTTGTGGGAGCTTTGAATTTCGTAGGACCAAATTCTTTGCTGGATGCCATTCATGTTGCCTTGATGCGGGCACTGAAGGGTCATCTTGAGAGACTCTCTTCAGACGGGGATGAAGTAGCTTCAAAATGCTTGAGGTAAGCGCAGACAACTTTTGTTGTTTACAGTTTTCAACAGATGTCTTTGTTAACTTATTTTCTTGATTTTGTAACTTTCTCTGTTCCTTTCTGGAGGTGTTTTAAGTCAACGTTCCCATATCCTTAGTTATTTCGGTACAGTAATCATTCTGTGAAACAGCAAAATTAGTTTGTAGGGTATTCTGAACTTCAAGGAAGCAGAATTAGTGACATTATTTTCCAAGCTAATGAGTTGTGTTTTTTTTTTTCTCTTATGTGTGCATGCATGCAACAAACCTTTTGTATCCGTAGAGGGACTGCAAAATAAGCCTCTTATTCGTAGTTTAGGTGGAGATTGTTTTAGGATCTCCCATATCGTAGTGGATAACAATTCGGAGATTTTTGTTGCATTGCCATCTGCAGGTGCATTGATTGGAGCTTGCTCGATGCGCTAACTTGGCCTGTTTATTTGGTTCAGTACTTTGCTGCCATGGGACATTCAAGTGGGCCTCAGTCGAGAGTTTTTTGTGAATTTGTTGTGGAGAAAGAGTATTATTCCTTACCTGTATTGATGAAGTTGAAGATCCTGCAAATTCTGTGTGATGACGTCTTTGATGTAGCAGATTTAAGAGCTGAAATCGATACTCGAGAAGAATCCGAAGTTGGAGTTGATCCTGATGGAGTTACTGCTGATCTTCCTGAAAATGGACCTAGAAGGGTCCACCCCAGATTTGCTAAAACCTCAGCTTGCAAGGAGAAAGAGCTTAGTGAATTTGTTGCAGTGAACCATGGGATAAGCTCAATGAACGAGTCAAAAAATTTGAGTTCAAGATGTACTGATGGTGGTTCTAATGGAGTTAGCTCAGATCTGGATGGAAACAGTGATGAATGTAGGCTCTGTGGCATGGATGGAACGCTGTTGTGCTGTGATGGGTGCCCTTTAGCATATCATTCAAGATGCATTGGTGTGGTTAAAATGTATATACCAGACGGCCCGTGGTATTGTCCAGAATGCACTATCAACAAAATGGGGCCAACCATTGCTCATAAAACGTCACTTAGGGGAGCAGTGTATTTTGGAGTGGATCCACATGGGCGACTCTTCTTGGGTACATGCAATCACTTACTGGTGTATGTTTTCGACGCCTTATTTCAGATTCTTTTTCTTTCAAATTTATGGAAATAGAGCTGATCTTTCAGCTATCTCCCATATTCATCTAGATTCTCGCGGAAAATAGTTTTTGTAGTTTATACTGTATAGTTTTATAATTGTCAGCAACTATTCACTCATCAGCTTGTCTAGAGTTTGCTTAAAGTTGGAAAACCCATATTGCTTGGATAATTTTGTTAGGGAGGCTGATGGATATTTCCTTATATCGCAGGCTTGAAATTTCTGTCCATGCGGATGCAGATATCAAGTACTACAATGTCACCGACATTCCAAAAGTTGTACTGGTGCTTTTGTCTGCAACAAACCATAGACTGGAATATCTGTATATATGCAAAGCGATTTCACAATACTGGGATCTGCCTGGAGGTGTGATCTCTTATCTGCGAGCAGTCGAGACCGATTTAGCTCACATGCAAAAAGAAGGGGGCAACGAGGTGTCAAACATGATTAAGCCCGATAGTGCAAGTAGTTCCAGTAGAAATAATATTCAAAATGTGTTTGGCCTCCACGCATCTGCTTCAGGCTATGCTGGCAGTCCTGTTTTAGGAAGATCAAGTGGAACGCATGAGAAGAATTTGGTTGCTGGCATTACACACAAGGGTTTATCATTTAAACCTCATGCATACATTAATCATTACTCAAATGGAGAATTGGCTGCATTCGCTGCTGCTACTTTGGCTGTCCTATTGTCAGAGGAAACCCATGAACCTGATGTACACAAGTTTAGTAATGCCAAGAAAGCTGCATCAAGTAACATCTTGCTACAGGTGAAAGCATTTTCGTTAGTAGCCTCAAGTTTCTTCTGGCCAAGTCCTGATAAGAAGGAAATTACCAGGGAAAGGTGTGGTTGGTGTCATTCTTGCAAACTCACATCAGCAAGTAGGAGAGGATGCATGTTAAATGCAGCTGTAACAGGGGCCACCAAAAGTGCTATGAAAATATACAGTGGCCTTTTTCCTCTAAAGAATGGGGAGGGAGTACTTTCTAGTATTGCAGCATATATCCTATATCTCGAGGAAAGCTTACGTGGTCTCATTGCGGGGCCATTTCTCAGTGAGAGTCTTAGGAAACAGTGGCGTAAGAAGTTAGAGGAAGCCTCGACATGCAAAGCGTTGAAAGCCCTCCTGCTTGAAGTAAGTAACCTTTTTTTCTTTCTAAAACATTTCTGTTTCTATTAACTTTCTTTTGCTACTGAAAAATAATTGATACCTTTTCTTGTCGTTGGCACTGTTCAGATTTGATTTTGTCAACAATATAGTGATATGTTAGCAGTCTTTGGTTTGTCATTATATTTTTATCATGTTTTCATTGGCATGATATGGTTCATTTTGCTTGTTTGCAGCTTGAGGAAAATATTTGCAGTATTGCTCTGTCAAGCGATTGGCTTAAACTAATGGATGATTGGTTGATAGAACATTCTCTTTTTCAAAGCGCTCTAGTTACTGTTGAGGCCACTCAGAAACGTAGACCTGGTAAGAGGAGGCAGAGGAACCAGGCTGAAGTTATAGCCGAAGGTTCTGATGATGATAGCTTTACTTGGTGGCGAGGGGGGAAGTTATCAAAAGTTATACTCCTGAAGGCAGTCTTGTCGAAGCCAAAGATCAGAAAATCAGCTTGGCAAGGTAACCTTGTTGTGTTGTGTTGTGTTATGTTTTTCGTGCTTGTGGTTTTAACAATTCTCACGTAAACAGGATGATGCTAATTTGCTTGTTTTTCATTAGGTGGTCTGAAAAAGTTTCCTGAATTTAATTATGGTGATGGTTCTTACATTCCTAAAAGAAGCAGGCGGTCTATTTGGAAAGCCGCAGTTGAAAGTAGCAAAAACATTTCTCAGCTTGCTCTTCAGGTTTGTCTTCCATCATCAAATGATTGTGTTTCTATGTTTGTTTGTTGTTCCCCTGTAATTCAACTGAATCTGGTCCAGGTTAGATACCTGGATACGAATATAAGATGGAGTGAACTTGTACGCCCAGAGCAAAATGTGCAAGATGTTAAAGGTCCAGAGACAGAGGCCACTGTTTTTAGGAACGCTAGTATTTGTGACAAGAAGATTATAGATAACAAGGTTAGATATGGAGTTGCCTTTGGCAATCAAAAGCATCTTCCATCTCGTGTCATGAAGAATGTCATCGAAGTCGAGAAAACTGAAGATGGAAACGAAAAGTATTGGTTTCATGAAGCACGCGTTCCCTTATATTTGACAAAAGAATATGAAGAAAGTTTGCATAGGGTACATGTGCCTTCTATCAAGAAACCATCAAAAAAAATATCAAAGCTCCAGAAAAAGCAACTGAAAGCTTCTCGAGCGGACATATTTTCTTATCTAGCCTCTAGGAGGGACAATACAGAGAAGTGTTCTTGTGCGTCATGCCATCTAGATGTTTTGTTGAGGTATTTTCTTTAGTTTTCTCACCTTTCAGGATGCTTTTAAAAGAAATACTTGTGTACATTACTAACTTTTGTTCTTGTTCTCTACATGTCTATAGGGATGCAACAACGTGCAGTACTTGCCGAGGTATAGTATGCCTGCTTGCTGTTTTATATTTTTTGCATTTTAGGTTGGAGAATATTTGCAAGTTATTGGTATCTGAATGCATTTGACAACATGTCAATTTTCCGTTTGCCTGTTTCTTTGTTTTTACTTGTTACAGTTATTCTATCTGGCTCTTTAGATAATTTCCAGCATTTATCTCAAAGAGAGTTTGTTTTGCTCCCTCATTTATCTCATATTTGTTTATCATTTCATCACGGAATTCTTATCCGAAATTTGGCAAGATTATAGTAATATGCGTTTTTGTTGTTTTCTATTGGGAAATTTTGCTGAAGAATTGGTTGCGATTGAAGTATGGAATCTTCTTTTTGCCTCTCAGGTTTCTGTCACAAGGAATGTGGTATGAGTTCACAACACACAACTGGGAAGGTTGAAATTCTGTTAACCTGCAAACGATGTTACCTTGCAAGAGCTCGTTCACTAATCAATATCAATCATAAGCATCCAACAAAATCCACTGTCCTGATCAACGGACAACAACATCAAAACGCAGTCACTCCAGTCATTAAGACACAGATTAAGCCTCTTAATCAACCATTTCCATCTTCCAACATACCCAACAACGCTTCGGGAGTTAAACAGATCACTCCTGATTCTAATGTGGCCCCCAAGAGTAAACATAAGACATTGTCTTGGGGAGTAATATGGAGGAAAAAGAACGTGGAAGACACAGGTGTTAGCTTCAGGCAGCAAAATGTTCTGTTGGCTGCACGATCTGATCAGCCGAATCTGGAACCAGTTTGCTGGCTCTGCAAACTGCCATATAATCCTGGTCTAACATATATTCACTGTACAAGTTGTGACAGTAAGAACAATTTTCTTTAAATTCTATACCGAAGCGTACATTTCCTCAATGCTGCCATTTTGTTTTCATAAATCTAATCGTAGCATCTGTATGCAGAGTGGTACCACATAGAAGCGATTAAGCTGGAGGAGTCGAAAATTCCTGAAGTTGCTGGGTTCAAGTGTTGCAAATGCCGTCGTATACGATCACCAGATTGCCCTTACATGGATCCCAAACTCAGGGAACAGAAGCAGATGAAAAAAGTAGTCTTCAGGAGCCAGAAACATGGGCAAGGAAATATCAGAGTGGATTCTGATTCTGATAGAATGTCTGAATCAAAAGACTCGATGCCTTCCACTCCCTCGTTTCCCTTGGAAGATGCATTTGTTCCAGAGGATGATCCTCTCTTGATGTCAGTTTCAAAAGTCGAACATATTACACAGAACAATGTGGATGTTGAATGGAACGGCGCTGATTCTGTGCCGGGACCCCAGAAACTACCAGTTAGGAGGCAAGTGAAACGTGAAGACGCAGACGAGAATAATAATATTTCTTCTTACACAGAGTTTTCAATGCATCCCGAATCACAGCCTTTTGTGAAACCAGAAGTAGAGCCTGCATTTCCAGTCATGGAATGGGATGCCTCTGGCAACAACAACAACAACAACATGGTTGAAGGCGAGCTAATGTTTGACTACGAAGACATGGAATTCGAACCCCAGACCTATTTCTCACTGAACGAATTGCTTACAACAGATGATAGTGGTCAAGGCAATGACCCAAACCTAAACCCTCAGGTTGAGACAACGGAACAGTGCAGAGCATTTCTGTGTGACAATACAATTCCATGTCAGATATGTATGCATGTGGAGCCAGGACCTGATCTCACATGCCAGACTTGTAATATGACAATACATTCCCACTGTTCTCCATGGGAGGAGGAATCCACCTGCACGGGAGGTAGCTGGAGATGCGGCCGTTGCCGAGAGTGGCTGTAGCTGGCGGGTCTTCTCCTCCAAAAGTGAAGTTTCCACTCCATTCTTTTTCCTCATGCTTCTGGCTATAGGCTTAGGCCCCCGTCTGCTGCCTGCTTTAAGGGGTTTTTGATGAATACAAAAAGAATGTGTTGTCAAAAGATGTAAAATTAAATTCATATGAAAGGAATTAGAAGTTCTCCTCGCAATGGCAGAATATAAGCTTTTGTAATTTTTGTTGGTTTTCTCTCTCGCTCTAGCGTCTAAATTCCTTTGATGCTCTTTTTGCTTGGGGTCGAGACGATATTATACATTTGTTTATTGCTTCCAAATATTATAAAGCTTGATTGATCTTTGTAAGACCCAGTGGTCGATGTAATACTAATAAGTTTGGAATCACGGGTAGGAGAGAGTGATTATAGTCGATGTAGTTGAGATGATTAACCAACCAGTTACCACTGATAATATTGGAAGATAGGATACAGGTATTGCTAGTCATAGTTTCAGTAGTAGTGACTGCTCGTGAAGTTTTGGTAGTGGTCATGCCAACATTTATTGTAGAAGAAAAAAACACATCCCCTCGGATAAATCATGGATATCACAGAACAAAATGAGAATGTATAGGAACAAGAACAAGCTGATACAACCACTGACCTCACATCACAATACAAATGTGCAGAATGAATGCAAAATTTCGTATCTAAACTCGCCTGCTTCGGTTACAGGCACAAATAAATCGGATCAAAACTAGCTTTTCTATAAAACCCTCCCCCTTCCCTCACCCCTACATTTACTCCCACATCATTCCATATTTTTGCCATAATATTCTACAATAACGGAAAGAAAAAAACAAAAAGCTCTTTCGACATTTACCAGTATTCTCTTACCCGATCAACTCAAAGTAAGCCAGCAAGCAGAGCTCCAGGATCATCAGCTGCAATCACCGGGCTAGGCGGTTGCGCTACAGGTGGTGTTGGTCCAGGTCCTGGTCCTGCAGCTGGAACTAGAGCTCGAGATCCCATTGGAATGGAAATTAGTTGTTCCTTGATGAATTCTTTCAACCTGTAGATAAAAGAGGTCAACTAATGCAGAGGCAAAAAAAGTTGTGTTTGAGGTTGAGTTCGTGCTAAGAAGCAGAGATATCATACTCAAATGTAAGGGTAGGATCTCCTGAGCCTACTGTAATTCGCAGTTGGGTTCTGTCCGCTGGGTCTGTTTCAATTCTTGCCTGAAAATCATAAAACACGGGAGATGTCACACGAGAGATTGTTGAGACTGCATGCACTGTTTTTCCATTGTTGGAAAATGGGTTCCTACTGATTTAGGTTAAGATATGGATTTAGATGATGTGAAATTTGATTATGCAAGCATCATATAATTATATGCTGTACGAAACAAGTATCAAGCAGCCTGCACGTCTGTACGATAAGCAAGGAATTACAAGAGTGGCAAGTGCCAAAACCGCCAAGAGAAACTTGGTTGAAATCTCACCAAACAGAGCATGGCTCCTGTACTTTCAGAGTGGAAGGTTGTGCTTGCCACTAGATTATTAGGGTTTGGATCCTACAACAGAAAACCATAGAAGTTAAGCTAAAGTATACATGTGTGCAACAAGCATGGGGATTGAGGGAAAGAGATTGTAAGCAAATACTTACAAGCCCAGGGCATATTGTCACCCGGAAACTGTTGAATAGATTCGCCATTTCCGGAAGAGCTAGAGGTCTTACGCCTCTAATCTGCAAGACATTGCAGATTCATGTTATGATACAGTTATGCTCATCAAGCATATGTAAAAAATCTTGAAAGTTATCTATGAGTGTTTTGAGAAAACTTGAACTATCATTGGATATCGGAAGTTATCTCGAAGTGAATTTATTAAATTCGAACAGTCATCAGTAGATAAAAGGATTTTACGGAGAAGGTTAATTCAGTATCTTCTTTGAAAGGAACGTTGTCAGGAGCATTTGACTCTTCCCTGAACTACTCATATGCTTTTATTTGATATTTGGTAAGAGAAGCTGTAGAAATACATACAACTTCTTGAAGTTTCAAGGGTGGTCCTGTAAGTGATCTCCATTGTGGGAAAAACTCTTCAGATGTCAATTGTAGAGGTTGAAGAAACTTATTCAAGACTGCCGGGATGCGTAATTTGGCACTGACCTGAAAAAGATCCAGCATGTCAGGTAGAGTCACAGATACT
This sequence comes from Pseudoturritis turrita, assembly GCA_900406555.1. Lineage (NCBI taxonomy): Eukaryota > Viridiplantae > Streptophyta > Magnoliopsida > Brassicales > Brassicaceae > Pseudoturritis > Pseudoturritis turrita. The sequence continues at coordinate 1,216,221 of OVBL01000227.1, read as the reverse complement.
AAAGAAACCATTCACCAAACAAGCTAGGGACGGTTGCAGTACATTATACATACCACGTTTGTACCAAACTTGTAGGAGAAATCCAAAACCGCAACATCCCTACTAGGGCGGATGTTCATCACTTCAAGTGGAGATTGTACCTATAACCATCAAAGAAATTGGAACACTATGTAAGGAATAAGGATGCGGAAAAGAGGAGAAGTCGAACTGATTGAGTATTAAAATTGATAAAGTGAACAGACAAAAGTACCTGTGCTCGAGGAGGAATTGTATCGGGTACTGGAGACAGTTCCAGTTTTAAATGAGCAGGGGGTAGTATTAGAGCTTGGACTGATGCAAGTGGAGAAGTATTCTTGTTTCCAAAGAAGAGGACAAGTCTCCCATGGTGTCCTCTCCATTCAGCTTTGATGCCGATCTGAGGAATACCAACAACCAACAAAATGAGGAACATAAGAAATAGAAAAGTTTGATCTTTGCAATCATTATTCCGGGTTTGTGGGCATTATTAGCCACACAGGCCAAAGAAGCTCAAAAAGTAGGAGGCTTGCCTCTCTGCAATCTGCGTACCAGAATAGATAAAAGTAGAGAAAATAACCGAAACAGGAAAACTCAAACCTGAATATAAGGATCCTCGTATAAGACACCACTGTCTTTCAAACATAAAGCATGAAATCTCTCGGCAATATTTCCGATTAGCTGTTAAAGAAAACAAAACTTAATAAGAAAGCAGTTCAAGCATGCAAATAGTATCATAAATGGTTTAAGTTTTTTTATTGACATCAATTGTAAATGTGTACAATGTCAATTACGAAATCTAGAAACTCCTCAGAGAGTAGAATACCGGAATAGAACATCTCAGGTGGGATTCCATCTAAGGTAAGCGTTATACCTTTTCCAAGTAATAAATATAGAAAGGGGAAAAAGAAAAAGAAAAAATGGCCGATAGTTAAAAAAAAAAAACCTAGGGAAAGAATGAGCTAGAAAAACCAAAAGTATAATTTCAGCCATGTCAAAAACCTACCAACCCAAGGAAAGCAAAGGAACAAGAAAACAATACCTCCACTGTATTTGTTTGCTCTCCAACAGGTACGATGGCGGAACCATCACCTTCATCTGGAACTCCTTCTGCCCCTATGGGACCATGCTGTTCAGATGAGACAGCTCCAGGTGGAGCCTCTATAGCAAGAGGACCGAGCAGGTCGCTAAGGAGATCAGGTGATGGATTTTGTGGATCTATATTACTTAAAGTTCCATTAGGCTGAGAGAGAGATCGGGCCACTGACTCGGGGTCCTGCTAAAAATGCAAGGAAAATCAAAATATCAGAGATAATAAGATAAAAGTATGTGCTATATCAAGGTAAAGCACACGAAATATGTAATGTCAATTGGGGCCGACAAAGAGAAGCACTCACCGTGCTTCCACTTACACTTGGAACCTTCAAAGGCGGGGGTGCCCCGTTAACAGGCTGTGGGTCAGCCAAAACCAAAGCATTTGAAGGCTGTTGTTGTGCTCTAAGCTTGATGGCACTCTGGTCTGCGGTATCTTCAACATCTTCTGCCTTTTTAATCAATGAAGACTATGGAAGAGGCACAGAAAATAAAAATCCAGCATCCAAACGTCCCATCAAAGTAACTTGCATGGAATCATAAAATAATTTACAAACCTGGCGCTCTGGAAATTTTGGCATCTCAGCCAATACATCCATAAAGGCAGCCCCTTTTTTACTCAATTCAAAATATTCAACTGCCCTCTGTTGTATCTCCACATCAATACAACTCTCGTATCTGCCAAAATAAAATCTTTTAGAAAACTTGATTTTGTTACCAAAAAAGAACAGAACATATAATGACAAGCAAAACATTGGGAAGGATGACAAGGTTAGCAAGTCTCACTTCTTAAATACAGCCCAAATTTGTTTTTGCAGTTCTGGATCTGGGGGTTGAGTGTGCATAAGAAGCTTTGCATATGTGGAAAGAAGAATAGGAATGGTGGGAGTCCTGAGAAGAAAAAAAAAAGCATTTCAGACATACCCAAAGACAAGAAGAGCACAATGCAACATGTGTGTTGTCCTTACGATACTGTGGGAAGCTTCTCATGTAAGATACTAAAGAGCTCGCTTGCACTGCATCCAGGTCGTCTAGCTAGAAGGTGGCCATACTCCCCCAAAATATAAGCACTGACCTGAAATTTAGAAAATAATATAATTTATTATTGATAAATAAAATATGGCAACTTTGTATTGTGCAAACAATTTCGATGCAGATAAGATTGTGTCAGAATGGTAGTAAGGTAGTAACTCCACTTTCCCAGTTTAGGTTATATGATAACTTATCCGCATTATGCAATATAGAGAACTTATCATGAGAAGCGAGGATGTACAACCTTCACCATTGTCTCGTGTATAGCGATCTTGTCCAAATATTCTCTTGCTTTTGATGCGGCGTAAGGCTGTCATATCAAAGAAACTTGTAAGCAACTTCAGAATATCCTGAATAAGATATACAAAAGAATTATTCTAACAAGTTTAAATACCTGAAGGTCTTCATTATTTGTTACGAACTGAACAACGCGAAACCAGATGTCATCGCTAACAAAATCCCCAGCCTTATCGATCAATTGAAGGATCACATCCACATACCTGAGAAACATCAAAATTAACATTTAGTGTAGTGAAAGATTGACCAATTGCTTGTGCAAGCAGGGATCTAAAGGTCACACCAATTGGCTAGCGCACGTCATTGGAATCATAATTACGTGCATTGAAAACGTATACATATCTTTCTTGTAGTAGAAGTTATCCTTACCATGATAGATCAGGAGCAAATTTCTCAGCAAGAATGGCAGCTTTAAGTGATAATTCCTCACGCATTGAAAACTCTGCTGTGCTAAGATACTGCAATGTATTTTTGGTTCAAAGTAAGCTTAACCACTACACAGCTAAACCCTTCCTTTCTTTTAAACATCACAAATTAAAAGGAGACTACAAATCAAGAAATTATCAATATGAAGCAAGGCCAACAATACTTACCTGCAACAACTCTTCGACTATATCCTTTGCATTTGACACATCACACATCCCATAAAGCAAATCAAGAGCACGTCTTCGAATACTGCAGGAAGTTCAACCACCAAGTGAATCTGATACCATTAGCAAAAGAACCAAGGGAATATATATAAATCAAACTATAAGTTCTGGATACAGCAGCCTCCATTTGCAAAGGAAATAGGGATTTAGACCTAATGGACTTTGGTACTCATCCAATCCAGTCATCTTAATACAACAAACGTCACAGGAATAGTACTGACCCACCAGCCAAGTATAAAATTTCTTATGTGACAGTTTAAGAATTGCTACCACAGGTAAATATACCAATAATTGTTTATCACAAGTCACAAGAGAACAAATCAAGAAAACATGCTTCACTACTACAGAGATGCAGATTTCCATTAAATTTAGAGTTTGATGTATACGATCCGAATCGAGTAATTTTAATGCTGACTGAATTGCTTTTTAATTTCACAACTACTTCAGACAAAAAGTTAAGTATAGTATATTGACCCATAAAAACTATGACCGATTTCATGATTGAAAATAGCTTATACTGGTTCCAAATTAGAGCATTAAAGAGGTAGTGATTCAGGTTCACAAAGCCATACAAGCTGATAGTGAGATGGTATAATAAAAACCAACCTGATGTCAGGGTCTTTCAAGGAGGTGATTATCTGAGACTGATGCTTCTTTATGATATCTTGGACATCGGTGACCATCAACATTCGTGTCATATTCTCCTGCAAAGTTCTCAAGAAATGCATCATGAGAGGCCACTAGTAGATGAATAACCTACAAGCGAATCACAATATGCACCACCAAACACTAAACAAATTACTGTTCTAGCTAGGCTTAGAAACAGGAAGTACGTATTTGAGATCTCACCAAGCCTAGATATCTGATGTTGGGCTCACGGACAGAAATAAACTTTCCAAGAAGAGCAACACACTGTGACATCATTTCCTTCTCAGCATCAAGATGCATGACCTATATCGAAACACATCAAAAAGTTAGGAAGTTGCTCACTAAGCCAGAGAACAGTTGAGCACACTCAAGTCAACTATCCATGGCAAACCTATAAGAAATAGCGTCCAAAACCTTCAAGCAGAAAATTTAATTTATTTACTTCCAATCAAGAAAAAGAACATACAAAGAATAGCGTGCAAGTAAACTGCAAGCAACTCAAACACAAAAAGTTTCTTTGGCAAAATCGAAAATTTTAATTTAAAACATCCATGCACACGTCATTATTAAAGTTGGGGATGGGCAGATAGACAGGTGCATCAGTAAATTCATGGCATCAACTTGGTCCAGTTGTCTGACGAACTTACCAGGGACAGAGCTTCAAACAGCACAGCATGAGACGCATTGTTCTTATTCACATTTTTCACAACATCTGTCCCCATTAATATCCGCTGAAGGACCTGAAAATTCCATGAAATGCCATGAGAGAGAATTCAAAGACATGTACTAGGGATTTACTTGAGAAGATGAACCTCGAAGAGCGCTTTTCTGGTACTGGGATCTTCAATGGTTGGAAAATACTGAAGAGCCCTCATTGCCTTAACCTGTGCTAACCACAGAAATATAAATATCCAAGATACCTAAACTGAGCCACAAAAATACACCAAAGCTGGGGGGCAAGCCTCTATTTTCATGAGCTAATTTCACATGGAATGTCAAGAATCCACAGGATTATGTGATCAATAAGATTATGTGATCAATAAGATTATGTGATCAATAAAAAGTTCAAGCTATGTTGAACAAGAGTGAATAAGACGAGTAAAGACAAACCTGGAGCCAAGGAGATGGGATGCCATAGTATGTGTACTCCTGAGGCACGTCTTGGTTCCTAGCAAGCCGTTCCAATATTTTGACACATTTAGGTAGACAACTTGAATACGCCTCATGATTATTTGATACCAGAGCTACAAGAAGACTTGTAGACGACGTCAAGACACCAAGATCCCGTTCATCCAAAAGTTGCGCCATACGATCCGCCCTGGAAGTATACGACAATGAGAATTCATAAAAAAAAATGAACGAGTAAAATCAAACAACCAGTTACCCAAAGTGTTACTACACACCAGCCGTCAACGTTGATGGCATCAGGATTTTTTCTGAATAAGCGCAGTAGGCAGAGTGCCGCTTTTTTCCTTACGAGAGGTCTGCAACTGCTAGAAATCTACAGCAAACAAGTCCCATAACATTAATATGTATACTTATATGGAAATACACCCATAAACTGTCGTCTTTGGGGGTCACTTACAAGTAGCTTTTGAACATCAGGTGCCAATGATTCAGCAAAATCTCTTCCACCAATATTTCCGACCTACAGGACAACGCATACATGGCAAAGTAAGAGAGCTAGAAAAAAAAAGCACCGGTTTTAATGAAGTAAAAGGCTTTGAATCATTAGTAGAGCAATAAAACATAATGTACTCAAAGACTTCCATTGAAACAGTCGCTTAACTGCATCCCATAATCTGAAAGACCTCACTATGCACTAAGATCTCAACACACTATGGACAAAAGAGCGCATACCAAAGTCAATGCCAGGCACTGGAAAGTCTCATTCCGACCAATTATATCGTTCCGCACTGTATTTATTGCCAACCTCAAAAAGTCATGGTTCTCATTGAGTAAGCAGGATGTAACAATGTAGCCAACCTGTAATCATGGATGAGAAGTTCAATACATGCAACTTGGGTAGGAGAGATACAAAAATTTTAAATTGGTAATGCAAACCCTTGGCAGACAATGTATGCTATCATTTGTATCTCTTGGTTAAGAGTTGCTAAGATGTTAATAAATACTTAGTAAATGTCTCATTACATTACCAAGTCCAATCAAAGTGAATAAAATTCCAAGCGCGTGAATAGTATCTATATCTCGCTTTCCAAGATCTTCATTGGAATTTACTTTGTTTCAGCTTGATCACTAAAGTTGAATCAAACAAATACCCCCACCTATTTCTCTTCTCCTAGCTTTATTAAGCAATATTTAATTGGTTGAGCAAACAAAACTTTGGCTTACCTGCTTTTCTGGATACTTTGGAGCAGATATAAGAGAAACCGCCTCCATATGGCCAAAGTCCACATCGTAACCTAGCATATGTATATAAAGCATTTTCCAGACATATTTCTTCTTTTTATATGGTGTCAAAACCTGCCAAACGTAAAACAATATGGAAAAACTATTCAAAGAATGCATGATCAATTCAATTCTAACATAAAACTCGGATTCTGTTATGGTACAACCGGCCACAGATGAACACTACAGGCCGGCTACAGCTCTGCTACGTACAGTAATGGAATCAGCATTTCACCGAAAACTTCTTACAGCAACACAGCTTAAACTACTTCATCATGAGCTATTCAAATCTTTCCGTGACCTTGATTTCTTCCCTTAGACTATCACTACATAACCGAATTTTGCCTGGCTTTTCTTTCCTTCTAGTTCCTTCCTAATATCTTCACACATTCAATGTTCTTATATATCTTGATTGATCACGACGAAAAAAAAGTTTAACAAATAATAATTTATGGTCTCCCATCTATCGACTTGAAATACCCTTATGACCGACCTTCCAAGTAGAAAGCAGTAGTGAAGTTTCAAAGGGTAAAATAATGGCCTAATCTTCAAGCATATGAGCTAGCAATACAACGCAAACATTACACTGCCTAACAAGGTACACAGTTTTTTTACTAGAAGAAAAGAAACTATAGGCTCCAAAACTATCCACTCTAAAAACTCTGGTTTTCCCGATAACAGATTCTCCCAGTGACTGCATCATTGTTTCAACTACATTCTACTCTAACTCCCTTATCAACCTATTAGCTCTAGCATTTTATTGTAGCTGCAAAGGAGACATCTCCAATATCTCTAATCAATACAGAACATACACTGAATTACCACTCAATTGAGAATAAAGGTAGATAAGAAAAAATGGAGATAATGGCATGTCCACATAGAGAGTGAGAGAGGAGAAAGAGAAGCCCCTAACCTTCTCATTCTTGAAGCATGTACGGATGTTTCCGAGCTCCTTATCAACTCGGAGTCGCTCCGCCTCCTTGTTCTGACAATTACGTACGTCGCTGATGAATACGGAGAGACCTCTCATTCCGGTCATGGTGGAACAGGTTCCTCAGATCCACCGTCGTCCGCCGCCGCCGTCTCACACGGGCAGATCCAACTCGCGAAACCGGATCTAACTACCACGGAAACTGTAGAACTACAGCTCGAATATAACGAATTCGCGGGAGCGGAGATCGAAACCCTAATCTAGAAACGGAAAAAATGGCACCTCCAATGGAAGAAATTCAAAAGGTGAGAGTGATCTGCAGAGAAGAGAGAGAGAAGCTTGCGGGGAGCGACGGGAGACGACTTTTATTTTCTTTTATTTACAACTATGGCTATTTAATTGTTGTTTAATTCATTTTTTGTCTGTTTTATAATAAATTTTTATCAAGACCCCCATGAAAAAAAAACTATACTCGTCTAGTTTTTTGTTCTCTCTTTTGTCAAAAATCACAATTTATTATTACTCGTCTAGTCATTTGGATAGAATTTGTAAATTTATAAAGTTGAGGTCTATTTTATCACAAAATTGTCCCCTTCAACCTTTTTTGTAAAATTTACTGCTTCTTTTCAGTTTTTTTTTTCATTTAATTTTGTGTCTTAAATGACTGCTTTCGGTCGCGGTCAAAGCATTCAATTGGTAAGAAAAATCGGATTTTTAATTCGGGTCGGGTCGGGTCATGCCGTTAGTATTTTGGTCCCACCGCAATTTATTGTGACCGGGTCGAGTAGGCTATAGAACTAGAAGTTGTCGGTCTAGAGTAACAAATATTTCAAGTTTAAATTGTACCTCCGGAAGGAATTGCCGAATTTGGCTGATTTTTGGTAATTTTTTGTGGAATTTGACGGATAATTTAAAACTTAAATGGTAACTGCTGAATTTAGCTGAAATTTTTGAAGAAAAAAATAATTAAATAAACTTATTAAAAAGATTAATTAAAACACTTTTTCAACAAAAATAAATAAACTAATTAAATTTTTAAATTTTACATTTGATATATTTAATAATTTATTAAATATAAAATAACAAAATTATTCGTAATTATCTAAAATACCCGAGCATAATGTGATATTTATCCGTTTAGTAATCTATTTGTTAAATTTTCTAATCCAAACTTAACTTACTTCATCAAAAACAAATTTATCTATTTTTATTAAAGGTTATTTGGTTGAGGGACCAAAGAAAAAATATAAAACTAACCAAAAACCTCCTAAGTGACAAAATCCTATCCACTAATTTTAGGATTTTTAGTTAGTTATTAGGTTTTTTTTTTTTTTGGCTATCTCACAAATTCACATTTTTATTAATTGTCACTCAAATTAATAAATAACACACAAATTTTAACAAATTATTAAACAACAGAAACTAAAAATTAAACTTTTAAACTTAAAACCATTACAAATTTAAAATACACTTCTTAAATATATATTAGTAATTCTTAAATTTAAAATGAAAAATAAGGTTTAAATCAAGACACAAAAAAAACAAAAAGCAAATCACTAAATACAAACATATGATAGAGACATATTACCTTTGGTTAAAAAATTTGTTTCATGAAAAAATAATTACTTTAATTTTTGTTTTGTTTTTTGTTGAAATCGACCAATTCTCACAATTCCTCAAACTTAGTTGTTTCAAATTCCTCCAAGTCAAATGGTAACACATTTTAAAAATTCTTCGAAATTCCTCTAGATTCCTCGATTACCATTTAGGGTCATTTCACTTTGTCTGAGGTTTTTATTTACCATTCATAAATATTAATTTGTAGTGATACTGATTAAAAAAATATAGAAAATTTGATGTGGGTTGTTTTTATAAAAACATAAAATTTGTTTTACAACGGATTATTATTTGTACCGAAAATAGAGCGATCTAGTATGTAAACGGATTTAGTTCTGCTGCAACCATTTTTTTTTTTTGAGATCTTATTATACTTTTTTTAGTTTGAAATTATTGAATACGAACGGATTTTAAATACTCAAAACTAATTAAATTATTTTTACTTTATAACTAACGATAAACACTATAATCTCCAAAACTGTCCACAATACAACATTCGTTTTACATCTATTAACACTAATCTTTTTGAGAAATTTTGAAAAATGCCACTTTTGAAATGCCACTTTTTAAAAATACCACCAATCTAAATTTTTTTTTAAAATTGATGAGGACCTCAAATCCCTGATGAATCAGCCACGCTCCACGGCACCTTGGCATGTATTTAACAACCTCTCAAGTTCCCATACCAGTGATGACCCAAGGAAGACGAGCCCAGAAAAGCACAAGATCATGCAATCATTCCAATTGCCCGATAAGGACATATTGGCCTCTCATGAAGGATTCTGACCTAACCATGAGGATTTAAGCCCATCACCGACTTGCTCTATATTATTGATCCATCAAGGACCCATAGTGAACAAGGAATCAACCCAGAACGGTTCAGACCTGACCAGAATCGAGATTACAAACCGAGTAAACCAAAACTGTCAAATTTCAGAACTATCCTTATTTGAACCAATGCAAACTTATCTTTGGTATCCAGGAGACTTTTCCTATGATCTAGAGGATTCTATGAGTGTCCTCAAGTGCACCAAAAAGCAGAGAATTAAGTGGATCTCTTCACACCTCAACTTTCCTTATTTGGAGTCAATTACGTCAAATCTGGTCCAATGGGTATATCCTTTTGATTTATTTGGTTTTCACATATTGGAGACATTATACACCATTAAGAGACATCCAAGACGTCACTACTTCATCCCCAAGCTGTCCAGATACAAAGAACCTTATATTTTCTTCATTTGCCCAAAAATCAAGCAATAAAGACCATATCAATCTAGGCTTTGATTGATTTCTTATTTATGTTAAATATTTGATTTATTTGCTTTGTAAAAACTTGTATGAGCTATATATAAGCTCACTCATTTCCCTTGTAATACTTACCCTTTAATGAATAAAGAAAACGTTTTCCTTCGGTTTTTAAACCTAGTTGTTCTTCTCTTTGTCTCGTGAGCTAAGTCCGAGTCTTGAGAAAACTCTTGAAGTATCAGTAGGCTTTCAAACCTATTGTGGTTCGCATCAATCCACCCTCGCTTTCACCTTATCCTAGATTTAGACAAAGAGCGACCTTAGTCTAATTGTCTAGATCGAACCGGTTTTGTCTTTAAAAAGGTAGCCATTATGTATATAGAATGATGCATAACCTTCTTTCCCATGGTTCTTATAGCTTTCTGCAAAATCAGGGTCAGATTCATACAAAGGTATAATCATTTCAAAGCCAAGAACCTTAGCATCCATGGTGGTGATAAGCGTATGTCTCCGAGATAATGCATCAGCCACCACATTGTCTTTGCCCTTCTTGTACTTGATGACATATGGGAAGGTTTCTATGAACTCTAGCCACTTAGCATGCCTCTTCTTGAGGTTAGTTTGCCCCCTTAGATGCTTCAAGGTCTCATGGTCCGTGTGTATGACACATTCCTTTGCGAGTAGATAGTGTTGCCAAATCTCCATGGCTCGGACTAAGGCGTACAGCTCCTTGTCATAAGTGGGGTAGTTGAGGGTGGCTCCACTGAGTTTCTCACTAAAGTAAGCAATGGGTCTGCCTCCTTGAGTAAGAACAGCCCCGATCCCTAAGCTTGATGCATCACATTCAATTTCAAACGTTTTAGTAAAATCGGGTAAAACTAAAATAGGAGCATTAGACAACCGATCCTTTAGGCCTCTGAAAGCCTCTTCTTGAGCTTCTCCCCATTTGAATCCTACGTCTTTCTTGATGATGGCAGTGAGGGGGGCGGTAAGGGTGCTAAAATCCTTAATAAACCGTCGGTAGAAGCTAGCCAATCCGTGGAAGCTCTGGACTTGACTAATGTTTGTTGGTGTAGGCCATTCTTGGATGGCTTTAACCTTCTCTTGGTCCACTCTAAGCCCCTGTGAACTCACTATAAAGCCTAAAAACACAAGCTCATTAGTGCAAAAAGTACACTTCTTCAAGTTGGCATAAAGGCCTTCTCGTTGAAGCGTTTTAAGGACTTGCTCCAAGTGAACTATATGATCAATAAATGTGCGGCTATAAATGAGTATATCATCAAAGTACACTACTACAAACCTACTGATGTAAGGCCTTAGAACTTGGTTCATTAGCCTCATGAAAGTGCTTGGTGCATTGGTGAGTCCAAACGGCATAACTAGCCACTCATAAAGACCTTGCTTGGTTTTGAATGCCGTTTTCCATTCATCACCTTCTTTCATTCTCACTTGATGGTAGCCACTCCTGAGATCAATCTTAGAAAACACATTAGACCCAGATAGCTCATCAAGCATGTAATACTTACCCTTGAATGAATAAAGAAAACGTTTTCCTTCGGTTTTTAAACCTAGTTGTTCTTCTCTTTGTCTCGTGAGCTAAGTCCGAGTCTTGAGAAAACTCTTGAAGTATCAGTAGGCTTTCACACCTATTGTGTGGTTCGCATCAATCCACCCTCGCTTCCACCTTATCCTAGATTTAGACAAAAAGCGATTTAGTCTAATTGTCTAAGATCGAACCGGTTTTGTCTCAAGCATCCAAGCTTATATCAAAAATGCCACTAAAACTATATCATTTATGTTTGGTTAACTATTTTATGTTAGGGTTTAGGGTTTTTTAGGAGTCAAAGTCTTTTTTAAGATTTGAGATTTTAGAGTTTAAAAAATCTTTAATAAATGATATTTTTGAAAATGGACAACTTATTGTAATATTTTTGAAAATTGATACATCAAAAGTGGTATTTTTTTGAAATTTCCCCAATTTTTCTTTTCTAAATCAAGAATTTTTTTTTTTGAAAAATGCCACTTTTGACATGCCATTTTTTAAAAAGACCATTTTTCTAAATTTTTTTTTAAAATACCACTAATATTATATCATTTATTTAAAATATCATTTATATTTGGATTAACTATGTTATGTTAAGGTTTAGTTTTAGGGTTTATGATTTGTTAGGGTCAAAACATTGTTTAAAGTTTAGAATTTTAAGGTTTAAGATTTAAAAAATCTTTAATTTATGACATTTTTAAAAATAGACAATTCATAATGACATTTTTGCAAAATAATATTTTAAAAGTGACATTTTTGAAATTTTCTCATGAACAAATGTATTAGCGGAAAAAATAGATTTATTGGATTAATTTATTAACATAATCATTCATATTACCGGCACAAAACAGAAACAAGAGAACAAAAGATGAGGATGTAGCAGTTGGATGACAGTGGTGACCAAGCTGTCACTGAGAAGATCCTCCATCTATATCAAATGATGCTGTCATTAAAGTATCCTAAGACTATTTTGGTTTTTTTTTTTTTGGGGGGAAAACATATAAAGAATTTTATTACTTTTTATACTCATATTTGCTTTAAAATTTTGTTTATTAATCTTTTAATATCTCCACCTACCAGGGCCGACCCAAAGGCTTTTTATGCCTAAAGCCTAAAAAAATTTAAGCCCATTAAAAACAAAAAAACAAAAAAAAAAACCCAAAAAATAGCGTATTCTCCTTTTTAACGGAACGAAAGTAAAAAAAAAAAAAGGCTAATACATGTATTAGGGGTGGATAAAATTCCCGAATCGAACGAAATCAAACTGAACTGAATAACGTAATTTGGTTCGGGTTTGGATAATTCAAATAATTCAAATGGATCCATCACTAAACTTATTTGGTATTTGGTTCGATTTGGTTTTTTACTGAATACCAAATTACCCAATTGGTTAACCGATATTAAAATACATATCACTATTAGAATTTCTTATATTTATAGTTAATTGATTTTAGATTAATGTTCATAACTTCATTAGTTTTATATTTTTGAGACTTGCATCTTTGACTTTTCATTTGTTCTTTTTTTAACGTTGTCATTTTGTCTCCAACGAGCAAATCTAATGTTAGTGTTTCTGGCGAGTGAGAATAAAAAACAAAATATTTGAGAATAGAAAACACGATAATATTTATTTATTTTAAAAGAATTTAAACGTTGGAGTTTTATTTATTTTTAAACGTTGGATTTTCTATTATGTATGTGTGTTTTTTAAACAGAAAACAACTAAAATTTGGTCAATAAAATAAACGAAAATTAATTGGGTAATTGCTTTCAAAATCCGAACCAAACCGAATTGAACCGAACCGAATTAAAAGTAAATCTCAAATGGAACTTATTTTCCTAAAACCGAAAAAACCGAAACACGAATAATTCAAACCGAACTGAACCGATTAACCGAATGTCCACCCCTAACATCCCCTAACATGTATAATATCGATCCACGTAAACGTCAAAAAGGCCAAAAATGACGTTTAGTTGACATATTTCGCCAAATATTTTGATCATGCGATAAATGTAGCTAATGACAATATAGGCTCATTAATTTGTAAGACATTATACCCTTTCTTTTATCTCAAAGAAACTAAACCGATTTTTAAAAACTGATGATTGGTGAATTGGTTCACATGAACCTCTGTCGTGGGTCACATGCCCAACAAGAACTAGGAAAAAAGTAAATGATACAATTTTGGCGGTCCAAGACTTTGGTTTTCACTTGACACTTTTTTTGTATAACTATATTTGATTTAATAGAATTTATATCATTAAAACTGAAAAATGAGAAAGATCACAAATCTTATTATCGATTTCCATTATCTTTGGACCAGTCTTGATGACACACAAATATATAATGTACCACCGGTCTTGACTACTCACGAATGTATATTGTAACATATCTCACAAAAACTGAGAATTGAAAACTTTTTTTTATCATAGGGTTCAATTGGTAGATGTTTAAAGTTAAAACTAAATGTTAATGCTAGAACATCGTTAGATAGTAAGATCTAATAATAATAATAATATCATGATATGATAAACCATAATTGTTTATAATCTAGAATGATTCATATCCATATAAAACAACCAGAAACTAAACTATAGAACCAAACAAAGTTGGAGTTTCATTTGCTAGACACGAAATACATAGTGAACCACATATTTCACAACATCCATTAATCCCATCACAGAGCTCTCACCCAAATCAGCATCAGTTGACGAAGTAGGATTCGATGATTCGTGTTTACCTAGGGACGAATTTAACTCATCCTCCCACAAGAATGCACCGATTGCGAACTGTTTTTTGCACGACAAGTCACCGAGATTTGTAGGCAGACCATATAGTTTGAGAAGCCGATCGAGTTCTTCCTCCGACATAATCTCGTACTCTTCCTTTGTGAAGTTTGGGTAATGAAGAGGTATTTGGAACGATGGCCAGGAAGCAAACCAGCTGGTTAAGTGATCGTTATCGTTATTCGACGATGTATTCACTAGATTTTTCTTGACAACATCGGAATTTTGGTTAGATTTTTGGTCAAAAGTTTGTAATTTGTTGCGGAAAATAAGAGTGAGCTGTGAAACTCTTGTCATTTGTGTTTGATGAAAAAAAACTTAATGGTAAAAAGTTCCTAATATGTAACGTAAAATAAGATAAAAAAATATTTAAGTGAAGATAAGATTTATGAAGACGAGATTAATTGAAAATTTCGTTCGTAGATAATTTTTTAATAAGTAGAAACATTTTAGTTTTCCTATTTAATGATATACAAAATGTTATTATTGCACTTTTAAGAACTTTTTCTAAAATAAAATATGCGAATGTGATAACCCAAATTTGATTGATCAAAGATAGAAAAACTAGGTTTGTGCTGATGATATCGTTGTCTTCAAATTCGATTGTTGACGGAAAAAACAAGGAAATCTTGTAGCATTACTAGTTATGTATAAAACGCATATGCGCAAACGCAGTCGTTTAAACGCTAACAAAATGTTGTCATAATAGCATACTAGTAAGGAACATAAATTAGAGTACTACGAGACTCCATGAGAAATTCAACTTCCAAAAACCAAATCGAAAATGTTATATCGGTCCCGTTCGAGTATTCCGGTTAGAAGAATGCGGTTTAGATCCTGAACCAGAATCTTACTCTTATCAGATTAAAAGATCTCAGGCGGAGACTTCTAGGCTGGTTTGGTTTGCTTCCCGGTTCGTAAAAAAACCGAGCCGGTTTAACTACTGGACGCCAGACAATTTAGCCCAATCCACAAACTGCATACCGCCATATACATTGTTAGCAAACCGGACTCCGACCGTAAAAGCCATCGCGACCACAGGGACGCGTTTGGCTGCTGTAGAACCTTCCACGACGCGTTCGAGACCGTTGATGATTTGGTAACGTGCGTTAGAAGATAAGCCGAGGAACACACCTGGTCAAGAACACAAGACAAAGAAGAGAGTGAGTGTGTTGTGTAATAAACAATTCACAGAAAGGAATCTTCGTGCTTGTCTCTGAGTTCTGCAATTAAATTACTGTCTCCATAGAATTGGAATCTAATATTACAAAACAACAGGAACAATCCAACTGATACTGTCACCGGGACGATTCTTGGTATCAATGGCAATGAAGGTTCTTTACTTTCTAAGAAACTAAACCAGGTTAAGAGACTGATGACTGAAACAGGGTCACAGGCCTAGCAAGAACTCGGAAAAAGAGTAGACAATACAATATTCGCGGTTCAAGACTGCAGTTTTCATTCAACATCAGAGGAAAATCGCATTGATGATGATTCTGCAGAGTTTGTTTATATTACCAAGTTAGAGATGGTAAGTAAGACTTACCCCATAGAGCAGCGCTTTCGAATAGAGGTGGAACAGGGATGTCTTCCTCTGATTTTTTAATACTCCTATTGACATAGAAACCCGAAATTTCAGTAAAGAACAGTTTTTTAGACAGTCGAGTGTCTCGATCACATCATATAAAACGAGAGAGAAACTCAGAAGATTAATTTCATGATTGAGAAGTAGTAAAGATAAAGTCGATGGTGAAAGAATACCGTTTTGCCGTCATGATCAGATTTGCAATACCCTGACCAATGAGACCACAGCCAAATCCAACCGACCCATACAAGAGGCCCTGGATGAAGAATCACATCGATTAGTTAAACCAAAGATCTACAAAGAACATTAAAGTAATTTTCTTCTCCATACCTTGTAGAAGAAAGTTGCAATGCGCTGGTTAACCGAGAAT